>CM021107.1:364030255-364139380 GCA_007115665.2 Sequoiadendron giganteum | reverse complement strand
TAGCTATGTTTCTAGCGGTTCTCCTCCACATGAGAGTGTCGAAGGAAATCACAAATAAACTGACTCAGATGGTCTTCATCCACACATGGTTGGGAGATATTGTTGCGGCTCTAGACAATGTGGAAGAAAATAATCTCTTCCCAATGCCCCATAACTACAACATGTTGATCATACAAGGAAGAGAGGTCATGAAATTCCCTTTGGTCAGGACAATTGACCCATAAGGGTTTGAAAAAAGGTGGGATGAGAAGGACCGGAGCATCACCTTTCTGCTTAGAGCGGCCAAGCTAACCACCAACCAACCTCATGGATGGGTTCTGCGATATGTGAAAAATGAAGGGCTCATAGAGGAGTTAGCTATAGGAGATGACATCAACTAGGAATTTCGCTCCGATGAAGAATGGATACCAAACGACAACAGGGACCCAGAGGAGAAAGTGAAGGGGCCATCTCATCAGAACTGCAGAGTAGACTACCCGGTGATTGCAAATTACTTAGCATACCTGAAGCAGGTGGAATCGGAAGACTTTGAGGAAGAAGAAGAAGCTTGATGTTGCCTACCATGCCGAGGTCTAAAAATGTAGTAAGGGCATAGGTTTTTCAGTCAGTCTCATGTCTAAAAACGTAGTGCCTGTGTAAATTTCTAGGCTTTTTTGTATTTTGATAAAGCACTGATCATTGGGCAGGGTTGGTTAGTAGGAAGGTTTTAGGAGTTTAATGGTAATGGCCATTTTGTCAGACAAGGCCACCACTCAGTCATTCTCTGGTGCCCATTTTAATGTAAACTCTTCTTTTTTGAAAGCAATATAGCGTGCTACCCCTTAGCAGTGATTTATCTAGCAAAAAAACTATGATATTTACTCTCATATCATATCATATCATGTTATAAATGAATAGAAGTTTAAAATTATTCTTCTATCAATTTATTTTGATTTATATCTAGTCATATAATATCTTATTTCATTTGTGTTTAAATCTCAGATTACATTGTGTATAGGAGTGAATTTGCACCCCCTTGCAAATTCCCCTTTTACACCCTCCACCTTAGAAAAAATAAATCCGACCACGTAATTCTACATCAACCATCCATATTCCATCCACTTGGCACTTGTTTTTAGTGTTGGTGAGGAATTTCTATCAGGACGTGCACGCGATGCGTGGACATCTACATGGTGCACTGTCATCCTGACAAGATTCCTATCCATGGAATTTGTAGAGGCGTTACATTCTCCATTGGCAATGAAACATAACTCCCTTGCACCTTCCTAACAACCTTTGAACGACTCTTTCCCTCCAAAACCTTCTTTAAATTCCTATCTTTCACATTCAATCCATCCTCTACACACTCATTCGATCTTCTTCACATTATTGACAATTCTAGTAGAGCTTCTTGACAATTCTCATGCATTTGATCTACTAGTTGCACTATCAATTCTTTCAACAATCACAACATTCTTCACATCTTCCACAAAAGATGCAACTTAGTATCTTGTGAGACTATTTCGGTGTTGTTGCAACCACGTCAACTTTGCCACAGTTGTAGAATTGCATTCCTCTCTCATTAGCCTTGAGTGCCTTTGGTTGAGGGTGGTATCACTTTATTACTATTACTTTGTTGTTGGATTTGAGTAGCATAGTGTTTCTCGTAGCATTCAATATTTTTATTTCTAGCATAGTTTATTTATCATATTTCTATCTCTATATCTATCTGGCTATCCATGGAGGTGGAAACACCAAAACAGGGGTTTGACTGCGACAAGCCTCGAAATAGCCCCAATATTTTTTCCTTCTTTATTGTGTGTAGGTACTCATTCGTGTGGAGCTTGCTAGAAAACTAGAATTTCTATGAGTTAAATATTCACTACCTTTTTTTTCTTATCACTTCTATATCACATTTCTTGTTATTTCAATTATTCTGTCAATTATCATTTTAGTCGTCATTAGTAAGCCTTAATTCCTAAGCCGTTAGTAGGTCTTTTATTATTTTGGTTTTACTTTTTCACCTTCTATCTGTACAGACACCAATGCACCTATGAGACGCTAGCACGCTACATTATTGTCCCTATTCTACGTTATTGTCCTCTGGCAGAGAATTTCCCAAGGTACAGTCTGAATTCCAGAAACTTGCTCGCTTAGTCCAAACCTAACTTTTGAGTTAGTAGAGTGACAGAATCACAAAGAGTGCTCTTCATTCTCTATCCTTGACACCAAATATTTGTTCAACTTGAGGTAGATTAGGGTAGCCTTTCACTCTCAACTCTCAGTAACCTAGAGCCTTGGTGCAGTTGGTCCCCCTCCTCTACATTTGGTGAACCCGACGAGAAAAATGTATATCCCTTTCTTTGTGTTGAGATTTTTTCAGTTGCACTTAGTGACTATTGTAGACTCGGGTGTTGTGAGGTTTTATGAGCATCACAACCCATTCTACGACCTTCAGGTACATTGTTAGAATAAGCGTGTGACACTTAAAAATGGAAAAGACAAAGGTCACTCTTGGATTTACTACTGGTTTTACTATAGGATTTACTACCAGTCATTTCTCTCAAGAGGAGGTTTTGATGGACGAGATGGATTTCACTCAAGAGACCACTCATGCACCCACTCCTCCAACATCCCCTACAACTTTTTCTATGGATGAGGACAAGGCTATGCACATTCATATAGAAAACCTTTTGGCATTAGATAGGAGGTTGTTAGACCTCAAAAATATCTAGAGAAAGCACCAAATATGGAAAGAGTTGTTAGGCCTATTAACGAGGTGAGATATATGTTAGGAAAATATCAGACTGATGTAGAATTATTTCACAGCCTCACTGATCTAATCGAAGCATACATCCCTTCGTATAACACTAGATCAAGTACTACCCGAGGGACAGTGCTCGATGCCTATGAGAGAAAGATAGGTGTCTTGATGCCTACCATGTTCGTATGTATGGCTGAAACGGGCCCTTCAATCAGCATTTCCTCTGCTCCTCATACATCCCACACAATCAAGGCGAGTAGAATACCCCTTGGTTTTGGCTTCACCCTTCCTATTGCCCCTGGTGGTGGAGGCTTCGATGGAATGAGTGGTTGTGGCTTTGGTAGTGGTTGTGGATTTGGTAGTGGTTGTGGCTTCAGTATTGGTGGTGGCATTGGCAATGGTGGCTCTAGCAAAGTCCATGGTGGTGGCTCCAATAGAGGCCACGCTGGTGGCCCCGATGGTGGTTTCAGAGGTGGTCACAATGGTGGCTCTGGAGGTGGTTCTGAAGGAGGTTCTAGTGGTGGTGGTTTTGGGGGAGGTTGCACTGGACCTTTTTCATCTTCAGACCATATTTTGAATGCTCTCTTACAGAATATGGGTCAAATTCAAAACCAGTTGGTGAACCTATCTCAGGCCTCTTCCCATCCTATCTTTTAGCCCTTCTCTTAACATAGTCTGTTGTTAGTGACAATTTTGAGAACTTCCTTCCCTCAGGAGATGAAAATTCTTAAGTTCAAAAAGTATGGTGGTAAAGGGGATTCACAAACACACGTATCCACCTTTAATGTGATGTTTACGGGTTTATTTCACCACGATGCCCTAATGGCAAAGATTTTCCATCGATCTCTTACGGATACAACACTCGAGTGGTACTATTCCTTGCCTAAAAATTATATATTCTCATCTAACCAACTCATTAATTAGTTTCTCCGATAATTCCAGGCTAACATTGATCTGAAGATGACGTTCTCGGATCTCATCTGATGTAACCAGGGAGAGCACGAGAAGATAATTGACTTCATTGCATGATACCAAGTTCTCTTTTCAAAAATCTCATACCCATTGCCTGACTCAGACATGCAAAAGGTATTCATAGGAAACCTGCAACGAGCTTGGCAAGAGAAATTTGCCTTGATGAAATATCCTTCTTTTGCACATTTGTGTGTTGTGTTGTGGGAGTACCAACAAATGGTGGTTCAATTCGAGGGATCCTCCTCACACTCACATTCCAAAGGAAAATCTATAGTGTCCATTTCAAGAAAAGGAAAATTTATTACAAATGTAGTTGTCGAGACTAATGATCATGGCCTCAGATGTAACATAAAATTTATGAAATTATTTGAATCTTATTCTTTTATTCTGTAAAATTTATTGAAGGATAAGATTATAACATTAGAAAATCCTCGTCCCTTGAAAGAGCCTTATCCTAATTGGTATGATGGAAAAGCATTTTGTCAGTACCATCATGTCCATGGGCATGATACTAAACATTGCATGCACCTGTGTCATGAGATACAAGACCACATCGATGATAGTACCATCCATCTCGATGGAAAGAAGTAAAACATGAATAAGTCAGTGGCAAAGTAAAATAGCGAGTTGCATATTTATACAGACCCGTTTCTTTCTCACTTTGTGAGATTGATCATTGATCCTTTTGATGCTTCCCCTAGGGCCTTAACATATGTAAATCTGGTCTTGTTTACTTCTACTCCTCCCCCATAGCCTAGGACTGGCTCACCAGATGCGATTTTCACCTTGCAAGACATGCCTTTGAATAATAAGCCCTCTCCCCTATACATTCCTGCTCATGTAAATGGAAACATCATAACAGGAGTCATTATGGACCTTGTGAGTCGACTGAATGTTATTATAGAGGAGACCTTGTGGCTAAATTCATTACAAAGGGAGGAATATGAGAAAACACAATCTACTATACATACGCATGATGGTCTCTCTCTTGCTCCATATGGTTCTATAACTCTTTTTGTCCTAGTAGAACCTAGGGCTATAGATACCACTTTCGATGTCATCTCGGATTCCAATCTATTCAAGGTGAAGTTGGGCATCCCTTGGTTGGCTTCCATAAACATAATCACTTTTGTTATTCACAAATGTTTGAAGATATCTCACAAAGGTATCATGCACGTCGTGCATGACACTCGATACCAGCCATTGGTGTCTCATGGGAGTTATTCCTTGGATCTTTTTTGGCCTACCCTGGTTGGTCTGCTCCCTCCTAGAACGGACCTACTTAATTGGAATTATGTAAAGTACAAAACTAGGGGCAAGGGACAACTAAAAGTGACTCACCCTGCAGTGCAACAACAAGTTACCTCTTCCTCTCAAAAGAGAAAGGAGAAGCTTGCTCATGCTCAAGGCCCCACCTCTGCCTCCCTTCCTATAGAGGCAGTTGGATTCCTACTCATGACTTTTGCATAATGAGTCTGATGGTGCTCACTTGGCGAAAGGCCAAGTGTCGAGTATCCGACCTTCTTGGCTTACCCACAATGCCTTGACCCATTTTATATGGTAAGGGGAAGGGTTCTTGTGGAGTTTCCTCTATGTCTTGGCCTCTGCATCCTCCTATTGCTCTTGCCTCTAAGGCAGTGAATGGGAAGAGGCCCACCATTGAGGCATTGGAGTCTTCTCTCCATGTTGTTGTTCCATCATCCTCTTTGTCTCTCCCTCTTGTTACTTTCTAGGAGTCCCTCCCTCCACCAAAAATGGTTGTGATGGATACTTTTATGGTTGAACAAGAGTCATTTGTCCCTTCTTAATCTGCGGCCTCTAGCTCTCAGAGTCGTAGAAACCACCTTGTGTGTGAGCGCAAGCGTCAGAGGAACGCTTTGGCTGCTAAGCAGGCTGCCCTACAGAAGAAGGAAAAGGAGTCGGTGTCTCCTACTTTGGCATCTTTAATTATGTCCACATCTTCCCTCCCCTCTGCTTCAGTTCCTTCAGCCTCAGTATTGCTTCTGGATCCCACCGCGAGAGAGAACGATCCTCACCCGAAGAGGGTGCAAGTATTCATTGCTCCTTCAATTGAGCCACCCCTTTTAATGTCCCTTTCAAAAATCTCACCTTTTCAAAACTCATAGACATGTTGAACACCTTGGTGGCATCTGCCATGATTTTCTCCTCTTCCTCCATGCTCTTTGCTTCATCTTTGGGGATCTAAAATCTCTTGATGAAGCGAAAGAAGGAGGATGACCCTACTAGCAATGAGGGTCAAAAGAAGGGTGCACCTTCTTTGGAGGGTGGTTCTATGTTGGCTTGTGTCATCCTAGTGATGGAGGAAGCCTCGACGTCCTCAAAGTTCATCACTTCTCTTGAGTCATTCGGTGATCATAGTAATGGATATCAGGCGCCGCCTCCATCGTTCGCTGAATTAACACATGACACTCCTATGAAGTCCATGTTCAACTATGTGGATGAGGTCCCAACCCTATCAATGATCCCTGTGAAATTGTTGACTTTCACCTCAGAGGAACTAAGTGGAGAAGACCTTGAGGGGACTTCTTCCTTGGCTCTTGTTGTAGGAGGGTCAGAGGGTTCCCCCCTTAATAGTCCTCCATTTTAGGCTCATCTTCCCTCCCTATATAGTGATTTAGATTGGGAGAACATTGACCTCTTGGTTGATGAGGACTACGGTGCACCTCTTCTTTATCTATAGATTAGATTGTGTGTGTGCATGTGTTTGTGTTACCCCATGCTTGTGTTATGTGTTCCTAGATGACCCTTGTCACCCTCGTAGGTGCTTGGATACAGGAGTGTTTTTGTGTTGTAAAAATTCTTCTATTTGTCACACCATTCTTCTCTTTTTCGTGTATTTATTTTTGACAATTAGGGATGATGCAAAGTGTTGGGGGCATTCAGGCCTCCCTTCCATGTTAACCCACTATTTTATTTTTATTTTTCTTCATGTGCCTTCTTCACATGGTCTGATACAGTAGGGGGTTGATGATAGTTCATTTATATACTATTATACTTATCTATCTATATTTATGAGTAGCTCTGACCCTGAAATATCAAATCACCCCTATCTCTTGTTCGTTATGTTATTGTCTCTCATTTATTTGCATCTATCTCTCTTGATTTATGATGTTGTGGTGCTCATATGTTTTCCCTCATGTGTGCGACAACATTACCACAGTTACATCTTGTTATGTTCCTATAGGGAAAATTGATCATCCTAGAATGAACATTTGAGAACAATAGGTGGCTTATGTAATATTCATTACATTATATAGCCTCAAAAGCATGTACTACTATGCCATAAAATAGAAATCATAAATAGTTTAATTTCCCATATTAAACCTTAGAGAAAAGTTTAAATGCAACTTTAACTAGTCTCGACAACAAGCAGTAACTAGATTCATTTAGCAAAATCATTAAACATGAAAGATAGAACAAAAGAAATAAACACACAAATTTATGTGGGGAAAACCCTTTCAGGTAAAAAATTCCCACACAAAAGCATAGACCCATTGTATTATTCAACAACCAAAAAATATAGTTACAATACAATATAGGCACTAAGCCTTTCATGGAGATTTTTCATCCTATTTCATCTAGAGGAACAATTCAACAGCATAACCCCCTTGAATGTAAATATCTTCTTTCTCGTTACACTTCTTTGATCAACCTCTTTGGTCAATCCAAATCATTCTATCAATCCCTTCTATTACATCATATTCTTGTCACAATGTGTTCAATGCACTATGGCATTCACATACACCTCTATAGGTGTTCCTCATAACTCTATTATAATGTTCCTATGATCTTCTCAAATCATGCTTATTCGTAACAATGCACTAAGGCATTCGTATAAACCTTAGATGTTACCAAGAATTCAATAGTTCCAACTTCCACCAGGAAACCAACAAACAAATTTAATTGTCATTGCATCCTTTTGTCGAAGTGTTGAGGAGACTGGAAACAATCTCTCCCTGAACTCCAACAGTCACCTCGACATACACACTACCAAGATGTTCTTCCCATTCAAAGTGCATCAGAACTTCAAAGAGACTCGATACATTCTCTCACCGAACTTTCATCATCACCTTGAAGTAGCTTTTTCCAACCTTGACCAAGGTCTCACGTCTTACATTTCACCTGATTCTACCTGATCGGCATTTTGAAGGGACTACCATCCATGTCCCGAAGAATTCCATCACTCTCACTAATGATAAAAATCAACCTATCAAGGCATCGGGGAGACTCTATGATGACTCCCTTCAACACCACCCTATCACATCGACATAGCTTAGTGATCCACCAGTACAAACTTGTGGACACATTTAGCCAAATGCCAAATAGTGGAGGTCATTGGAGCACCGAGGGGACTAACTACTTTGTCCCATCAAAATTTATTTGTTAGCCCAATGTAACTTCACCCAAAAGCCAATACATTTGAGGCACTATTTCTCAACATTCTCCCACTTGAAGAAGAATGTATTGGCTATCAATCAACACTCTAAGTCATTGTAGCAACATTCAAGATGTCCACCATCGCAGACAACGGTTCCAGCCCTCCTTCATAGGAAAGGAACAAGCCAAGGTGTATCTACAATAGTCTAAACCAAGACACCTGCAATAGATTAAACTGACAACAAAGGATACAACATACTGCCATCACTCCACTCTTCTCACAGCTTATACAAAAGCATCAACATCAGCTTCAAAGCTTCAAGTTTGAACACAATTGAGAATAAATCCTCCAAAAAAAGAAGATAGAACACTAACTAGAACAACATCTAAAAAATAGACTGCTCCCATCCAACTAATTAACCCACACGATTAAAAAAATAACACCCATAGCACGTGCTAATCCATCCAATCACCCATACCTCCAAGGTATACAAAACATAGTAAACTTATTCCATAAATATATACACCCATAGACTATAATCATAAACTCCATGTGAAAACATGTCAAAGAGTGACATACACATCCAAGAGATCCCACTATATGGGTAATTGAAATTTGAAAATGATCAAGGCATACCAAGTCTACCAATAACATCATATAGGAAGTGTAAAACAAAATCATGTAGTACCAAGGAATCATCCACAATGATATGCAAAGCTTGTAAACCAATAACCTATAAGAACAGTTCTCACCACAAGTCTTCATAGCTCCCCCAAGTTCTTCACACCCAACAAATAGAAGAGATAAAGAAACCTCCATGCCATCACCCAAGCACATAAGTGAAAAAACACAACCACAAGCTAGTGATCATAATAGCTCCAACCAAACCTCAAACCAATGTAATGTGAAATCAAACATCTAGGAAGATAACCAAGACCAAAAGGAGAAACTTTGCATATCATATACCTATATAATATCCTCCTATATACACCTCTAAATGCCAACTGTGTCAAGTATGATCTCCTTCCAGAGCATCCCAAAATAAAATCCATAACAACACCCAACCATTCAATCACCAAGATCAAACATAACATATATATCATGTAATCAACATGGATGTAAGCCTCTCAAGCTAAAGAAGATCAGACTAAATCTATTCCCTATGAAGGAAATAAGCCCAATGCATCTCCTAAACTCAACATCAATGAATTTAATCGCAATGCATAAGGAGATAAACATGCCAACACTCAAATGAATCCTCCAAAACCATGTATCCACAGCTCAAGATCCATATTCATGAGAAGACAAACATAATACACTTGAAAGAAACAATGGGCCATACCTCTCAAGCAATAAGCTACCGAGGAAACCAAGAGTGGGAATGAGAACACTCCTCCAAGATATACAATCCATCATGACTCCTCCAAGAGCAATCTCCTCATAAATCTTTGTTGAACTCACGTCTAACCAAGGTGAAGGCTTCTCAATCTTTCTGTTGAAATCTTCATCAAGAGTAACCATCAACAACACTTCTCTCCTCTCAATAGAAATAAAGCCTCACCTTATTCTCCAAGTATTCATGAGCACCTACAAACAATAATCTCATGCTAAACTCCAAATGCGTCACTGTACTATCATGAAGTTCTCAAACATATGACCAATGCATCCAAAACACAAAGAATCGCCAGACCACTATCAAAGCTCCAATCACCTTAATCAAGAACTAATCATGAAATCATGATCTTACCATCCCCCTTAGGAGATTTCACACTCCAAGTGAACATATCATGGTCTTAAGAGAAATGCATCATGCCAAAACTCTAATGTGTAATCAAGAGTATAACATGACATAAAAGCAAACAAAATCGAATCCAACATCACCTGTCAAGCATTAGCAGCAGCTCATCCCAATGACCACACGAGTCTTTTGTGGCTCTGAGATGCTACACATCTTCAAGAAGTTTTCATACAAAGGTGAAAGAACCCTTCTGCAGCGACAAGATCTAAGAGCTCCTCCTAGTAACATCTGCAACACTTAATGAAGATCATTCATTCACGGTCACTATTAAAGCTCCCACTGAACCATGACAACTAAGCTCTACAAGCATCATGACTAAATATCTACTAATCTAAAAATCCTCCAAGTCTACACATCAACATATCCATCTGGCAATACAACCAAGTGACATGAAGATCTCTAAACCAAACAAAAAATACCATCACTGTCAAAAAATTACGCCAAGATGTGTATCCAAGTTGTTCATGACATCGTTATACACATGCTACAAGTCACCATAACTAACTATTCAAGTGCTCTTGTATCATCTATTCTCTCATCTCAAATCAACCACACAAATGCACAAGTGACCACAGACAAGGCCAACTAATTAGTCTGCATTAACACTGAACCAACCTCATGAATATAAATAGTCCACTTCTAACTTATCCCACAACAAACATGTAGGTAAAGACAACCCACATCTTGCACAACCTGTAAATCCAATCAATATATCATGCAAACCCATTATCGCACTAGAAATTGCAAAACTAAGATCTCAAAGGGAATAACTACGTAGATAGCATGACTCAAACACAAGATTCAACATGAATCAAATTTTCCAATAACGTCCACAATGAGCACCATAGTTAAGGAAACCACCAAGTATCACCATAAGAATTTTGAGTGACTAATCACATACCAAAACTCCCATGTAGAGAAGGAATCACACCTCCTCTTACCATGCATAAAGCATGTATGTATAACTGCAACTATCTCATCTAGTAGCACCCCAAAAGTCAGGGTCTAAAAAATAGCTTAACAACAACTCCACAAATTCACAAGTTATTTTCTTGACATGTAAAACCTACAAAACCACTATGTTTGGAACAACACTTATGCCCATCCACACCCACTACTCATCTAGAAGAATTAAAAGCATGAAACAAAAAGACCATAATGGTTAAACCTAAATAATGAATTGTCATTAATGAGCATCACCATAGATTTTTACGAAAATCTACAAAAGCCTCAGATCCAACGAACATGAAATCAAGCTATACAAGTACAAAACATCCATAAAAGGAAAAATAATTCAAAAATTCCAGGCCCGTTTTAGGCCAACTCCAAAACCACCAATATGCACATGCATTTGAAGGGGGCAAATTATTACAAAAGCTTCTAGATCATCCAATGATCAACTCCATAGCTTCATAGCTGAAAAATTAACTCAAGCTTCTCCATATCATCAGGGATCCTCTCACCTAGACACCCAATATGAAATCTTTGTTGCAACACAACCACAAAGAAAAATATTCCACCCCATGCATCAGGATTATTCCGCTTTCAACTACAAGCTTGAAATCACGTTAGTCCAATATGACAAACTCCATTTTCTTCGTCTTCACCATCCTTCAAGCTGCATGTTGTCTCCTGAAACTAAAAAATACCAAACAACTTTCACTCACCAAAGGATCAATCATTAGTTGATTCCTTCAGATTTCCTGAAGCTTACTAGACTAAGAAATCTTCATAGAAGGAATACCCAGAACCAGCAACAGCAGGAACAAACAAATCCTAGTAGAGATTTGATACCATTTGTAGGGAAAAGTGATCATCCCAAAATGAACATATGAGAACAATAGGTTCCTTAGGTTCATTACATTAGATAGCCTCAAAATCACGTACTATTATGCCATAAAAGTAGAATCAGACATGGTGTTATTTCCCACATTAAACCTTAGAGGAAAGTTTATGCAACTTTAACTAGTCTCAACAACAAGTAGTAACCATATTCATTTAGCGGAATCATTAAACTTGAAAGACAAAATAGAAGACATGAACACACATATTTATGTGGGGAAAACCCTTTCAAGTAAAAATCCCCAAACTCTAAAAGCATAGACCCATTGTATTATTGAGCAACTAGAAAATACAACTATAATACAATACAGGCACTAAGCCTTTCATGGAGATTTTTCATCCTGTTTCATTTGTAGGAACAATTCGGCAGCATAACCCCCTTGAATGCAAATCTCTTCTTTCTCATTATGTTTTTCTGATCAACCTCTTTGGTCAATCCAGATCATTCTATCAATCCCCTCTATTACATAATATTCCTGTCACAATGTGTTCAATGCACTATGGAATTTGCATACACCTCTACAGGTGTTCCTCATAACTATGTTACAATGTTCCCCTGATCTTCTCAAATTATGCTTATTCGTAACAATGGACTAAGGTATTCGTATAAACCTCAAACATTACCAAGAAGCTTATTGTTCCAACTTCCACTAGGAAACCAACAAACAAATGTAATTGTCATTGCATCCTTTTTTCGGAGTGTCAAGGAGATTGGAAACAGTCTCTCCCTGAACTCCAATAGTCACCTCGACATACACACTACTAAGATGTTCTGCCTGTTCAAAGTGCATAAGAACTTTGAAGAAACTTGGGACATTCTCTCACCAAACTTTCACCATCACCTTGAAGTAGTTGTTGTTAGCCTTGACCAAGGTCTCATGTCTAACATGTCACTTGATTCTGCCTGATCGGTATTTCAAAGGGACTTCCATCCATGTCCTGACAAATTCCATCACTCTCACCAATGATGAAACTCAGGTAGTCTATCAGGGCATCGAGGAGACTTTATGACGACTCCCTTCAACACCACCTCATCACACTGACAGAGCTTAGTGATTTTACAATACAAACTTGCAAACACATTTAGCCAAACACCAAACAGTGGAGGTCATCAGAGCATCAAGGGGACTAGCTCCTTTGTCCCACCGAAAATTCTCAGTTAGCCCAATGTAACTTCACCTAAAAGCTAGTATATATTAGGCACTATTTCTCAACAATTCTACGGGCCACATTATCACTTTTTCATTCTTGGTTTTCTCTCCTTAGGATGTCACATGCCTTTGTGCTTGGCATGCACCATCCTAAGGGGAGGCTCTCATGCTACTTGGCATGCACCATCCTAAGGGGAGGCTCTCATGCTACTTTGATTTTTGAAAAATGCATTCGGTGGCCAAAAATATTTTCTTGAAAACCTTTTCAAAATATTTTTCAAAAATCACATTCCTTAATAAGGACCCCTAACGGAATACTTTGCCTACATCACAAGTTCGTAAAGAGAGAATTTTAAAAACTTTCCTCCAAGGAGGAAGCAACTTCTCCTGCAGGAAAAATTTTGACCTTCCCCTTGCGAGGGGACTTTCTTCCTTTCAAATTTCTTGATGTTGAATTGATTTGCAAAAAATATTGTTACACTTTCAAACAGAGTATCACTTGAGTGGGCGCCTTTTCTTTTGAAGGGTTCTCAAGGGACCCCTTTGAAATCTCTTCCTTCAAATTTTTGACTGTTTGTCTACTTACTTGCTTGTGTGGCTTCTTTTTTTATTTGTGGATTAACATGTTGCTTTGCAAGTGCGCCTATGAAGCTACATTTCAATTTGACTCTACGGAGTCCCTTACATCAGGCCTCCTTCAGAAGAGAGTACCTAGGGGTGCCTTCTTTGTAGGTCTGAGGACCTGTGAAGTGCTTACATCCTACGGGATTTGTCTATCATTGGTCTACAGGCCTCTGGTACACTTTGTTCAATCCTCCTCAAGATAGAGTACCTATGGAGCTATTTGCTTGCCCTACGCTTTCGAGAACGCTAGGTTGCGATCTACATCCTTGACGATTTAGGTATATTTTCTTAGAATGTTTTTTACCTACTTTACCAAAAACTCATTGGCACTCATGTTCACTAAAGTGGGGGAAAAATGTATAGGAGTAAATTTGCACCCCCTTGCAAATTCCCCTTTTACACCTGCTGCCTTAGAAAAATCAAATTCGATCGCGTAATTCTACATCACCCATTCATATTCCATCCACTTGGCACTTTTTTTAGTGTTGGTGGGGGGATTTTTGTTGGCTACACACACACAACACGTGGATGTGTGCATGACACACTATCATCCTAACAGGATTCCTGCCCCTGGAATCTATAGAGGCATTATGTTCTCCATTGGCGACAAAACATAACACCCTTGCGCCTTCCTACTGACCTTTGAATGAATGTTTCCCTCCAAAACCTTCTTCAAATTCCTATATTTCACATTCAATCCATCCTCTACACACTCATTCAATCTTTTTCACATTGTTGACAATTCTCACACATTTGAGCTACTAGTTGCACTATCAACTCTTTCAACAATCACAAAATTCTTCACATCTACCACAAAAGCTGCAACTTGGTGTCTTGCAAGACTACTTTCGATGTAGTTGCGACCATGTCGACTTTGCCATGATTGTAGACTTGCATTCATCTCTCATTGGCCTTAAGTGCCTTTGGTTGAGGGTAGTATCGCTTTCTTACTATTACTTTGTTGTTGGATTTGAGTATAGTGTTTCTCATAGCATTTAGTATTTTCCTTCCCAACATAGTTTCTTTATCATATTTCTATCTCTTTATCTATCTGGCTATCTGTGGAGGTGGAAACACCAAAATGGGGGTTTGAAAGTGGCAAGCCCCAAAACAGCCCCAACATTTTCCCCTTCTTTATTGTGTGTAGGTACTTGTTCGTGTGGAGCTTGTTGGTGCACTAGACTTTCTATAAGTTAAATATTCACCACCTTTGTTCTTATCACTTCTATATCACCTTTCTTGTTATTTTGATTATTCTATCATTTATCATTTTAGTCATCATTATTAAGCATTAATTCCTAAGCCGTTAGTAGTGTTGGTTATTTATTTTAGAACCAAAATTGATCTCACCATTTACCTATGAATTTTCCAAAATCCAATGGTAAGTAAAGGCGAGGATTGGCCAAGAAAAATAGATTATTAGGCCCTTACTTCTACACTTCAAGCTCTATGAAACTTAGGAAGGTAATCCTTATTATGTTCATATGATATTCCTCTTTCATTTGATCAAGAACATTGCAACACATAGATAATTCTCATATAAAGGCTCAACTAACAAAACATATCACATAAGTTGGTTGCTTATTTGATAACAGTTCATATTCAGAGCATGAGAATGGTAAATCTCAACATAATTGTAACCCATTTCATAGAATTTGATTTAATGAATGGTTTGTTGTTGAATTAATCAACAAAATATAGTATAATTACCTCACTTAAACCAGTGTCTCATCCTTGGAACAAAGTCAATTCTAACACCCATATAATTTGATATAAATTTTCACACATGACACTATATGATGCTTTGAAAACACTACATTACAGTATTCCAACATTATATCTCAACCATCACTTCTTACTAGCATCCTAGCACTTAGTTTGATATAAACTTATAGATCTATTCAAGCATTTACATCAATTATTTGAATTAATAAGCAAGAATAAAACCATACATCCATTGGAAATCAATAGAGGCAAATAAGATAACCCTTGATTATATTATTCATAGTTTATAAAACTAGTATATAAGAGAGAAAATGGTGTCGAACTTGCACTATTATGTTCTATATTGCCAATATTACTATCATAACTTTGTATACATATTAGCAGACTTGAACCTAAGACTTAACACTAAAATGTTTAGTACCCTTTACAATTCTCTATGTGATCAATTCCAGAACAACCAACCAACCTCCCTATAAACGGCCCTGAAATCCCATTTATAGAGATATGGGAGTGACAAGCATTAGGTTGAATTACAATTACAATCACATTTGCATTTGACAGTTAATTTTACCTTAATTTCATAGATTCCCCAGGCAATTACATTTACTCATTGTAAAATGTGGGGAAAGCAAAAGATAAAACTCCTCATCATCTGTTAAAGAGGATCACCTAGCCTTCCAAAAGGCTTCATTCGTCATTGCAAGAGCTTTGAAATTCCTTGTCCACATTGATCAAAGAAGATTCTCCATCAGTGCCCAAGTGAAGAACATATATATTAATCAGAAAAGGTATATTTTCCATTGTAGCAATGGTGTCCAACACATCTCCTTCACACAAGCCAAAAAGGTTTCCAAGTCAGCACCAAGGACAAAAAACTATATGCTTACTGAAGAGGACGAGTCCGCCATTATGGCAGCAGTGTCATCAAAAAAAAAAACAGAACTGGGGTGCTACTCTAATTCTTTAGAATTAGAGTATGTCTGCCTACTTCATGTTCTTGCTAAAACCAAAGAAGCTACTACTACCCCATCATCAGAATCCTCTCGACATGCCAGTGTGAGAAGGTAGCGGTCGTAATCTGGATCAGTATCTTCTTCATCACTCTGAGGACTATCTAAAACCTCTATAAGAGAGTTATGCCTCCCCATATAAGAATCATAAGCCTTGAGGTACTTACTTTTCTTCTTCCCACAAGACTTAGCTAACTTTCCATCAGACTTACCCTGATCACAACCAACAACTCTATTCCTCGAGTGGTAATTGTTCCTCACACCACCCTTCTTAGATTTCTTGTGGGCTTTCTTCTCCTGCTTTGGTGTTGCAGGAGCTCCTAGTATGCCATGCTTAACTTCAAGAGAATCATCTTAGAATTCAAGCATACCAAGTCTCCTAGACCTTCTAATTGGGTGGGCAGACACACTAGGCTTACTCATTCTCACAGAAGAACGTGGTAACAACTTATGACCTCCCAAGTACTGAGAAACTTCACAACCTTGCAAGACAAAAACACTTCATTACTATGTATAAAACCTATCAACCCTCATGAATTTTTAGAACAATCAACCCTTGCAAACCCCAAGCAACTAAAACCTACATAACCCACAATCATTCTTCCAGACTAGCTAATTGATATTCAACCAACACATAAAAATATGGACACCAACTTACTCGAGACAAAACTATCTCCAATGCCTCTGTAACTTTCTCCCCAAAGTTCTTCATGCCATCTTCTTGGACTTAAGCTTGATTTCTCAGTTTCTAAATGCACTTGTGGAGAAAAATATGGCTACCAACTCTCATTTTATCAAGAAATTTGAGAGTGTTGACCATTAATACTCAAGGAACGCTTACGCGAGCGAGATGACAATCAACCACTTAATTTTGAATCTCAGTTGTTGATCATCTGTAGATATGGATTGACAGATAATTTAAATCAAGGTAATTGATTGTGAGAAAGTCAACTGCATGCACCTATTGCCTTTGTCTAATTAGAAAAATCCATGTGGATATGTATCCACTCTATCTACATACTTAATCACCCACTTAGCATTAAAGAAAGCCTATCGTGTCTTGCTTTCCTGTTCACCCGTGGGAATTAATTCACTTGCAAATCATATTAATAGAACAAAGGGCAGCAATCATGATTTGATCTCAAACCATCAACCCGTACTATTCCTTAACTCAATATCACCTCCCGATGTGTACAAACCTCTAACATAAATGACGATCAAGATAAAAAATACCCATCAAATCCCAGATACGTGTAGAAGAAATTAATTCTTATTTTGCACCATTTATCCTTCATGTCCTCTCGGCCAAATTTATCAATATTCCACCCTTACTAATGTCCTTTTGACCCCAAAGATTATTCCATGTGGCAATCGCCCGCTTCCCTACTGAGAAACGAGATGCACAAGCGTGTCTTTCACGAGATGGCGGGGAGCAGTCAGGATGGACCCAAGTCACCCGCCATCAACCGTTGATCTTTACTAAATAAAATATTCATTGCCTTCAAAACCCAATGGTTCCCTCCATGCAGAGACAAATGTCAACAACCCGCTAGCCCGTGACAATATTTTAAAACAAATAAAATCAAACAGGGTGGTGGGGAGCGGTTCTGATTAAACCACATCATCAAACAATCGACATTGATTTTAGCCATTCATTACCCACTGTCCATTCAAAGTGATGGGCCTACTAATGAAGAGGGCACGTGGCGCTCGCCCGCCAACCTACTGGATTTTTTTAATGAAAAATAGAATAGAGCAGGGGCACGGGGAGCGACTATGATTCACCCATGATGATCGAACGGTCACCATAAAACCTAACATCTGCACATGCCAATTTTTTTAGTTTTAAAAGAGGGGCCCGACTAGGTGCACAATGGATGGGGACATAAGGATTAAGACCAAAACTTAGGTGAACAATAAAAAATTAAGCCGGATCTAAGACCTGACTTAATTTAAGATATATTTCAACCTATATAATCATAAAAGCAATGTTGTAAATACCACGACGGGCAACAACCAGGACCACTAGGACCAAGGGACTAGTTTATCAACGAGGAAAAAGGCACAAGTCATGACTTAAATGACTGGGAATCAACAGTGAGAATTCAACAAGAAATTAGAACATTGTCAAGGATGTAGGCTTAAGGATTACTTATGAGGGTTTATAACAACATAAACCCTAAGGAGTTGACAGTGAACAAAACCCTAAGCCCAAAGAGATGGATTTAACCAATTTTTTGTAGAATTTTTAAAATGGAACCAAAGTAATTTAGGGGTTCCATAAAGTATGTCTTTTGTTATTTTGGTTGTACTTTTTCACTTTTTGTTCGTACAGATGTCAACGCACCTGTGAGACACTAGCGCATCGCATTGTCATCCCTATTCTGTGTTGTTGTCCTTTGGCAAAGAGTTGTCTGAGGTACAATCCAAATTCCAAAAACCTGCTCGCTTAGTTCAAACATAACTTTAGGGTTATTAGAGTGAGAAAAGCACTGAGAGTACTCTTCATTCTTGACCCTTGACACCAAACACTTGTTCAGCTTGAGGTAGATTAGGCCAATCTTCTGCTCTTGGCTCTTTATGACCTAGAGCCTTGGTGTGGTTGGTCACCCTCCTCTACTCATCGCAAGTACAAATATGTCCTTCAAATATAATTGTGCAACTACACAGTCACATCCCCAAAAAATTAAAAATATTTCCCACTAATCAAAAGCTATTTCTCTCTCCAAATTAGAGCGTTGTCAACAACTTACATGTCAATATTTCAAATTTGAATATAAGTCAAGAAGGATATTAATACCATAATTAATCATGAGTTATCATTCAAAAACTCTTTAAAATCATCAACATGTACTTTTTGTACTGTGTCAAATTATGATATTATTATCATAAATAAACTATGTTGCTTTTCATTCAAACTCGTTGACCCAAAACTACACATTTGAACCTTGATAGTAATATCATAATTATCAACAAGTAGTTATCAAGTTTTGCATCAATCATCAACATATACTACATATAAGAATTTGCATGACTAAATTTTATGGCTTTAATCTTGTGAAAATAATTAAAAAGGGTTTTAAGGCTATAGTTATCAAGGATGGAAACAAACCCATAGGACATGACCAAATAGGTTGAATCATGCATGGTTTTGTCCCAAAGAATAGAAAATCAAGAATCTTCCTATGCATGCATTTTATTTGGTATATTCTAGTGTTAAATCTATTAACCAATTTGTATCAATTAGAGTATAATAGTTAAATTCAAGGATAATAACCCACATTAAAATAACTAATTATACTCTAACCCTCTTATTTTATTTATTAATGTTATTTTTGCATGCTTATCTCCTTTTTCTAGTGATTAGTTATGCTTAATTCGCTTATTAATTAATTATTCACAAATAAATTCAAAAAAAGGTGTATTTATCTTCTCTACATTTTGTTGAACTCAAAATTCAAACCCAACCTAGTTCTTATTATTATATGATATTCTTCCTTTGATTATTTATTGGTTCATATATTGGTGAACCATATGATCTTACTCCATATAGGGTTTTTAATCTATACTATCCTCATTTTTCAACCATAATTGTTTGATTTAGTTATTCTTATTTTATGGATTTTGAACAACCCTTATCCATAGCTTTTATCCACATATATATCAATGATATCAATGTGTTTTAATATTTTTTTATTCCAATTCATTTATCACTTATATCATATTCTTGTACAATAAGGATGGCGGTTCATGTTCCTTGGATTTATTATTTCGTACTTGTAAAATATTAGAGATGGTTTCTCAATCATCATTACTTACAAATTTTCCTTATGTTAACCTTACCAAAACCTTTGATATAATACTATCTATCACTTATTAATCTAAAAGAATATAAATGTATGATCAAAAGGTTATATGTTCATCTAAATAAAATCAAGGAGGGTAATTTTAGGTTGCCTTATACAAATATTATGATTATTTAGTTTAAGTGGTCATAGAGTTTGTATACAAGTTAGATAAAGACTTGGGTTGATCATGAGCATCATGGGGAAGATAGAGGATAATTGTGTGAGCATAAAACCAAGGTGATTTTTAAGTGTTTAATTTTTTCCACTTTCCATAAGTGGAAAATCATCATAGACCATGATGAATGCAATCCAAACATGAAAAATAGACCATTCCTATTATGTATGTGTAAATCCCCTATAGTGGAAGTGATGAAATCATCAAATTTTGGATAAGGATTGAAATTTAAAGGATTCTTATGGTTTAATTTAGCTTCTAGGAATGGCATCCAATAAATGGATGGGAATCTATAACATGCTTTTTGAACGAGGTGCAAGGGTTTGTATTCATGTTTTCCTCCTAAAGTTCAAATTTACAAGTGTATATGTCATAATCTACCTAACATCCATCTATATAATAATCACTTAGAAATGACATTTAAATTTGTATACTAAATGAAATACAACCTTAGGGTTAGTTTTGCATATGCATTCTTATCCATTACTAAATAAATTAAAAATTAATAGAGATAAGTAGCTAGACAAATATTAGGTATCTATGAATTAAATACACATCTATGGTAATATAATTCATGAGTAATAGTAAATCTTCTATAAAAATCCAAGTAATCACACATGAAAATATCATAGTATATCATAGTCATGTAGTCAAAGTATTAATGTACACACTATAATATCAATATCCAAAATAAGACACAAAAATGTGAATGAGATAAAAGAAAATGGGTTTTCAGTCCAATAGGTTCAAGGTAAATCTCTCTCAACTATGCAACATCTTCCCATGTCAATATGACATTATTATACCAATATCACTAAACCCTAGGCTTGGTCTAGCCTCTAATGAGCCAAGATGTGAAGGGATCCAAAGCTAGTTGTCAATATATTCTACATTTCTCTCATATTTGGATTGGGTTTCTCTATAGGCGGAGGTTGTTTTCATGCCACCTCTACTACTCGCACCCTTGATAGAACATTTACAATATTCTTATGGTTCTCAATTTTTTCCCTAAATCTTATGCATTGAAATGCATTTATTCATGCTAGGGTTTGCTAAAAATATTGTTTTATGCATGCATTTAGGTCTAAAAACCCTAAAAACCCTAAGTCTAAGCAACACCATAACACTTTTGTTCTATTCTCGCATTGACTGCTTACCCAGTTGCTTCATCTTTAAGTTATGACTTATGAGCTTTCATTATGTGCTTTATTGACCCTTTTTGATAGGTTACCAATTGGGCATGTTAAATAAATTCTTAAAATACTTAGGGTCTTATGTTTGTGCTCCCTTTTTTGTTAATCTTTTGGCCCCTTTTCTCCCTAGTAACCTAAGGTTATTCTTAAGAGAATATGTTCAAATTCGTTTAAGTTGTGCACGCCTTGTATGTGGTCCCCACTGCTTTTTATAACCTATTTCATGAGTCCACAAGGAATATTTTATTAATGAAATAAGGTTTTGTAGAATTATAGAAGCATTGACAACTATCATCGTTTTGAGTGGATTCTATCATTTTGCAAGGGGTGTAGGGGAGAGGAGTCGATACGTAGGCACCCAAAATCGCACAGTCCAATTGGCAGCCACGTGGACCAATATCATTTTACAAAAAAAACCCATTAGAGAAAAAAATGTAAATTAAACAATAAATTATTATTTTAAATTTTTTTAAATATTTTGCCATGTGGAAGGTCCAACTTTGTCCACGCCTAGAAAAAAATGGGAAAAAGACTCGTCGATCGATACACGCACCTTGGGTGCCACTACCTATGTGGCTCAGCGTCCAAAGGTGACAGCCTTGCCACGTCAACTCCTTTTAGTCCACCACCCTAACAATCCACTACTGAGCATTTATCACTCGCCACCACTTCCTATTCCTATCAACTGTCTAAATTAAATGATGTCACCTCTCCTAAGCTCCACGCCACCCCATGTTTATTCTGAGTCGAACTGCATTGAATGCTCCCAATGCCTCGCTCTTCTCGCCATGTTTTCAGCCTTTCATTTTACCAAGTAAACATTTCGTCTTCACTTGCTCATCAGTACCTGCCTGTTTCGTCATCTGCAACCTTCGCCATCTCACCACAACCTGCGATGCTCAGAGACCATATCATGTTTGGGTAGAAGCTGATATGGAGATGGGTAGATGCCAGTTACCGAACGTCACCAGCAGCTCCACTTCTACCATGCAAGCAACGAACGGGTTCCTCGCTGCCATGAACAGGTTCCTCGCTGCCATGAAGGTCACCGTAAGCAACGAAGGGGTTTGTCGTGTGTTCGACCCAGGTGATCTTGCTTACTAAGCCTGGCCATTATTCTTTTGTTTGTGTTTGGTTTGCAATTTCGCTTTGTTTTATTGGTTTTTTGGTGTTGCAGATTTCGTTTATTTTGTTGAAGTTTAGTGTTTATGAACACTGCACTATTTGTGTTCATAAACACACTAAATCTTTGGAAATTAATCTTTTGTTCAAGCATCGCTCTGTTTATATTAAATATATTAATGCAGTTGGTTGTTTTCTTCTTTCGACATGTAATAATGTTCATTTTTTATATGGGTTTTGCTCTATAGGGTTTATATTGCAAATATTACGCTCATATTTTGGCATTTCTCTTTCAGTAGGGTTTATTTTGAGAATATAGCATGCATAGTTTAGCATTTATGTTTCGGTAGGGTTTATTTTACAAATTTTACAGTCATAGTTTAGGGTTATCCTATTCTCATAGGATTTGCATTGACATTGACTTTGCATATCGTATTCTCATAGGTTCTACATTATCATTGACTCTGCTTAGCATAATCTCACAGGTTTTGCATTATCATTCACTTTTCTTATCGCTTTCTCATAGGTTATGCATTATCATTCACTCTGCTTATCGTATTCTCATACGTACATTCTGCATTATCATTGACTCTGCTTACCATAATCTCACAGGTTCCGCATTATCATTCCTCTGCTTATTGTTTTCTCATAGGTTCTACATTATCATTCACTCTGCTTATCGTATTCTCATACATTTTGCATTATCATTGGCTCTGCTTAGCATAATCTCACAGGTTTTGCATTATCATTCACTTTGCTTATCGTTTTCTCATAGGTTATGCATTATCATTCACTCTGCTTATCGTATTCTCATATGTTTTGCATTATCATTGAATATTTCTTGAAGTCAAAATGCTTGGGAGCATATAGTTCTTGAAAAATTGTGGAATCTATAGTAGCATTGCTCAAGAAAAAATTGTGATCAATCATAAATCGGTGTTTTCTATGTAATTTTCCAAGTTTTTCAAAAAGTTTGGTTTGTGTAATCATAAATCGGTGTTTTCTGAGCTTTTCCTTAGGAGTTACACTTCTCTTTTTGGAGTGAGCTTTTCCTTGGGAGTTACACTTCTTGAAGAGTGAGTTGTCATCATCTTCTCCTTGTCTATGTGTATGTGTGTGTGTGTGTGTGTGTGTGTTTCTATGTCTATGTCTATGTCTATGTCTATGTCTATGTCTATGTCTGTGTATATGTCTATGTCTATGTCTATGTCTATGTCTATGTCATTGCTATTTCCAACTTTGTCAAACCTCCACCATATGCAATACCTGCAATGGAACACTTCAAGAACTCCATTGAATTGCAAGTCAATATACCAGTTTTATCAAAAAGTATAGTGTCAACTTTCCCAAGTTCCTCATTTAAATTGGATGTTCGAGCTCGTGCAAGCTTGTCAGTTTCTTCATCATACATGTTTTGGTCTTCATTGATGAACCTGCTCTGCAAGACCTTCACAATCTATATTGATACTTTCTTATGCTCATATAATGGGTATAAGCATTACAAAACTGTTGTTATATCAACATTGCAATGTTGTGCTCATTTAGATTTGATTTTTAAAATAGTTTCACTTATTCGTAGAACATATTGCTATACAAGTTTTTAAAGAATTTGATAAGAATTTACCATCAACGGCTCATTAGTCATTAGTGTCATCACGTGGCAGGACATAATGAGTAG
Source organism: Sequoiadendron giganteum (assembly GCA_007115665.2). Taxonomy (NCBI): domain Eukaryota; kingdom Viridiplantae; phylum Streptophyta; class Pinopsida; order Cupressales; family Cupressaceae; genus Sequoiadendron; species Sequoiadendron giganteum. The sequence continues at coordinate 364,115,100 of CM021107.1, read as the reverse complement.
ATCCAAAATGCCAATAAGAATATTCAGTAGGAAAAAAATCATCTAAAAACAACAAATAAAGGTGCATACAAACCCGACTGTAATTGGTAATTTGAACTTTCAGCTCATTTGTAATGGATTTTGATTTTCAGCTACTATTATTGTTTATAGTCAAATGACTGTATTTTGATTTATGGTTTTACAACAGGCATTTCTTAATTAATGTAGCTCATAAATTTTTGTTATCATTGATTAGCCACCTCCCAAACAAAAACAAATAGAGGAGAGAAACAATAAAAGGCCTATAATATTAATATCGTATGATGTCGAAATCATAGCCAAAATGCACTCAAAATAGCTAAGCTAAGTAGACCTGTTATAATTGAAAGAAGCAAGAGTAAGTGATGACAACTTAAAAGTAATCAATACAAGCTAAAAAAATATTAATATTTGAGTTCACATAAAGATAGGAGATAAAAGAAAAATATAGATAATTTTTGTGAAAGAATGTTAAATGGAAGTTTAAAATTGATCCCCCACCTCCCAAACAAAAAAAAATAGAGGAGAGAAACACTTGAAAACCAAAAAGATTGGTGTCTCAATACATCTAGACAACTATCTTACTAAATCCTAGTAACTATTCTCCATAGGAAGTAAATTGGGGAAAAAAAGAGAAGATGTCTACACCAACTAGACATACATAGGACCACAAAGCCCCAATAAACCATAAGGGCCACTAGAGATTCATTAAAGAAGGATATGATCCCATAGCATATAGGTCTCAATTCTCATATGTGATAGAAGTAAAAGCTATGAAGAGGATCCTATCTATAGTTTTTTCCTTAGAATATTATTTATGTGTTGTCCTTTTAGTATCCATTCCATTTTTCCTCTTTAGTGCAACTATTGTTCTCCCATCTATGTTTGTTTAACATTCTTATTATTCAAATTGATAGCAAGAATGAACATCATTTATACATGATCGAAGTATATTTTATCCATTGAATCATACTCATCCTTATTCATGCCTTGGGTATCCCAATTTAGATTAAACATTATAACATGTCTCAATGATAGTCTCATCCAATCTCTTATTCTCACCTAAAATTCATTATCACAATCAACCAAGTAATCCTCTAGCTCAGGTACATAGTGAAAACAATATCCTAACTATAAAAAATAAGAAACTATTTGATGTCAAAGGGGAAGCAAAACTCAAATAATTGTCTAGCTTATATTACATCATATCTCTTTCAATATGTTTTGCATTATCATTCACTTTGCTTATCGTCATCTCACAGGTTATGCATTATCATTCACTCTCCTTATTGTTTTCTCATAGATTTTGTATTATCATTGATTCTGATTTTCGTATTCTCATAGGTTTTGCACTATCATTGACTTTGCTTATCGTATTATCATAGGTCATTATCATTGAGTTAGGTTGTGTTCTTTGTTTCATTAACAAAACAAAAAAATGTGGGTTAATCTTTTTTTAGGTTTTGCTTCATCTTTTCAGTCACTTAATAAATTGATGTTGTTTATGTGCCATAGATAAATATGTTGGTGTTATTTATTTTGGGTTATGTTGCATCAATTTTATATCTGATTTACGTTTGATGTGATCAAGCCTATCTATGGATGAAATTAAGCTTACATTGTGGAGGACCGACGTATAGGTGTGGGCCCCAACGAGCGCATGTCCCATCACACGTTAGGGCCCCTGCTTACATATTAGGGGAGCGGAGATGATACGTACGCACCCAAAATCATACAGTCCACATGGCAGGTCACATGGACCAATAACATTTAAAAAAAAAAACCCATATACATAAAACGAATTGTGCTACTTTAGTAAATCTGTAATGCAAATGTTTCTCTTTTCTTAGGTGCCATTGGTTATTTTGGGGGTGTTATCTTTTGCATAGGTTATTTTCCATCATATCAGTCATCCAATTATTGTACCTTATTTTTTGTGTCTTGGAAATAAATGGGGGTGTTCTATTTTTTTTAGGTTCTGCTTCATCAACATAGACATAGACAAATACATAGACATAGACATATACATATACGTAGACATATACATAGACATATACATATACATATACATATACATATACATAGACATATGTCTATGTATATCAGATATTAAATGCACACATAATTGTAATTATTTTGAAACAAAACAATTACACGCTGGCAGCCAAACATGATGAAGTGTATCCAATTTGTATATGCTTAAGGTCTTTGCATCTTACTTATATATATATATGCATATGTATAGACATATTCATATACATATACATATGTTTATGTTTATGTATATGCATATGACTATGTCTATATATTTATGTATATGTATATGTGTATATACATATACATATACATATACATATACATATACTACTTTCACGACATCTTGCATATTTTTCGAGCCAACCTGCATCCAATGCTCATAATGCTTCGCACACTTGTCAACTTTACAACCTTTCATTCTAGTAACTTCTCATTTTATCTTCACAATGATGGCAATGTTTGTGTGTGTATGTGTATGTGTATGTGTATGTGTATGTAAATCTATGTAAATTTGTATGTATATGTAAATATGTCTATGTTTATGTCTATGTCTATGTCTATGTCTATGTCTATGTCTATGTTTATGTGTATATGTATGTATATGTGTATTTGTGTGTCTATATTTATGTCTATATATAAATATGTATTTGTATATGTAAATGTGTATGTGTGAATGTGTATGTCTATATGTAAATGTGTGTATAGATGTGTGAAGAGGTCTTAAGTGGACAACCTTGCCACCTCTACTTATCTCAGTCGGCCACCCTAACAATCCACTGCGTCGCATTTATCACTCGCTGCCCCTTCCTATACTTCTCTATAGTCATGTTTAATTCACTTATGTCTAGTTCTATGTGTATGTGTATGTATATGTCTATGTGTATGCTTCATAAATTCAAACCTGTAACAATTGTATCTTTTGTATGTGCCATTGATTAATTTGGGGGTGTCCTCAACTTTATATGATGTGCACCTATACGTCGGTCCTCCACAACGTCAAAAAAAATGCATCCATAGATAGGCTTGATCACATCAAACATAAATCAGATATAAAATGCACACAAGTTAGCATTAATTTAAACAAGGTGCCAAGTCAACAACTTTCAAACCCATCCAACCCATCTTTGACCGACTGGCGAACCCATTACAAGAATGTTTCCCATCATAGCATAACCAAACCAACATGCAAATGCATTCGCCTGTCTCATCTACCATGAGATCTACAACACGTATCAACTTCAATCTATCTCATCTTGCCAAGTAGGGTGTGCACGTATTGGAGCCAAACATAAATATCCCACCGGCATCCATTTAATACTCTTGTAAGGCCACCATTATTCAAAACAAAAACATGGAAACAATTTCAAACAATCCACCAAACCAATCAAGTCAAGAATTAAAGGTTGAAATCAATCAAATCTCTAATTCATATGAAACATAACTCAAATTCAAAAGAGGACAGCAATTTATTTCACCACACTAAACAACCATCAATCAGATTCAAATAATTCCCAATTCAAATAGCCATGAAAACTTTCAAGTATTCACATGTATTACCATAGATCAATATTGAGCACTAAAGCTTTCTTACAACATGTATTTAGGGGACCTGGTTTTCCCAAGGCCTTTCATGCTTGCTTATGTATCACTTCACATAGATTACCATAGCTTTGTATTTGAATGACTTAGGGGACTTGGTTTTGTGAAGGCTTGTCATGGTTCCTTATGCAACACTTCACAATTCAAATGGAGTTGTGGACTTGTGCAGTATAGGTTGCCATCAAACGAGTGTTCATAAAATCAAGTCTCCCTAAAACATGTCTCTATTGCTTAGTTGATTGAATTGATGAAGCAGAACCTATATGTATATTTGTATGTCTATGTTTTATGTATATACATGTGTGGCCTATGTAGCACTTCACATAGATTACCATAGCTTTGTATTTGAATGACTTAGGGGACTTGGTTTTGTGAATGCTTGTCATGGTTCCCTATGCAACACTTCACAATTTGAATGGAGTTGTGGACCCGTGCAACATAAGTTGCCATCAAACGAGTGTTCACAAAATCAAGTCTCCCTAAAACATGTCTCTATTGCTTAGTTGATTGAATTGATGAAGCAGAACCTATATGTATATTTGTAAGTCTATGTTTTATGTATATACATGTGTGGCCTATGTAGCACTTCACATAGATTACCATAGCTTTGTATTTGAATGACTTAGGGGACTTGGTTTTGTGAAGGCTTGTCATGGTTACCTATGCAACACTTCACAATTTGAATGGAGTTGTGGACCCATGCAGTATAGGTTTCCATCACCTATGAAAAATTAAACACCCCTAAATTCATCAATAGCACCTGAAAAAGATAGAATAGTTGCACGACCTAATTGTATATGTGTATGTATATGTGTATGTGTATGTATATGTGTATGTATATGTATATTGGTATGTATATATATATGTGTATACATATGCATACATATAGATATGTATATGTATATAGATATGTATATGTATATGTATATGTATATAGATATGTATATGTATATGTATATAGATATGTATATGTATGCATATACATATACTGCATACATATACATATCTATATACATATGCATATGTATATGTATATGTATATGTATATCTATATACATATGCATATGTATATGTATATCTATATCTATATACATATGTATATGTATGCATATACATTTGTATATGTATGTGTATGTATGCATATATATATACGTATACAGTATATGTATGTGGATGTATGTATACATATATGGAACCCATTCATGGCGGTGAGGAACCCGTTCGTTGCTTGCATGGTGGAAGTGGAGCCATTGGTAACGTTCAGTAACTGGCATGTACCTATCTCCTAATTAGCTTCTACCCAAATACGAACTAGTCTCCGAGCATCGCAGGTTGTGGTGAGACGGCGAAGGTTGCAGACGACGAAACGAGTAGGTACCGGTGAGCAAGTGAAGACAAAATGTTTACTTGCTAAAATGGAAGGCTGCAAACATGGCAAGAGGAGGGGAGCATTCAATGCAGGTTGGCAAAATATGTATGTACATGTATATAGATATGTATATACATACATGGATAAATATGTATATGTATATGCATGTATATAGATATGTATATACATACATATATGTATATAGATATGTATATACATACATATATGTATATGTATATGCATATAGATATGTATATGCATATATATATATGTATATGTATATAGATATGTATATGCATATACATATGTATATGTATATGTATATGTATGCATATATGTCTATGTATATGGATATATATATATATATACATATGTATATGCATATATGTCTATGTATATGGATATGGATATGTATATGTATAGGTTGGTTGGAATAAAATTGCGGGGTGGCAAGGAACTTATGAGAGGTGACAACATTTAATTCGGACAGTCGATAGGAATAGGAAGTGGCGGCGAGTGATAAATGTTCAGTAGTGGATTGTCAGGGTGGCGGACTAGGAGGAGTTGACGTGGCAAGGCTGTCACCTTCGGACGCCGAGCCACACAAGTAGTGGCACCCGAGGTGTGTCTGTATCGTTCAATGAATCTTTTTCCATTTTTTTCTAGGCATGGACAAAGTTGGACCTTCCATGTGGCAAAATATTTGGAAAAAGGAATAGAAAATGACAAAATGTCAATGAAGAAGCAAACATTTGAAATGAAAACAGTGACACATTGCAAATTACATAGAACACACATTGCAAATCAAAACAAAAATGGTGCATCTGTAATTCTCATATATTTAAAAATGTCAAAGAAGAAGCATACATTGCAAATCAAAACAATAACAGACATTGCAAATTACATACAACACTTTTTCAAATCTAATCAGATTACTTCACAAAACAAAACGATAACGGTCAATCTGTACTTATCAAAAAAATTACAACTGTCCACAACTTCAGTGCATTTGTAAATATCAATACTTCTAAAGTCTATGAAACTAGCATTTGTAATCTAGCTGGTGCTATTGTGAAAAGGATCTTGGCTGGTTGGGGTGCCAATTGTCATGTTCTCGTCCCCTTCCAGTCGATGGGGATTGCTGCATACATGAGTGGGACTTGGAGTGGTAAATTGGGTGCAAGTGACATGTGTTGGGGGCGGTGGTGAAGACATCTCTACATCCCGAGTGCCAAATTGATATGGATATTGACTGCCCCTGAAGTCAGATTGGGAGAGGCTTGAATAATTCATTGTTGTGGAGAATTGAGGGATATTAATGTTGAGAATATCACAGAAGACTCCATTACTTTGATACAATGGATTAGAAGTGTTCCTTAACCGCCTCTCTCTCTGTAAAGCCCTTTGTGCCTCAATATCTTTTTCCTTTTGGTCTTGTTCCTTGTGAAGCCTCTCTTGCTCCTTTTTCGCATCTCTATCCTTTTTCTGTTGTAATTTTTTTTCCTCTTTTTCTTTTCGCAGTATGTCCTTCTCAATTCTGGCATTCTCCTTCAACTCCACTGCCACAATTCTTGTTACCCTTTTCTCTACATTATGTTGTCTCTTTCTTGCTTTTATCTCCCCCACCTCTTTCTTCCTTTGCTCTTGCTCCATTAACAGCCTCATGTAGTCATCTGTTGTCAATAATTGAGACTGTCTACTGATTTGAATTGCACCTGCTTTGGATTTCATTTGACGGATAGTGTGCACAGGCAACTTGAGAAACTTGCTAATGTGTGGAATTGTTTGTGTTTCTTGTGTCCCATCTGACTGTGTTCCAATGACCTCCTCGACTACCTATGAGCCCTGTGGTACATCTTGATTAGCTTGTAAATCTGAATTGCAAGAAGGAGCATAGTAATGGACAACTTGAGAAAGGTCAATTTTTGGTGGTGGTGATGGAAAAGTATAGGTATCCTGTTGTTCTGGGACTTCCAAATCAATTCCCAAGTTCATTGCTCCCTCAACCAACTAGGATGGTTGGCTTCGTTGTGATGGAAGATCTAAACTTTCGTTGAATTGATCAACGACCCTATCTACCATGGGAGGGGTGTGTTCATTAACCACCACTTGTGCAACTGATTCAGTAGGACATGTATGAGGTGAGTGTTGTGTTTTTGTTGCAAGTTGCATGTGTCCATCTGGAAGAGTGGACTGCAATACTGTGACATCATCACTTGACACACCAAGTCCATAAAGGCTAAGAATGTTTTCAACTGCGTCAGCATCCTCACTGACCATAAATGTCTCATTGGGATGCATGTCATTGACAAGTGCATCAAGATTCAGTGGCCATATACTAGTCCTTTTAAACCCAGCTTTGATGTTGTCAATTTCCAAAGCTCTTTTCAATGCTTTGTTGCCTAACATTGCAAATTCTCTCCTCCTCACTTCAATGTTTGGAAACCTTGACAAAAATTCTACACGTTCTGATTTGAAGTAAGCTTTGAAAGGTGCAAACACACTCATATCCAACGGTTGTAGCTTATGTGATGTGTGTGATGGCAATGTTAACAAATCTATATTGATATCTCTTCCTTCTTGGATGGTTTTGAGTGCTACGTGGCTTCCATGGCCATCAAAGATCAACAAGACCTTGTTCGTGGGCGAGACACTGCCTGGAATTGAGGTTTTGAAGTGGGTCAACCAATCTATGAACAATTCTTTGGTCATCCATGCATGTGGTTGGGCTGCCATGCAAGCACTTGGTTCACAATCTATGATGTAATTATCTATGTTCATACTCCTCTTGAACAAGTAGAATCCCGGAATGCTCTACCCAGCAGCATTGACACAACATAGAATGGTTATCCATTCACGGCTCTTTGGGATAATGTAAGAGACATTCTTGCTACCTTTTCTTGCGAGCACCTTCATGGACCCATTTTTGCCTACTTGGATGCCAGTTTCATCGCAATTTCATATGCGATCAGGACCATATGGCATGGCTTTATATGCTGCAGAAAATGTTTTGTAGAATGCATCTACAACATCAGGTCTAAGATTGAATGCCCTATCTTTGTCTAGGCCTTTAGCAGTTCGTAATGCGAATTGACGATGTCTGTGCTTGAAGCCTGTCCACTAGGACTTCCCTGGGAAGCCATTGGTGAAAGGGTTTGGCCTATTTTGACATATTTGAGCAACCTCAGACTAAATATTGACTATCTCAAGACCATGACCAATATCAACCATTTGCTCGCACCATTCCACAATAAGATTTTCTTCCTCTTCTGTGAGGACTGTTGGCGGACCTTTCTTGGAAGTTGTTGTTAGACCCCCTAGCCATTTGGACAGTGTGGTTGTTGGGATTGACCACTTTTTGGAAGCCCCCCTTATCGACATGTCATTCTCTTCAATGCCATAGAGTACCCTTTTCATGTCATCCTCAGACCATAGCTTCTGTATTTGTTTTACCTTCTACGGTATTTGAGGTGTAGTAACCTCAATCTGCGATATTTGAGTAGAAACCTCATCTACTTGTGCAACATGATCTATTTTAGGGGGGAATCTGCATCCTCGTTTCTCGGCAGGCAACCTTGTCGTGGCTCTTTTCTTTTTTTTGTTCCCAGTACAGGTCACCACTACATTGCCCTTGGCCATCTACACAGAATAATTAGAATCAAAACAGTGATGCTTGAACAGAAAAACAATCACTTTGTAATGCAGAACATATGAGAATATGATAAGCAGAGTCAATGATAATGCATAACCTATGAAACATAAATGGTAAACTATGAAATATAAATGATTGAACAGTTATCTATATATGTATGAAGAGAGCGTTGTGATGCTTGAATAGAAGAATAATTAGTTTGTGATGCATAACATATGAAAATATGATAACCAAAGTAAATGATAATGCAGAACCTAGGAAAGATAAATGGTAAACTATGAAACACAAATGCTTTAACAATTATCTTTATATGTATGAAGAGAGTGATGCTTGAACAGAAGATTATTTAGTTTGTGTATGTGTTATCTTTTTAGTTTCTTGCATTTCAATTGAGATTATCTTTTGTAACAGGAGTTTGTTATCTTGTGTTATCTATTCTAGAGTGAGCGACATAAGGAAGTAGAGTAAGAAGCACAAAATTACAAACTATGCAAGGGAGTTAGAGTTTAAGAACATCTCATATCTCTTAAGCGTTTACAACATTAACATTCTCATGCACAACAAAGTGAAAACCACACTCATGTTTGAACAATAGAAAGCTTACGAATGAAAAACTGTAAAGTTTAACAAAGCTCACATATATTGTCTATTATGAACTCATTGACAGGCATAAATATTTGTGGATTGATGAAGCAAAAACATATGAAAATGATGAAAAAAAAAGCCTTCTAGGATTAGAAACTTTAGTGACTGATAATGCAGAAGATATGAGAATAAGATATCCAAAGTGAATGACAATGTAGAAGCTATGAGAATAAGATAACTAGAGTGAATGATAATGCAGAACCTATGAGAATAATATAACTAGAGTGAATGATAATGTAGAACCTATGAAAATAATATAACTAGAGTGAATGAAAATGCAGAACCTATGAGAATAAGATAAGCAAAGTGAATGATAATGTAGGACCATTGAAACAGAATGGTAAACCATGACCAATATTTAACATATAAATGATAATGCAAAACCTATGAGACTATGATAAGCAGAGTGAATGATAATTCAAAACCATTGAGACACATGAAAAGCAGAGTGAATGATAATGCATAACCTATCAAAAAAACATGTTAAACTATGAGTGTAATATTTGCAATATAAACCCTACTAAAACAGAAAGGCTAAACTATGACTGTAACATTTTCAATATAAACCCTAGGGAAATAGAGATGGTAAACTATGATTGTAATATTTGCAATATAAACCCTAGGGAAAGCTTTAAATGGTAAACCATGACTGTAATATTTGCATTATAAACCCTATGGAACACATATGCTAATGACTACAGTATTTGCAATATAAACCCTACCGATACATAAAGAAACACCTATGACTGTAATATTTACAATATAAACCCTAGGGAAACATAAATAAAAACCTATGACTGTAATGGTGTAATGAAGATCAATATGGATGCTGGTAATGGTTGTAATGAAGAACAAGTGTGAAAAGGAAAACCTGGTACAATATGGATGCTGGTGCACTGGAATCTGAGTTGTTGCCTCCCCTTGATGTTAAATCATTCAATTATGTGCTTGCCACTCCTCCTTTTCTTATGTCGCTCACTACAGAATAACTAAATACTTGTTGGTTTTCACGGCTATTTGAATTGGGAATTATTTGAATTTGATTGATGGTTGTTTGGTGTGGTGAAATAAATTGCTGTCCTCTTTTGAATTTGAGTTATGTTTTGTATGAATTGGAGATTTGATTGATTTCAGCCTTTAATTCTTGACTTGATTGGTTTTGTGGATTGTTTGAAATTGTTTCCATGTTTTTGTTTTAAATAATGGTGGCCTTATAGGAGTGTTAAATGGATGCAGGTGGGATATTTGCGTTTGACTCCACTACGTGCGCACCCTACTTGGCAAGACGAGACAGATTGAAGCTAATACGTGTTGTAGATCTCATGGTAGATGGGATAGGTGAATGCATTTGCGTGTTGGTTTGGTTATGCTACGATGGGAAATATTCTTGTAATGGGTTCGCCAGTCGGTCAAAGATGGGTCAGATGGGTTTCAAAGTTGTTGACTTGGCACCTTGTTTATGTTGTGTAGTTGTGACTAATGTGAAAGTGATGCCTGCATTGGTGCGAAAGTTGGGTTTAATAGTTTACGGGGAAGGGTGCATGTCTTAATGTTTGGGTTGTTTAAATTCCATGTCGAAATGCTACTTGTTATATGTCAGATACAAGTTGGATACACTTCATCATGTTTGGTTGCTTGCATGTACTTGTTAATTTTTTGAATTAATGCTAACTTGTGTGCATTTTATATCTAATTTATGTTTGATGTGATCAAGCCTATCTTTGGATGAAAGTAAGCTTACATTGTGGAGGACCGGTGTATAGGTGTGGGCCCCAACGAGCGCATGTCCAATTGCACGTTTGAGCCCCCGCTTACGTATCGGGTCCTCTCCCCTATTACAAAAGACAAAATACTATACGAAACCATGAAATGAGTGGTACGTGGCAACAAGGCATTGGTTTGAGATTGGAAATATTTTATAAAGACCAAGATGTGACATGTGGTACACTTTAAAGGCATTGTGTTAGTCTGTGGAATGTTTTACAAAAGGAAAATTAGTAGTCCATAAAATGTGGATAGGTGTTGTGTTTTTAAGGTATTTCACGAGTCTGTGGGATGTTCTGAGAAGATCTCAATGAAGCTTATGGAATTGTGGAAAAGGGGTATGTGGCATGTCCTCAATGTTTTTGAGGGATGTTTTCTATCAAGGGTTAATAGAATGTGGACACATGGTACAATCTTAGGAGGATTTTATGAGTCTACAAGCTCTTTATAACGACTTTATTTTCAAGTTTTGAATCATGAAAAGCTTCCACGTGGCTTCCTTGATGATGTCATCCATTTCTAATGTCTTTTTTATGACATGTAAAGTGGTTTTGCATGGGTTAATTTCCTTGGCTGAATATTTTTCAATGTGTCTCAATTATTTTCAAATTGGTCAAATCATCTTCAACCATCAATTTTTTCCTTTCATCATTCAAACTTGGAAAATGGATAGTTGGAGGCTCTAGCTCGCATGAATTAAGAGTAATGATGGACAAGATAGCTTTCTACCAAATCTTCATCATGATTTTTCTTAAAAATACTACAATCATTTTACGAATTAACTCATTTGGAATTTAAAGCATTCAATGAGAGAATTTGTAGAGCTCCAACATTTTTCATAGTGAATTAGGGTTTTTAGAAGTGAATAACAAGTACTAATGAGTATAAATAACCTCATGATTATAATAAGCTAAATACCCTTCTTTGTTCTAGCTAACCACCTCAGCCATGCCAATATTTTTATTTTTAGGATCAATAATTATCTACTTTTTATAAAATGATGTATAAATCTTTATTTCTCAAATTGATTGAAATTAGCTAGCTAATGTTGATATGATGGTATAAACTTTAATTCATTGTACAAGACTTATGTACGACCAAAGAATGAAGTGGACTTCAAGCGGTTGAAGTTAGAGCACCGAAAGTTTGGGTGCCAAAAATTTAGGCTTGTTTAGTGCAACAATTTCCTTTAAAGCCTTTTGTTAAACTTTATGTTAAAAACTTTATGGCTCCACTCAAAGCCTTTATTATGTTTTATGTCATGAACATCTATTAAGTTGGTTAGTTGTAATTTTGTTTTAAGACTTTTTCAATGTTGTTTTATTAGGATTTCTTTACTAATACAGTATAAATATGTGTAACTACCAAACAAGGATGTTGTTATGCTGTTATGATATGATTTGAATATTGTTCAGCTATGTCTTTGTGTTACACTTTTATGATATGAATAAATAAATATTTCCAGTCTCATTATGAGTCAATAGTTTTGTGTAATGGAGGTACCGTGAATGGATTTATTTTGAAGATGCAAAAGTACCGCATGTGATTTGAGCTAATCGTAGGAACGCTCGAGAGCTGGCCACTCGAGGGATCTCATAGAGTAGATAAGTATTTCTCTTGTTAATACTGTTACTTTCATTTTGTACACGTTGAATTTGGATGAATGTTATTTTGTGTCAAGCTTTGTCATGTGTTCCTGTAGGTCGTAGTTTTAAATTTACAATTTTTAAGTTATGTTCATTTGGAAATTTTAGAGCACCCACTCTTGTTGTTAGTTACAAGTCATTAAGTGTACTTTCTATCAGCAATTAGTCGTTAGTTGTTAGTTGTCTTCATTTAAATTTCATAGTTTAACTACAAGTGTTAATTCTTAGGTAATTTACCTACTTTCTAGAATAAGAATTTGAATGTTTTCTAGTTTAAACAATTTAGTGCTTTCTAGCTTAATTTTTGTTTACAACCATTTCAAAAATTTAGAAAATCATGCTAAGGGAGATGTCCAAAATGTCCCCTATTACATACAACATTTGAACACTACCCAGTCGATTGACATATTTTTAAACTAAAGTGTTAGGACCTTATGGAATTCTATCAAGTACTTTTCTCTCTAATAATTTTATCCAATTTACAATCTCAAGGTTTATAGAATGGATTGTATACCTTAATTACCATTTGAAAGTATCGACAATCCCTAAAACCATATGTAAAAAAAACTTACTTTAAGCTTTATTTGAAACCATGAGTTGTTCAAAGGACTAGTCCTCTACTTCAAAAAGGTCATTTGATGAAGACCTAATTATCAAAATCCTTGGTTCAACAAGAAAGGCTATCAGAGCCCATGGTCCTGGTGCGACATTAGGTTTGGTGGATAATGCCAGGGAGTGCGAGGATACTGAATTGCCTCTTATCATATGGTAATTGTTTGTGCACTGATATGGGAAAAAACATTATAAGGTTCCCCTTTCAAATGTCTAGATTCATGACTTAGGGAAGTTGGTATTCCCCAATGTATTCATGGATGTAGATTTTATTTGACATGTAGCTGCAAATTATGATGAAAATGTAAGAATTGACAGAGATGTTAATGGAACAACCTCAGGGTAGATTAGCTCCCTAGGTATAGAATGAAGGATTTTGATAGAAGGTCTATTAGAATCCCTACAAATGAGATGAATAATTTTAGTCTGGATACCTTTGAAGACTACTTCATAAGGACATACTATGCATTATGCCAAGTCTTAGTGGGAGATAGACATACAAGAATAACAATACCCCTCATGTGCATGGTTATGGATATTCAAAACCCCTTGATTAATATTGAATTTGATTTTACCACTTTATTGCTAACATTATCCATAAGAAGTTAGTGGAAATCAAGAAAAGCATCAGGGTGATCAATTTTAGATGGTACTCTCTCCTGTGTCATATGTTATTATATGTAGGAAGAGGGAAGTGGGATAATGCCTTGCAAATTCAAATGGATGGTGGAAAGGCAAGTCTTATTCCTATCCAATGTCAGACCCATATCTGGGATAAGCATTGTGATGCATCCAATTTTGTGTTGTTTGAGAATCACTTTGTGAAAAATGTGCTAGCTCTTTTCGGGGTTGAAGAGATCAAGTTGCACAAGAAAATTTTGGATTTTCTTAGACCAAAAGATAGGGTATCAGAGTTGGGATTCCAAAACAATTGGGGATATTAGTATCTCCATACTGACTCCACAATCATTAGAGTTTATGGGTGCTCTATTGGTCTCCATATATTTCCAAGGTATGTATCCTTCAGAGTGGCATTTTTGGAGATCATGTGGCAACTTAGTGAAGCAAATAAGGCCCATATTAAGGGGAAAACAAAGGGGTCATTATTATTGTTCTTCATAGTTTTCTCTAATTTCATAGTTACTAGGGAAGGCTTGGATAAACTATATCCAATGTTGCAAGTGTATAAAATGGCCCAAGAGATTTCAAGAGCCTTTGGTCCTAAAGGTTTCATCAATCAAGTGAGGCTCAAATAACAAATTGCAAGGATGATCAAGAGGTCAATGATAGGAAAGTCAAATGGGTGGCCTTTAGAAAGGTTGAATATGCCAAGACCAAGAAAAATCCAGACTATCAAGTTTCCTTTGCTAAAATAAAGGATCCAATTGTAAGGATCCAAATCATCCTACAAAACATTAATAGAATAACTGGGAAGACCGGGCCATGATTGAAGAGAGGCAAACCTATTAGCCCAAGTTTGACCCATTAGTTTATTCTTTTATTAAAAGGTCTAAAGGACCTATAATAAGGGATTCTGCTCCACCCTCTTCCCCTCATGCACCACCACCCTCTCCCCCATAGGTTCCATTGTCCCCTCCACATGCAACTATTGTAGATTACCCCCAAGGGAAAAACCATAGAAGAGGAGAATAACTAAGCAACCATCTTTGGTTGATTACCTAATTGGATCTAATGATGAGGAAGAAGCTGAGGTAACTATGGAGGAAGTGAATTAGGTAATACCCTCTCCCCTAATTGAGAATGTATTCAGAGTACCTCAAAGTAGGTTAGGCATCAACATTACAATGGGGGGATGAGGCCAATGATATTAGAGCATTGACATGCACACAATTCATCTCTAATGATGAATTTGTGAAGTCAAAGGAATTTGAAAATTTTGTTATAAGGTTAAGGAGAGAAGAGTTTCATCAGAAACTTTATCAAGAAAAGGAAGGTGTGCTAAGGGAAAAATATGAGGAAGTATTAAAGAAAGTTTTGATGGAGATGAATTCTTATGCAAGGAATATTACCTTAGAAGAGGGGGAGGAGAATGGTCAAAGGTGGTGGATTTTTATTGCTCCCTAAATGAAAATTTTCTTCAGCAATGATATTTGACGTAATAAGAAGGCAAGATAGAGAGTTTTTATCTTAAGAAGAGTAGACTCGGGTAGCACTATCAGGATCATGGTTCAACCCCAAGTGGGAAACCCTTGGAATTTGGGCCCTTGTCCCCAATACAAATAAGCCTCAGGTTACAAAGGTAGCACAAGATGTTAGGGGATTTTTGGTAATAAAGAGAGTATCAAAAACATTTTCCCTTGAAGTTGCTTCTTTAGTAGTTGATATTGCTAAATTTAGAAAAGCTACTGCTAGGAAACTGTAAAGTGAATATGATAAGCTATTAATAGATCATATAGCACTTATTATAGTATATAAAAAATTAAAGATGAATGAAACCTATGCAACACATCCTCCTACTAACACACAAGTAGCAAGCTCCTCCAAAAAAGCACCTACAAAGGATTTAGTCAAAGAGAATGAGGAGCTTAAAGAGAATATTAAGGAGATGGAGGAACATATAAAGAATACATGAGAAATCCAATATGAAGAAATGACTCATATTTTTTTTAATATTTTGGGGCATGTAATGTCCAAAATTTTGAAGAGGATTGAGGAATCCTACAAGGATTACAAAAACCTAAGGGAGGCTATTATTAGGGTGGCTAGGGACCAAGACAGACTTAAAGACATCATGAATAAATGAGTGCCTAGGACTATAGCTTTGCAGGGCATATATAGGGGTTTTTCATATGGGAATAATCCACCTAGTAAAATTTTTCCTACTTTTAATATGGTTAAATTATCAGGAGAGATGCAAGCATATAGCCACTTTAGCACAAAAATCCAAAACTAAGCTTAAATATTTTGAAAATATTGAGGTAAAAATCATACCTTACATTGTAAAGGAGGATGGGGAGATGAAAGAGTTCATTGAATGGAAAGAGGGGTTCAAAGCATTGGTTCCAACTTTGTCATTATTTATTTGTGATAATCATAAAGTTGACATAAGTTTGCTTAAAACTTTCTTGGACAAGTTAATTGATACAGATCAGGCACTGGAAGCTTTCAACAAGGAAACTAGTGTAATTATGGATGTAAGGTATCTATATTATATGACCAATGTTGAAATGATTCTTGCGTTCCAATGGCCATAAGAGAGAATATGAATGGCAAGGGATAAAAATTATAATAAATTTCCTAAACTATGAGCCATCTTTCCACCTAATTCAAAGTTGTAAAGAAGTCCAACTCACATGGTGACTTGGCATTTAGATATCCCCATGAATCCTTTTAGTTTTGGCACTTTTTATCTTCTTGTGGTCTACCCAACATTTGCTCCAATAGTTTCAAAAGGGAATATTCTATTAATTTGAAGAAAGGATTCCTTGATTAACAATCATTTTATCTCTCATCATTGCACTGCAAAGAATATTTTCTTCAATAGCCCAAAAAAATGTTTTTTCCTTTAGTGGGTTGTCTCTTCTATCTTTTGCGGAGCAGTTTTGGTTTTTGTCTTTTTTAAGGACATGATTGTCAAATGAATATGAGATATTTTCATTGCCTGAAGCTTATTTTCTCTCTTGTTTCTATAAAAGGGAATTTAGGGCCATTTTGTAAGGATCTTGTAAAATTTTGTAATCAGAGAGTCTATGTTCTAGTTTGTATATGTTTAGTCTAGGTTTTAATAGGAAAAGGATGTCAATGTAATTGTTAATTTTGTATAACAATACTAGCTTTGTACATCAATATACAGTGGCAATTTTGCAATCAATTTTCTCCTAAAATATATACTCCTATATCATTTATGAATACAAATTTATCAAAGATCACTTCTATTCATCTTTGCAAGTTTTTTGTAATTGAATTTTTTTTCATGGTTTCTATTCAAGGAGTAGATTAATTTGTTATGTAAGAAATATTAATTTTTTTGGATGTATACAAGGATTGTTAAGAAGAGTTGATTGTGAATTATAAGAGTATTATTGTAAGGCATTGTTACTAAGATTTCACATAATTAGGTTGAATAATTTTGTATGAGTTTTCAGTTGTGTTTCCTTTGAATTTGTTGCCTAGGTTTAAGGCACCAGTCTAAATGAATGTTCTGATTATGCTTCCATGAGCTTCAATTTTAAAATCAATTTTCTCTTTTAGTTGTAAATTATCTCATAATGTTATTTACATGTTCTTAGATTTAGAATGCATATAACTCTAGGAATATGTCCCATTAAGTGTATTTTACCTGTAATGCTTGGTCACATGAAGAGAACTTATTTTTTGAAAGCAATATATAGCATCAATTATATGAAATCCAAATGAATATTACATAGAACCACCCTCTTAGGTTTTGTAGAGCTTGAAGTGTAGAGGAGAATTTTTTTCAAATATTTCTCATGTTCATTGGCCAACCCCTTAGAATAATTGAGCATAAGAATTGAATATTCCTTTAGATTGTTTTAAGAACTAGTTGGATTTACTAAAAAAAAAAACCAATAGATTGGTGACTCTACTGGGGAACACAAGCTCAAATTGCACTATAAATATCTTTGGTTATTTGAAGTATATTTGTGTGAAATGTCTTATGTTATTTAAATCTTGATTGTTGTGTATGCTCTCGCAATACTCTCTAAAAAGATTGTATATCTTAATTCCCCAAGTGGGTGACGACTCTGAAAGTATCATTGTCGATGCAAGTATAAGAATAAAATTTACCAAGAAGAAATGGATGGAAGAAGATCTTTGTTTAGAGATAATCCTGCAAAGAAGCTGGAATCCAAGCTCCCAACTACCAGATAAACATGGAAAGCAAAATATGCAAGTAAGTCATATCCTCCTCTTGGAACCCATTTTGCTTCTGCAAGTAGTGATGATAATTAAGATGATTCGCTAGTTAGATATGTATCCCCTGGAGTTCTTGAAATTATTGTAAAAAATATAGGAAATCCAAAATTATAGAATAATCTTGAAAGATAAAAGGCTTCTGAAGAGAGAGTTTCTATGAAATGGGCTTATCTAACCAAACTGCTGACCTAAATTATTAGGCAAAGAATTTATTTTCAAGCCTCCTATATAAGATCAAACTTATTTCTCTTACTGAAATCCTACCCTATCTAGTATTGGCGCAAGCACTTCCTAACCTATTCAACAAAATTCACAATCTGGAGGAATACTTCAAATAGGGGAATAATTGTTGAAAGAGGTAAATGATCTACAGTTTGAGTTAAGCATACTTGAAGAAATGATAATTAGAGATGCCATGTGAAATTGAGAGATAAGATGAAGAAAATAATTAAGAATATGAAAGCTTCTTATCATTTTGGTAGTGCCTCTGCATCAACAATATCATATCCCTTCAAAAGCAATAATGCCCTGAATGTTCCTCTTAACAATTCCCATGTAAATACTTGGAGTAATCCTGCTATGGTTAGCACATTTCCAATTGGCTCATATTCAAAAGAATCATCACAAGAGACATCTCAAACTCTTGTATCCTTACCAATAAATACTTATGAAACTTCTACACCTATGAATTCTTGTGTCACAACAAATCCCCAAATAAATTCTGCACAAAATCCTCAATTCCAACATAATACTCAGCAACAAAGTACTACTTAGACATCCTATGGTCAAGTAAGTGCCTCAATAAATCAAAATGTGCCTCATCCTAACCCATGGCCTCAAGTGAATTATCCACAACAAAATCTAGGAGGTTATGGGAAATATGGGAATTACCAACAATATAACCAAAATGTAAATGCTCAAGTAAGTGGGAAAAATGCAAATCCACAAGGAGGACATAATGTTATTAATCAACAAAATTCCCAAGGTAATCCTCAAGTAAATCTTGTTAGAGGAAATGTTCGTGCAAGAAGTTCTTTAAAATTAGAGAGGTATGGGCAATTGGACTTCACTGGTATCCATGGATATCCTAATCCCATCCCAAATGACATTAGAAATGTGTTGTTTAGGTTCTGAGGAAATAATGCAATCTTGGGCAAAGATCACCAAAGATATTTTTTGAACCTTATTGATGATTTTGAAATTGAGGATGAGTATGTTGTCATGAATTTATTTATGTAACCACTAGCTAAGGATTCTAGAGATTGGTATAGGGGTTCATCCATTGCTAGTATTGGGTCATGGGATGAATTTAAAAGAGTTTTTAGAGAACAATATGGGGATAAAACTAACCCCAGATTCATTATTAATGAGTTTACAAGTATTGTTAAAGGACCTACTGAACTGATCTTTGATTTAAACACAAGGTTTATGAAGGTCATGAACAAAATTCCACAGTATATGAGACCTAGTGAACCTATGTGTTTAGTGTCATATTGTAATGCATATGATCCTAAAATGGGATATGCTAAGATACAAAGACCCCAATCTTTGAGGGATACCTTCAAAATTGCAATGCATATTGAAAATAATAGAAAGGAATCTAGTAATTAGGTTAGTAAAAGGGATGATGTGAAAAAATTGTAGAACCCTAAAGGACATCAGACTAAAGTTGCATCCTTTGAAGATAAACTTGATAAAATGATGAATTCCTTAAAAGATCTAAGTTACAAGGTGGAAAAAAATGAGAAAGGTTTATCTTAGGATAAACCTAATTATTAGAGGCAAGAGAAAATTCCTAAATTATCTAACCAGCAGTATAACACAAACTAGCATAATGGTAAACTAGTTCAAAGCAACCAAAGGATAATTCCTAATAGGGAAACTCTTGATCCGTTGAAGAAAAATAATAATTTTTTTATAGAGGATACTCCTTGGTGTACAACTTTCCAATTGCATTAATCTTCCCATAAATGCATGGTAGCACAATCCTTGGAAGAAAAACATAATCCATGTGATGATTGTGAAAGCCCAACATAATGAGGATCATGATGTAAAAATGGTGTCTAATAGGCTATCTTTCACTACTGATAAATATTCTTCTAATGATCTTCTAATTAAGGATGTACCAACACATATGTTGATGATAGAAGATGTAAATCAAGTGGTTACCATCAACAAATCTTTTTTGAAGGTGAAGAAGAGGAAAGTATAAAGATGCATAATGTTGAGACTTCTAATTTTGATATTTGACTTAGAAGACCTTCAAAAGAAAAAATTAGATCCTTGACTATAACTATAATTTCCCAAGTCAAGAGAAATTATAATTTGAGGAACATAGTAGTCAACAATGACTACGAAAAGGTTGGAAACATCTTCATTAAGGATAATAACAATGATAAAAAATAACAACACTCTTATAAGCAAAGAGAGGAGCTTAAAACAAAAATTGATACACCATGCAAAGGAGAAAATTTTGAAAAGCCTATGGATTATGTTGTTTCTCCTCTAATTAGGTCCAAATATCAAAAGAAAAACCTAAACAAGAAAAGAAAGATACTAGGTGTACTCAAGAGGGCCAGTGATGCAGGGGCATCCTTTGATGCACTTTTTTGTCATTTTGTAAAACCTTGAATTTTGGGTTTTTTGGGTTTGTTTTGGTTCAATAAGGCCATTTAAGACCATTTGGGGTCATTTAGGACTACTTTAGGATGTTTGGGTGCAATGTTGTTAAAAGTTGTAAAAGTTGCAAAATATTGTCATTCTTGTCAAGCAAAACTTGTAAAAGTTGTCATTATTGTTAACCAAGAGGCTAGAATGCGGTTGGGTAGTGGTGGTTGATTGGAATTCAATGTAGAAGACATGTACACATGAAAAACAAGGTTGGAGAGGAGTTTGAATGAAAAACACTTCACTTTTTCACATTCTTTCTTGCAGTTTTTTGTGTAAATAGGTTGTAACCTGTATTATACAAACTGGTACATATTGGTATGATCCTAAAACCATTTGGAGAAGTTGAAGGATAGTTTTATCTTTCCAATTATTTTGGTTTGGTAGAATTTCATTCAGTTTTGTGCAAGATATTGCAATTTTTGTGTGAATAGGTCTAAACCCTACCTAGGGTTTCCAAGGAGCATAAACAAATCATGGGCAAAGTTTCCACCATCCAAAAATCATGAAATCTATTGCAAAGATTTTTCCAATTCCCATCTACATCCTTGCAGAAGGACAGTCCTTGGTTTGCACGTTGAAGGAATTTTCAGAGTTTGTGTGTTCTAATTTACTTGAAAACTCTCATGAAATCACAATTACTAGAGGGTTTGATGAAACCAATGCATTGTTTGGTCATGGTTGGATGGTAAATCACTGTAATGCATTGTACGAGGTCTATACAACCTATGTATTTCATATTTTATGTTGTTTCCTTTGTTGAATGGCTTTAAGGCTTTAAGGACAATGCTACCAAGTTGTATTAAAGTGCACTAAGGCATGGTTACAAATGGATTAGTCTTTTGAAAGTGTCAAGTTGTGTTAGGTTGAGTCCTTCCTCTGCATCATATTGGTATTAGATCCAATAAAGAAAAAGAAAATTTAATTCAGTGAATTGAAGATAAGCAAAGGTGCCTCCAAGGGTGAATGTTGTTCAAAGAGCAACAAAAGGGTTAGACAAAGATATGGGAGATAAACTTGCCCAAGAGATGAGAGAAATGAGAGTAAGTCTTGATGCAAGGCTTATAGCAGTTGATTCAAATCAGAGAAGAGGATTTATCACAAGAGATTTAAGTGATTAGGAAGAAGAGATGGATGAAAACAATCCACCACAAGAAGAACCCCATGAAGAAACAGATGTTGAAGAGTTAAGGATGGAGAGATTGCTGAAAGAATTCAGAGGTGAGGGTTCCAAAGTGAAGATGGAACTCTTGATGTATTCAAGTAGCCTGAATAGTGAGGAACTTCTTGATTGGATAGGAGAATTAGACAAATATTTTGAATTTGAAGATATACAAGAGGAGAAATAGATGATATATAGAAGAATTCTACAAACTGAGTATTAGATCAAGCCATATGGAGGAGGATGTTGATAAGGTTGTAAGGTACTTGAATGGACTAAAATATAGCCTACAAGATGAATTAAGTCTCACAAGCCCTAGAAAGGTAGAAGAATGATACCAACTAGCCATGAAGGCTAAAGAAAAATTGAAAAGAAGGCAAGAGAAACAAAGTAGAGGTAGGGGAAGGAATTTCAGAGGAAGATGATCATTTTCTAGGAGAGGATAGTCCCAAAGGTCTCAAGGAGAGACAAGTAATTCTCATGAACAAACCTCAGATTCAAGGGGTAGTTTTAGGGGAAGAAGATCAAATTTTAGGGGTAGATTTGGGCATAGAGGAGGATCAAGTGGCTTCACTGGAAAATGCTACAAATGTAATAAATTTGTAGGCCATCAAGCATGGGAATTCCCTAAAGAACGTTCAACTAATTCTTTTAGGAGTGAAAGGGGGAATCAAGGTGCACAAGGTGGAGATGTTGAAAGTGTGATTTCTTCACCACAAATTGAAGAACCAAAAGTTAGGGAGTCTTTGCTGATGAGAAGAACCTTGATCAAAGTGCCCATGGAGAAGGATCCACCTCAAAGAAAATCACTCTTCAGGACCACTTGCAAATGCCAAGGTAAACGTTGTCAAGTTGTCATTGATTATGGTAGTACTGATAACTTAGTTTCTATGGAAATGGTAGAAAAGTTAAAGTTGAAAATATTACCCCATGCCACTCCATATAAGGTCTCATGGCTAAATAAAGGGCAAAAAGTGTTACTAAATGAGTAAAGATGGGTAGAATTCCAAATAGGGAGATATAAGGACAAAGTTTTGTGTGACATCATCCCTATGGATGTTTTCCATTTGTTACTTGGTAGGCCATGGAAATATTATAGAAAAGCAGTCCATTATGGTAGGAAGAACACCTATGTCATAGAGAAGGATGGGGTCTCTTACAATTTAACACCTTCGAAAGAGGAAATCCAGGAACAAGTGGGATCAAGTGTGATGTTGGTAGGTGAGAAAGAGTTCATTAAAACCATGGATAAGGAAGAAATGGGCTTTACAATCATAACCAGACCTAGGACTGTTGTGACAATAGTTAAGATGGATGAGTTGCCTTTGGAGATCCAAGATTTTCTCAAGAAGTATGTTGATATAGTGATAGATGTGATCCCAAACTCATTGCCTCCAATCCGAGATATAAGTCATCACATTGAATTCATACTAGGGGCTAGTTTTCCTAATAAAGCAACCTACAAAATGACACCATAGCAAAATGAGGAGATCAAGAAGCAAGTACAAGAGTTGCTTGATAAAGGGATAATAAGAGAATAGTCCTTACATGTTCCCACTGTCCTAGCACCCAAGAAGGGAGGTGAATGGAGGATGTGCACTGATTCTAGAGCCATAAATAAAATCACAATTAGGTATAGGTTCCCAATTATGAGGATAGAAGATTTGATGGATTTCCTAAGTGGAGCAAGCTTCTTTTTCGAGATAGACCTTAAGAGTGGGTATCACCAAATCAGAATCAGAAAAGGTGATGAGTGGAAGACAACATTTAAAATAAATGAGGGGATCTATGAATGGCTTGTAATACCTTTTGGTCTCTCCAATTCACCCAACACTTTCATGAGGCTCATGAATGAAGTGCTCAAGCCTTTTATTGGTAAGTTTGTAGTGGTTTATCTTGATGACATTTTAGTTTTCAGTTCTAGTAAAGAAGAGCACTTACATCATTTGGATTTGGTATTAAGAATATTGAATGAGGAGAAACTAATGATTAATCTGAAAAAGTGTGAGTTCCTAAAGATAGTTGTTATACCTTGGGTTTGTGATCACAAAGGGAACATTGAAAATGGATCCTAACAAAGTTGAAGAAATATTGAATTGGCCTCCACCTAAGTTAGTTGTTGAGGTAAGAAGATTTCATGGATTATCAAGCTTTTGTAGGAAATTCATTAATATTTTCAATCATGTGTGTGCACCCATAATAGACACCATAAAGGGAGATAGGAAAAGGAGGTTTGTTTGGATTGAGGAGGCTGAAAAGAGCTTTCAGTATTTGAAGAAAAGGGTAGCAGAATAGCCTATATTGGCTTTACCAAATTTTAATAAGGTCTTTTCAATTGAATGTGATGCTAGTGGCTATGCTATAGGTGTAGTGTTGAGTCAAGATAATAGACCTATTTCTTTCTTTAGTGAGAAATTGAATGAGGCTAAAAAGAAATACTCCTCTTATGATCTAGAAATGTATGCTATGGTCCAGTCTTTGAAAAATGGAGGCATTATCTTCTTCCAAAGGAGTTTATAGTCTATACTGATAACCATTATCTTCAATTCCTAAACACTCAAGAGAAACTCAGTCATAAGCATGTCAAGTGGGTAGAATACTTGCAAGGTTTCACTTTCACTATTAAGCATAAGAAGGGACAGTCCAATAAAGTAGTTGATGCTTTAAGTAGGAGAGCACTAATGGTGTAGAAGATTCAGTTGCAAAGTGTGGAAGTTGAATTATTGAAAGGTATGTATGCTGATGATGCATATTTCAAGGAGATATATGAGTTTTTTATGTAGCCTCATAGCAACACCAATGATAAATGGCTTGATCTTCCTATTCAAGATGATTTGTTACTCAAAGGGGCACAACTTTGTGTACCTAAGTGTTCAATGAGAGACAATATAATAAAGAAAAAGAATTGTGGTAGTTTAGCAAGTCATTTTGGCCTTGATAAGACAGTGGATTAGCTAAGAAGACATTATTTTTGGCCTAAAATGTAGACTGATGTAAGGAAGTTTGTCGAGAAATGCACCATTTGTTAAAGAGAAAAGGGAAGTAGCACCAATGCAGGGTTGTATCAGCCTCTTCCTATTCCACATAGGCCTTGGTTGTATCAGAATTCATGGTTTTCCTCTAAGTATAGTTTTAGACAGAGATAGTAAATTCACTGGGCATTTTTGGAGAACTTTATGGAGGAAACTTGACACCAACCTCAATTTCAATTATACCTATCATCCTCAAATTGATGGGAAAACTAAGGTGGTTAATAGAATCCTCGGGGACCTCTTGATATGCCTATCCAAGGAGCATTCTACTCAATGGGATCTTGTCTTGCCTCAGGCAGAGTTTCCCTACAATGATTCCATGAATAGGAGTATTGGGAAGAGTCCTTTTCAAGTAGTTTATGGTTTGCAGCCTAGAGGGGTATTTGAGTTGAGAGATATCAGTGGAATGGAAATACCAAGTGCTGAAGGATAGAATTTTTTTGTTGCAATGCAGGAATCCATCAACAGGTTAGGGAGCAACTTCAACATAGTGATGACAAGTACAAGCAAACCTAGGCAGATATGAAAAGAAGAGAGGTTGATTTCAAAGTTGGAGATTTGGTTTTAGCCCATCTCAGGAAAAAGAGATTTACAATGGGTCAATACTCCAATTTGCAGATGAAAAAGATGGGGCCTTGCAAGATTGTGCATAAGTTTGCAAACAATGCATATGAAATTGACTTACCCAAGGGAGTTGGCATTTCGCCTATATTCAATGTTTCTAATTTGTACCCTTACAAAGGGAATGTTGTTGAAGATGATGGAGCAAGTTCACAATCACTCTCAGATGTTGAATGGGTCTAAAATCTTCCACTTAGCAAACCTATGGAGTTGGAGTGTATCATTGATACCGAGGAACTCAAGAAGACAAGGAACAAGGCATATCTCTAGTATTTGGTCAAGTGGAAGGGTCTTCCCATTAAATATGCAATGTGGATGACTGAAGAAGACATTCTCAAGCATGGTTGTACTATCGTAGACCTTCATTCAAGTGGAACTTGAATTCTTTCTCTTTGGGGAGTATGATGCAGGGGCATCCTTTGATGCACTTTGTTGCCATTTTGTAAAACCTTGAATTTTGGGTTGTTTGGGTTTGTTTTGGTTCAATAAGATCATTTAAGACCATTTGGGGTCATTTAGGATTAGTTTAGGATGTTTGGGTGCAATGTTAAAAGTAAAATTTGCAAAATGTTATCATTCTTGTCAGCCAAAACTTGTAAAAGTTGTCATTATTGTTAACCAAGAGGTTAGAAGGTGGTTGGGTAGTGGTGGTTAATTGGAATTCAATGTAAAAGACATGTACACACACTAAACAAGGTTGGAGAGGAGTTTGAATAAAAAACACTTCATTTTTGCACGTTCTTTCTTGCATTTTTATGTGTAAATAGGATGCAAACTGTATTTTACAGACTGATATAGATTGGTATGATCTTGAAACCATTTGGAGAAGTTGAAGGATAGATTTAGCTTTCCAATGATTTTGAGCTGGAGCAGTACTGGGATGGGTGACCTCCCGGGACAGACCAATGCTTCACCTCTGTGAGCATCACCTAGATGCAATGAGTGCTGAGTGGACCATTCGTTATCATGAGAGATGGGTTCTTGTGAACCACTACTCATGAATCATGGGTCAATGAGTTGGACTTGAAACTACACAGTTGAATCCTGATAGCAATATCATAACTACTCTCTTTGGCAAGAGATATGATGGAATTGATGTGTTTTGTTAGTCGATCTTTTCTTTTGGTTTTATCTTTTGTCTCATTCCATCACTCACTCAAAGCCATCTTGATCTTCAATATCTTAGCGTGCCTAGAGGGGTACATGATGGGGCATAATCATTTCTTTCATCTATTGTGTTTGTGGGATTTTCTTGTAATACGACCTTGGTAAATACTTGCCTTATGTGTGTAGGGATAGTCTCAAACAATACAATGACTTTTGTATATCAGGTTCTTTATACCTTTTTATATTGGTCTACTTTCTTTGATTGCTTCATTTTCTCACATGATAAAACAAGGTTTTTGTATGTTAGGTATGAACAAGGATACTCCTATTTGTTTGTAGAGTCAAAGTCCATGCAATAGATAGAATTCCACCCTAATTCTTCATACCTTGGTGCATCGTGTCTACTTGCCATATCAAATAAGGATTGTTCTATGCTAATTTAGCATAACCTAAAAGCAAAATCAAAATCATCTATCTTATCTCTTCACACATCCAATAAAATCTCAAATCCATCTAATAACCATAGATTTATTGGTATTTGATCAACATAATTTCATCTACTTTATTATATTCTATCAATCTAATCATTGATTATTCTATCTATCTATCATACTAAAATTTCTATCCAAGTATCATGACATACACAAAAATCATGCATCACATCTTGCATCCACAAATCATTAGTCATGCATCTCATCCTGCATCCACAAAGCATTAGTCATGCATCTCATCTTGCATCATGCATCTCATCTTGCATCCACAAAACATTAGTCACATCATATCATCCAATCATTACATTATCATATATCACATCAAAAATGTGCAAAAATAGAATCATATCAATAACATTTTGTTGTTTCCACAGTCCATGATAATTAGTATGCAAGGATTTTTGGAAAAACTATGTGCAAATGTTTACATCAATGTTTTGGATGGGGATTGGGTTTTAAGCTTCTCTTGGAAACCACTATTAAATAGCCTCAATGCCCACTCTCCAAATCATTCATGATCCTTGTCTTTTCATCTTTTGTTTCCATTTTCGCCCTCGTTCATCCTTTGCTTGTCCCTCTCTCTCCCTCCTTTTCCTCCCCTTTCTTGTCCTTTTCGCCTTCTCTTCTCTCCCCTCTCTTATGCCACCCCCGCCCTTCTCTTCTTCTTCTCCTTTTAGGCTTCTCTTGTCTTAAATTTTTCTCCCCGTCTCTCTTTTCATCCCCCTTTATCCTCTTTTTCTTATTTCCTTTTAATTTGGTATTTCCTTTATTTCCTTGTTGGGTTCTCTTGATTTTATTTTCTTCTCTTTTGACGTTTTAATTTAATTTTATTCTTTTTTAGCTTTGTATTTGAACCCTTTCTTTTATTTATTTCTCCTCTTTGATTTATTATAATTATATATTTGATTTTATTTTTATTTTTCTCCTTTCTTTTGTTCTTTCTTTTTTATTTTTCTCTTTATTTTTTATCTTCTCACTCTGGTTTTGTTCTTTTTCCTTGTTAGACCTGTTGTTCTTACATGTTTTTTATTTATTTATCCTTCTTCGTTATTTTTTTCTTGTTCTCCGTCTTCTTCCGTTCTCAATGGTTTGGTTCTTGGCTTTCGTTTTCATTATATTGATTCTTTTCTCTTGTTGTTTTTTCTCCTTATTTTTTTTGTTTGTTTTTTATCTTTCTAATTGATTTTTTCTCTATTATTTTGCTTCTTACATTTTTGTTTTATCCTCTTTCTTGTATAATTAAGTTTTTTAATTTTTATGTCTATGTGACTATTTTTGTCTTTTAATTCTTTTGATGTTTCTTTGGCCATTTTATATCTTTATTGTTCTTTAGTTTTACTTTGTTGGTTTGGTTCTTTTATTCATTTCATTTATTTTATTTTATTCTTTGCTTTATTTTTTTAATTTTAGTTTTTTTTCCAATTTTTGGCTCTCATTTCTTTTTTATAATTCTTGTTACTTTGTGATTTTAATTTTTCGTTTCTTTAATTCTTTATTTCTCTTTTGGCTTGTTCTTTTTTATTTCCTTGCAATTGTTGTCTTTTTTTATTTATTTCTTTCCTTGCATTTGTTATCTTTTTCTATTTATTTATTTCCTTGCAATTGTTGTCTTTTTTATTTTTTTCATTTTTTCATTTTATCTATAATGTTAATTTTTGGATACTTTCTTTCCTTATTCTTTTTCATTTTTTCATTTTTATTTTATTCCTTGAAATTTCAATTTTGTCCCCTCCTCTTCATTTTTTGGATTGTGTGCCTTTCAACCTCCCCAACCTTCCCCATCTCATCTTTCCTCCCCTTTTTATATCCAAGTCTGCTCACTCTTTTTCATTTCTCTCTCTATCTGTTGGACATCTTGATGATGGATCATGGAATATGATCCAAAACGTTGATGTAAAAACTTGCACACAGTTTTTCCAAAAAACCTTGCATACTAAGAATCATATCATCCAATTATATATCCCTCATCATGAGCATAACATTTACATCACATAAATAGGTATCATCATTGCATAATCATATCATCATATCACAAGCATACATCATAGGTAAAATCATGCATCACATAACATCATAATCATAGCCACACTAAAAAGAATCATCTCATATATACATCATCAAAAATGTATGTCATGATATAATCATCAAAATGTATGATAGATACATTGGATATATACATAAAAAATATATACATGAGGTTATCAAAATTCAATGAGTGTATGTATAAAAGAATGTCTATATAATGGTCTATCTATAATATGTACAATGTATCTACATCTAACTCCCTGTCTCCTCCTGACCAAGAGAACAAGGAGGAGGAGGAGCCATCTATTGTGCAGAAAGAATCTATTGTTGTTGAGCCCCCTATGAACCCTATGATTGGTGTCCCTATCTAGTCGATCCCTATGATTAGGCCTATGATGGCCTACACACTAACCCTCCATCTAACCCTCCTGGAGGTCAACTACACTCCTTGATGAGAATTTGGGTTAGCGTCTATGAGTAGGAATAACTATGTCATATAAGGTCTTGTAATAAATGTCCTTGCTTTGTAACAACCATATTGCCTAGAAATGTTGTACCAATAGAATCACCAATCCCTATCCAACAACCTCTAGTTGTTTCCACCCTCTCTCCTAGTCTCGCTCAACAGTCATTTGAGCAAGGTAGACCTCTAGCTATTGGTGATGGGACATATCTGCATCTCTCTTGAGTCCTCTTGTCTTACTCACTCCTCATCTAGTCTCGCTTAGTAGTACACTGAGCTAGCTAAACCATCAACCCATTCTTCTCAATGTGATAACCATCACGCTCCCATATCGCCTAGTCCTGCTCCTGAAGAGCGACCCAAAGCCTCTGGTTATTTTCCCTGCATCTGCTCCACCATCTTATCCTCTTGCTGGTGATATGGTAATAGTAGCCACAACTTGTGTCTGCACCTATTCCTGATCCTACCCCTTATCCTTCGCAATTGACACCTCCATTACAACATATATCTCTATCGATGGGCTCTGCTCGTCTCAACCTCCCTGCATAATTGTCCTCCAACCACACCCCCATCAAGATGTGTAAAATGTAGTGGCCTCCTTGGGATTCACCATGAACATAATCTATCGTGACCCCTATGTTCTCATCTTCATCGGCCCAAATCCACTTACCTGTTCAAGTTGCCCAAACTTTGTAATAGTGGCCCATGGAGAGGGCATAAGCCCCCACTTTGTAATCTCTCAGTTAGTTCAAGCAAATAGTGCATGATGGTCATCCCTAGGGACATCTTGAGGCCCATAAAACTATCGATAAACCTTGTTTGGAAGATAATTCTCAAAAATGTATTGTGTGCATCCTATGAGCCACCTAGTATAGCAACAATAAGGAAGGTGGTCCCCATCATCATCCCATACCTCAATATGTAGCCAGGGCCTCCATCAAAACTTGATCCTCTCATCAATAAGATGTCTCCAATAATCGAGGTCTTTATGTCGTCATTGGGGGTCATCCCACAAAACTGGTTTACAATTTTTGGGAGATTCTGATTTTTACTGAAATCACATATTTTAAAAAATATAATGATTTAAGCCTTAAAAATTTCTATTTTAATGATTACAATTGAAGAGGGTTTGATCAAACCACCTTAGATCAAACCCCCTTGGATAGAACCCCACTAGTTTTAAACCATACCTACAACAGAGTCTCCTTTCCATCTATCAAAATGTTGATAAAAAATCACTTTTGATTTATCTTTTGGGGGATCAAATGAATTCATATTAAAATTTATTTAAAATGATCATGGTAGTCCTCGGAACGAGCTATCCAATGAATATAATTTTAATATGTTTTGGTTTTATTATGTATGTTTCTTTTTAGTTTTATTAAACATAGGTTTTTCACTGAAAATCAAGCTCTATGTTCTGCACATGTGGAAAAATAGCAGATTATCAAAATAAAATTTAAAAAAATATGTTTAGGCTGGGTATTGATGTCCTTGATCCATTAAAATAATTTTTTAAAATTTTGATACATACAAAAAAAGTTATGTTGTATACAGTCCGCCTATGTTTCAATTGTAATTGGTTTGACTTTGAAACTTGATTAAGGAAAAAATATTTAATAAAACACTATGAAAACAAATTAAAGTGCTATATATCATAGTTACAAATCTAAATTCAATTTTTATTTTTTTTATCCTTCATACAAAAAAAGTTATGTTGTATATGGTGAGTGTTGCTCCTTAAAAATGCTGATTTTTTTAAAAAAACTAGTTTTCAAAGGAGATGGAAAAATAAGTGCAATCTGATTCCAAAATTTTTGGAAAAAATATATTTAGAATCTATAGGAAAAATTTCACAAATCACTAGTTTTCATCATCTTCAAATTCCTCACAGTTTAGCCGCTATAGGAGCCCGAAAGTGAAGATTTAGTTAAACAAAATCAGTTTAGTGTCTAGTTTGCCCAAAAATTGTAAACCAGTATTGTGGGATCACCCTGGGTCAACATGACATCATATCGATAAACCATCGGGTAACCAACCCCTAGATCTGCCTCATTGACCAACCTAAGCACAACAATGTGCTCCCAAGACTAGATGTGTAGCAAAGTAACCCTGATGGATAGACTGGTAGTCAACCTATACACTACATGATTCATACCACGGTATAAGTGTACTAAGATGCACACTGCCCAAGCACAAACACAAGCCTCCTCTATAATCAACTCTAAAACTTGAACCCATCCAATGTCGAAGTCCTTAGATTGCCTGTCAGGCATGATCTTCTCGTAAATCAAACTAGAAATCACTGTGATGGTGTTGTCAACTATCCTAATATATTGACAAAGGTCGATTTTATCATCATCAATATCTACATCATTGTTCCTCACTGCTCTCTCTAAGGCCTCGACTCCACAATTAAGATCATACACTAACCTCTCTCCATAGATGGGTATGCACAAGATACACCAAACATCCTCAAGTGTGATGGTGGCCTCCTTGATGGGTAGCATGAAGGAAGATGTCTTTGACTACCATCTCTCAACAAATGCAGTCATAAAGGCTCTATGAGTCCTAATCTTTGGCATATATGCAATGTAGTATAACCCCACAACACCAAGAAACTTCATGTTGATCTCGATAAAGTGCACCATCTAATCCAAGACTATCGGTCGTCGATCTCATGATAGAATAGGGTCTAGTACAATTTGCAAGCATAATTCTCACAATGTCAATTTATCAAAAAATTGTAAAAAATTCTAAGCCTGAGTAGCCCTAAAACAAAAGCGAGTTTTTTTTTCAAAAGCATTACTTTATCACAATAAAAAGCAATCACTTTTTCAAAAGCATCACTTTACCATTTTCATAAGAGTGTTTTATCAAATGTGTCACTTGACCACAATCATAAGTGGTCCAAGTTTTCTAACCTACTCACTTATGTGAAATAGTGACACTTTTGTTGGCAGTGGCAATCATTGATGTCAACACCGATTGTTGGTTGTCATTGATCTCAAAACCCAAGGAGATTATTGCATATGCTTGGGAGATTGTTGGCATTGGTTGTCATCTCTTGGGAAGATAGTTGCATTATCTGTCGGCATTGGTTGTCATTGTTGACAAAATTCTGGTTGGGGTGTCATTGTTGTATGATGGTGTGTTACTAAAGTTCATGGTTGGATGTCATGCAAATAAGTATTGTGTATGGTTGATGTCAACAAAGTTGTTTTTATGATGAATAGAATCATTAAGATGAGGATTAGAAGCATTGTTGATGGTGGAGAGATGTTGTTGATGACCTATAACATGTTGTATGCTCTCTCTTGTTGTTCTTGAAGAAGTATGTGTTGATGCAAGAAAGCTTTGGCCTTCACAAGTTTTTGAAAGGTTCTATTCTTGGAAGTTGTTGAGAAGAATATTTTGGGGAATGCTTTGCATTCCTTCACTATTGTAGATATGGCCTTGTGGTTTGGGATTCAAAGTTTTTATTCTGTGGATGTTGCGCTCCTATCTTTATAGGTCACCTGTGTTGTTGAGGAGGTTTTTGTGAATTATAAAAGGTTGGCAGTGTTGTTGGTTGTCAGAATTGGTCTAGAAAATGCTCCACATTTTTTCACATTGATGTCTCTACTCCTACATATTGGTGAATGTACTCTTAGTGTTTGTGTAGTGTCTCAGTTCTAATTTCATATGTTGAAGTGGTCTGCAAGTTGATCTGCTAATGTTTTACCTCATGGTTGTGCATTTTGTGTTTTTGGGAAGAAGTATTTTGTTTTTGTTTGGGTTGCGGTAGTTGTTGGTGGCATGACAGTATAAAAGAAGTATCTCGAGATGTTGGATGTTCAAGGGACATCCCTTTGTGATCCACATAGTAGTAGTTGATCTATTTTGGTGCTACATTGTGTTTGAGTTGGCCTTCTAGGTAATTTATGGATATCTCGCTGACATGGCTTTCCATCTTGATTATGCTTTGTGTTTAAGGGTTTGCACCAGCATATGAAGTTGTGTTAAGATGGATTTGGGTCTTGACCTATCTTGGTTAGAACCACATTGAGTAAATTCAATTAAAGTTATGTTTTTGGGTTGAATGGCTATGTTCTTCACACTTCACTACAAGTTTCCTTATTGTCGACTTGGGTTGGCGTGCACCAACATATGAATTGTTTGGGATCAAATTAGAAGATGTATTAAGTTTGTTTTTGGTCCTCTCTATCCCTTGAATAGGATGACATTGATGTTTTCTGGCCAACTTGTTGAAATAATTGTTTATCTTTCTTTTGGTCGGCCTAATTGATGTTTTGAGGTCTTGCAGTAGATATAAATACAAGAATATTTCAAATGAAAGAGAAGAGGAAATGTGGAAGTGAGTGTGTAGAATGTAATTGAATATATTTTAGAAGGAAGTTCGAAAGTGTGATCAGATGCACTTTAATGTCTTGGGACCAACAGAGTGAATTATTGAAAATAATTGTAATTCTTTATTATCTTTTTGTATCATGCTCTGAGATAGTGAATCTCATTAGGTCCTTGTATCTTTCCCCTGAAGTTGTATGCACTTCATTTTTACAAGTCCTTTGTATCTTTTTCAAAGGTAGTGTGCCTTAGTTTGCAAGTCTTTTGGAAGTGAGCCTTTTTCTAAGCAGTGAGCCTCTATATTGTGAGTTAACTGTCACTGTGGTTTTTCCCTCATTGGGCTTTCCACGTAAATCTAGCGTCATCTTGTGCATGTGTGTTCCTTGTTTCATTTTTATTTTCTCATAATCTGGTTAAGGATAGAATTGTTGTCTTTCATTGTTGAAGGTTGTTGAAGTGGTTAGAGGAATAAACTGCTATATCTTTCATTGATACTAATCTATTTAAGGGATTGATTTGAAGTTTATTTTGTGTTGAAGAGTTTGCATTTTGGAAGGGTATAAATTTTTGTAAATATTGATTCACCCCTCCTCTTAGTATTTGGTGTGTTCAACAATTTTTGATAAAAGCATCGTGTTGGTGTTTAGAAATGTGGCATCAAGTTTCATACTTTTTGTGATGTATTTGTTGAGTTACATTTGGCTACATTTTTTGCTACCTAGAACTACATGCAAAGTAAAATTGATTAGACACATATTGAGAGGTTTACTTTGGCTGGCCGCTAGAATTGACAAGTAATGTTTGCATGGTGTGGGGCATGAATTGCGTGCCAGAGCGCCGAGGTCTTTGAGAATGAAAAGGGGTGCTGAGTGATTTGAGCTCTAGATTTTTTAAATTCTAAGGGTGCAAATGAACCTAAAAGCCTATATATACTCCATAAAACCCTAACTTTCATCCCTCTATTCTTCTTTAGCCTATTCTTCATCCTCACCATCTCGTCGGATTAGTTTCTAGGACCCATAAGACCTAATTTTTTCTCCCCATCTTCATCGAATCGATCTCGTCATCCTATCGTGAGCTTGACTTGAAAATTAATTTTTTGGCCAACCTCTTGAGGGGGTAGCCTACCATCCTTCCCTTCTTCCTTTGTCCACTAGGGCACAATGGGGCATCATAATTTTTAAATTTTTTTCCAATCAATAATATGTCTTTGAAACAACACAACAGGTACATTGTGTCAAAGAGGGGCAAAATATACACACCTAAAATTCCTTTACATGCATCACACATTCAAATTCACCTAATTAACATCATTTTCCTCATTATCACCTAACTCCTCAATTTTAATTAAATAATTCCTAATTATTTGGTTAAATTCATTATTTTCCTCTATTAATTGAATAACTGATATTTTGATTAATTTATCAAAATTCATCAAATTTCCCTCTTTTCATCATGATTAAATAATTTTTTAATTATTTAATCAAATTCAATTTCTATCTCCCATCATGATTAAATAATTTTGAATTATTTAATTAAACATCAATCTTTCCTCCCATCATGGTTAAATAATATTCCAATTATTTAATTAATCTTGATTTTGCTCTCACCTCACAATTAAATAATTTTCCTAATTATTTAATTCCTAATTTTCCTCCAACATGCACAAAGCATATTCTATTTTTAAAAAGAGAATATTCCTAATTGACAAATATCTTCTTCCCTGCAAAATATCTAAATGACATATTCCCTCCAAAACAAAATATTTCATATTTCAAATTCAAATTCAAATTCAAATTCAAATTTGAATAGCTATTTTCCCTCTAAAACGTCTTTAACCAATTTCCTTAAAATTAGGGATATTTTGGGTTCTCATTCATTCTCCACCCTTGATCTCCTTTATTCATTCTCAGGTGTTGATCTTCATCTTCAATCTCCACCGTTGATCAAACATCCTGAAAATCTATAAAACAAGTCATTTATTCATAAAAATCATTCACAATTATCATGAGCATTTGTCTTTTGAACATTTGATCAACTTTGTGAATCAAGATCACCCATCTATCATCAATCAAAGCTTTTGAAATCATGGGTTGTGCTTAATAGATCAATCTACATATATTTGGAGAATAATCCAACAATGGGATTATAGGTTTGCAATGTTTGTGTCTTTTTAATTGAATTGTTGATTTTGTTTTATCATCTTTCAAGCATTTGCATACCAATTTCATTGAGTACGGGTTTAATTGCATCTTTTGACTAACGCCCATATTTTCCCCTATGACAATTTAATTAAGAAAATGTTTCTCCTCTATGAGACATTGAGGTTCCCCTTCCATGATTTTTAGAGTCACATGAAATAATAATCGACTATTAAAATATTAAAGTCAACATACATAGTCATATGTTTGCAAGGTTGATATCATCAATCCTAACAATAAGTAACTGCTCATTGTAAGCATATAATCCCTTATTCAATGCCATTGCAACCAATATTTAAGTCTAAATAATTTAGCCATTCATCCTCTAGGCATCCATGTACCCATTCGCAAGGTGTTGAAGACACACAAATACACATGAAATTTCAAGGTTAATGTCATCTTAGTCCTAAAAAATTACATGATTTACATGCACCTCAAAGTGGGGAAATGGTGAAATTTGTATACACATGCCACTTCCCATTAGTTTTATGCCCATTATGAGAGAATGTCTTCATACATTTACATATTGACAAATCATACAATCTTGTATGAAGTTGTGCTCATTTCTATATGTTTATTTTCATTCTATCTATTTCTACACATCTCCTTATGTAAACCACATTTATTACATCCTTCATCATTGGATATGTCCATTTCTTGCACATAAGTTACTACTTCATCATTGTGGGTCATTCCTATGAGTGTGAGATTGATCTCTGGTTGTAGATTTGATCTTTGAATTTCTAAAATTTAAATTTAAGTTTGACTAACTTTTGTCTATTTCACTAGCCATTGTGAGCTAACCAAATGCACATTTGCATAATTAGTTACTATCTACTTGTATTTAAAGACATTCAATTTCATCAAGCTTGATATTTGAATATTCTCTCTTATCCTAGATCATCTAAGAAGTACTCATTAGAATACTTTAGTTTGGTGCATTAAAACAAATAAGCCTATAGATTTATTCTAGGGCATTGATTTTTGTCTACCAATCCTTTACACAATTGTAAAACCAATATTTTCTAGGGGTTGACTTAGGAGAACATGTCCCCTAGTGATTGACAACCCTATAAAATATTGCTAATCTTTGAGTAGAGCAAAGAACACCATATTTGACAAATCTAAGAACACAAACATATGATTAGTGTAATCATATCCTCGTGGCAGAAGATAGATTTGTGGACACAAAAGTGATATGAAGATACAAACTCAATCCAAGCCTTCTATAAAATCCGAGACAACACACTCTCAAAAAAATACCATAAAAAAAAATAAAAATTCTATAATCTTTATTAAAATCATTCATCATCAATCCTAAAACTAAATACCACTTCCCATTTCCCATTTATTTTAATAAAATAACATCTAATTTAAAAATTAAATTATCCACATATCATCATTAATTAATCTAAATTAATC
The DNA here is from genome assembly GCA_007115665.2 of Sequoiadendron giganteum. Taxonomy (NCBI): domain Eukaryota; kingdom Viridiplantae; phylum Streptophyta; class Pinopsida; order Cupressales; family Cupressaceae; genus Sequoiadendron; species Sequoiadendron giganteum. Next base: position 364,077,321 of record CM021107.1, on the reverse strand, counting down.
TATACACGTGTATGCATTCTACTGAGTTAATTTATATTAAACTCATAGAAAGTGCATTCTCCTTAACTATTTATTTCCCCGCGAACTTTGTAGAAGTGAGTCGTGTATTCTCGCAAGCGAAGTAATAAACAGTCCACAAGGCCTCCATTAACAGTCCGGAAGGTTTACATTAACAGTCCAGAAGGCTTCCGTTGATAAGAATAGGGTAATGGCAATGTCAGTGTATCTGAGGCCACAGCCACCGATATTTAGGCAAGACAGGGCAACAGCAATGTCAGTGTATACGAGGCCACAGCTACCGATATTTAGGCAAGACAGGGCAACATCAATGTCAATTTACATGAGGCCTCAGCTACCGATATTTAGGAAGGACAGGGGAAGAGCAATGAGAGTGGGGAAGCCAATAATAATGTTGTCAGCTGCTCCTGCTCAACCGAAGGAGGAAAGGAGGAGAAAGTTGCACCCTGGAGAGGCCAAGGGATTTACAGAGGAGATGCGATTTGTGGCAATGCGACTTCATACAAAACAACAAAAGCCTCAGAAACTTGATACAAAACAACAAGGGCCTCAGCCTGATCCTGAACAACCTCAGGGTTCTTGGGAGGCTTCTCTAAAAGGATACCTCAGTTTTTTGGTGGACAGTAAACTTGTGCATGATACACTTGATGCCATTATACTCACATCACCTCATCCTTCTTGTAAGTAGTCCAACACCAACAATTCTGTCATTTATTACTATTTATTTTTATAGTAAATCTCTTTATTTTTGTAATGCGGGCTTCATATGGATGGACACAGTTAAGTATTAAATGTGTGATCATCAGAAATGGATTTTTATGAACCACTAAGATTGACTCAACAATTAAATTCTGATAAATTGTTACATAATTTAATAAATGAGAAAACTACTCCACTTATATGAAAATTGGAACTTGCACTTCTCTTCATCTTATAGTTTACAGTTTACAGTTCACAGTTTTGAGTCATTTGCACTGTTCCCTAAAATATGCATATTGTAATGGTATTGGCAACAGTAAGTTAACAACTTCAACTTACTGTTTAGATGGTGTTAACAGTCAAAGTGTCACATGTCAATTTCTCTTATTATGTCTGAAAATCGAATTCCAGCATGTAAGGAATCCCTTTTCTTGCTTTGGTTTTGTTTCTGTTCCGCCATTAAACGAGCATTATCACGTCTTGAAAGTATCAACGTCGACTATAATGAATTAGATACTATAAAGTATAAACTACTATTCATGATATATTCCTTGAGCCAAAAATTAGAAATGACGGAACCAGATGTCTTGGCTTGGCCAAAAGCTGGAATGGCTACCCTGCGAAGTGTCAAATTGAAAATCTTTCAGGGTGATATGACAGATGCATCTTGATACTTTTGCGAAGCAGATTTGCTGCTATAAATGTGCAGAACAAGATTTCTGTACATGACACAGTTTCACAAAAATAAAATTTCTAGAGATCTTGGCATGGGTTTTGGCATTAGTTTCTATGACATGGTCTTGTTGGGTGAGAAGTTCATGCATTTCACACAAGGGTCTATTTAATGAACATTATTGACTCGTGAAGATCAGGTATGATGCTCTTCGCAGTTCTCGCTTTAATAAATTAAGAAAAGTGTGTGGGTAGGATGAAAGGTGGCAAATACTTTAAGAAAATAGGCCTAGATGTTTACTTTATGTCTGAGCGCTGATTTTAAGCAGTTTTTCCCACTGTTTAGGCACACTTCAAGGCAAGAAAAGATGGTTCAGACTATAAAAAGGTGGGCTTAAAGGGAATAAGAAAGGTTGCAGAATTTCACAATGCAGGAGTGGCAAAGCCACTTAAAAGCAAGGTTGCGAGGAGACTGGTACTGGTACTGGTACGAGAGACTGGTGCCGATACCAGTACGACTTTTTTTGAAAATAGGAGACGGGGGTACTTGGAGATGCCATTTTTCGTTAATGTAAATAAAAATTAAAAAAATAATAATTTATAGAAAATATGATGACATTGAACTTTCAAAACAAGAGCAGTAGTAAAGTTTAACAATGAACACAATGAACATTAACTTTAAATACACAAATGTCATTGTGTCAAAGAGTCAAAGAGTTCATACTTCATATTTCATAATCATAGTTCACATTTGACATTTGACATTTGACATTACATATTTCATATTTGATATTTTAATATTCGATTACATATTGAAATTCAGAAATATTGATAGTTTGATAGACTGATACGCAAACAAAAAACAAAAATCAGAAATCTATCATCTACACCACATCATGATCATCCATGTCAAGGTCCTCAACTATGATGCTCTCCAAATACTCATCTCTCTCTAATTCAGGTTCCTTTGCTGGTAGTAGAACTGGGGGTAAATCACTAAGGCCATCTGCTTCAACCACTTCATCCACTATGGCTGCAACTTCTTCATTAGGTGAAATTTGGTCCCATTTTGCTGAAGGACCCTCCTTGTACCCAAGATCTACACGAGAGAGAAGACGAATTGAGCTATGAATGTACACCAAGTTCTCTACTTTCTTTGACCCTAATTGGTTCCTCTTTAATGAATGAAGAAAACCATAAGTACTCCAATTTCTCTCACAAGATGAAGAGCTAGCTACTTGTGAGAGTAATCTTATTGCAAATGATTGCAATTCAAGGGTTTCACCTCCATGGTTCCACCACCACTCTATAGGGTCTTTCTTGGCTTGCATATCATATAAAGCTTCCATGAAAGAAAAATCACCATGCCCACGTGAAAACTTATTCCATTGACTTCTCATAATTGAAGCTATAATGGCCCCTGTCCTAGTTTGCCCTAGACTTTGCCTATGGGTCACAATTTCCACAAACTAGGGTTAGGGTTTTCACCTTGTCAACTGAATAGCTCCTTGATGATGTAATACGGAATTGCAAAACCTACATCCAATCCATGAACAACATTCCCAAACATGCATATATACATTGTTAGCATTAATCCATGGCAACACATTTATTAATAATGCAATCTATTGTGAGCTAGGAGGAGCAACAAGGTGGGTCCGCCCGAAGCCATTTGCCAAGCCTAAGAGGTTGTCTACAACAACGCTCCCTGCTGGCAACTTGTACCTGCTTTCCCCAACCATGTCCAACCCTGGAAGACACTTCACCTACTGGAGGAAGCTAGTGGAGCTTATAGTGGTCTAGGCCTACCACCCCTCCATGGCCCTTCCCTTCTTTGGTCCTGGCAAACTTGAGTGGGACCTCCACCCATCCATGGCCTATCCTTGCCTTTGGACAGGGCGGATCTTAAGTGGACTCTCCACTCATCCATGGCCCCTCCTTGCATTGGGAATAGGCGGATCTTAAGTGGGGTCTCTAGGCACTACTTTCTCAGGCCCTTCCTCCTGAGCAAGTTTTCAAACACAGAATTTATCTTTAGCCATAAAATGTAATAGCAAATATACATAACAAATGTAACTATTATGTATTAAGAAAACACTTCGCCTACTGGAGAAAGCCAACAAAGCTTATAGTGGTCTAGGTCTACCACCCCTCCATGGCCCTTCCCTTCTTTGGTCCAGGCAGACTTGAGTGGTACCTCCACCCATCCCTAGCCTATCCTTTCCTTTGGAGAAGGCGGATCTTAAGTGGACTCTTCTCCACTCATCCATGGATCCTCCTTGCATTGGGAATAGGCAGATCTTAAGCGGGGTCTCTAGGCACCACTTTCTTAGGCCCTTCCTCCTGAGCACACCACTTTCTCAGGCCCTTCCTCCTGAGCCGGTTTTGAAATAGTCAAGCACTTCATATATTCTATCACAAGAAATTATTCATTAAATATTCTTATTAACATATAGGCAATATGCATACACATGTAAACAATGATTTGCAAAAAATAGCAATCTGTAGTGATGAATTGGACTGGTTCTCTCTCGGCCCTGATATGAATGTTTCTTCTTCATAATCAATCCATCTGTTCTTAACATTCGGAAGATATTGTTATTGTGAATCGAATAAATAAGAATCTATTTTCCCATACTTATATTAAAGCATCATTATTGCATTATCATATATATCTATATTTACTTTTAGTCTTTTAGTAATAGTATTCAAGTATTTAAAATGTTAGTATTTGCAATTTTTCTATTTTACTAATTTGCCAAAGTTTAATTTGAAATGTTATTCTTAAACATCTTTTTATAACTAGTTATTCAAGTACCATATTTATATCAGCACTGCCCCCCGACCACCGTCCCCAAACTTAGACCCTTTGACCCCCTGTCCCTGAAACTTGTCCCCGATAGGGGACACATCTCTGTCAAGAAACTCCATGGAACACTGCAAATTTGCAAATATCGCGCAAGTGCGAATCCTGGATGAATCTGCCTCAATCCAGCTAGGGTGGAATCTTTCACCACCGAAACTAGATACCCGTAGGAAAACCACCTAGGGTTTTAGACTTTGAAGAGCTCCACTTGAAAATCCAAACCAAAATAATAATCTTCACATCTTGAGAAATGAGCTCTCACGTCCTTTTATAATACCCTTTTTAGTTTTCCCGCCAAAACAACTTTTTACAAAGTGACATTAAAATACTTTATAATATCTCTCCCCAACACCACTTTATAAAATACTTAATTTAATTATTTAATATTACCCCTTTTTAATAAAATTTTTCTAGGCAATATCAAATAATTAGATTAATTGATTAATTTAGCTTTCGTGACGACAAGTTGGAAAATGGGGACATTACACAATAAGGACTCTCCAACCATTTTTCACTCACAAACATGTGCTTGAGGCTAGGCAATGTAGCTAAAATACTTTGCAAGGTGAGGAAATTGGTGGCAAAGTGTACTCCTGATCGCATGAGATCCTTACCATTTGTGTGCTCTCTCATGAGACTTAGGACCCATGTGTGGTTGTAGATGTACTTCGTGATATTCCTTCCATCTTCAACCACATTCTTCACCCAACTTAGTTTCCCTATGTCCTCAAGGAGCAAGTCAAGACAGTGGGCAACACAAGGGCTCCAAAATAATGTTGAATGCCTCGCCTATAGTTTACCGACTGCCACATATGCAGCTGCATTGTCGGTCACAATTTGAATACATTTAGAACCCCCATTTCCATCACCACCTCATCCAACATGTTGCACATGGTCTCTGCATTTTTTATTTCATTGGAGGCATCAACTGATTATAGAAATACTAGTTGTTCCTCTGAAGCCACTAAAAAGTTGATGAGTGTCCTATTTTTGCCATCCGTCTAACCATCAGATAAAATGGTGTAGCCTTTCTTTTCCCAAATTCTCCTTTGTTCCTCCACTAGATGGCGTGTGTTTTGGACCTCATTCTGCAATAATGGCCCACTTGACTCATGATGACTTGGGGCCTTGAACCCCTTACCTGCCACGGTCAATGCATTGATCAATTGTTCCCAATAAGAACTAGAAGCAACATTGACAAAATATTATTGTAGTACCAAAATCTTGCACATGCCAACTTCACCTCATGTTGCTTCTAGGTGTTTTTTGCAACAAAAACCCTTGGCATTTTTGGATTTATCTGCCCACCGTCGAATTCACCTCCTGTCAACTTATCTTGTGGCCCTGGTGACTGTTTTATTTCAGTGATGACGTTTTTGTCTTTTTTGACCATGTGTGGATTGTCTAGCAGTATTGCAACTATTGTCGACTATTTGGTGACCTTGTTGCCAATTTTTAACCCTTCTTAAAAATTTTCAGTTTTTTGGCGGATTCAAGTTTCCAATTTGATGGTTTTCGTACAACTCCGATTGTTTTTTTCTGGTGGATGGTGGCTTCAGTTCTGTCTTGGTAGTTTTTGTTTTTCAAGTAGTTTTTCGGTAAACCTGTATTTTTTTGGCATGCAAGGAATATTCCAATGACAATAGCATATTCCATTTGTTGACATCAACCATATGGCCGCCCACCTAAGCTACCACCCAAACCCTAGGTTTGCCCTAAATGAGCTATTTTTTCTTTTTGGCATAACTTGGGCATACGGTGTCAAATTTTGATGAACAAAATATGATTTGAAAAAGCTAGTTCTAAGCACTTTCTAGTGGTGCAGATATTTTTCTCAAATTTTGTTGTTGGTGCATTTTATTGCCTATTGAAGCCATATATTTTTTGACTCTCATGCGCATAACTTTTGGCCAATTCCTTTGTTTTTCGCTATTCTTGTGGCATTGGAAAGTTATTTTAGAGCTCTTCACAAGTATCCATGCACTTTTTCCAGATTTGCCCTAGGTATCATTTATTCAATTTGTCATTATTTCACATTCTAGTTGATTACTTGAATGTTGGCATTGGGAAAAGTTTTGTTTCCATGAGATGACTTCTTTTGAGCTAGTCAATATGTATTTCCAACATTTTGTCTTTTTGGGCATTTTGATCATCTTTTAAATGCACTCTTTCATAAATATTCGCACTATTTTATAAAGTGCGAGGGGGGGTTTGTTGTGTGTGCTTTCTTATTTGCAATCAAAACCTTGTCTACCTTCATGCACGTGTCTTGGTTTGCACGCCCTTTTTTAGTTGCAGATCTTGTGCACGTTCAGATGATATTTCTTCTCCTTTTGCACTACATGGTGACACAATTTCAATGGACCTATCATCCCTCTCCCTTGTTAGCAGTATGGGGGGGTTTCATATTGTTGGTGTTAATGCTTTTTTTGTTTTGATTTGGAGTGAGCTATGCATCTATTTTTTGTTCCTATGTACTAGGGAAATGCAGTGGTTGGTTACCCATGCATTTCGGTGAGATGAAACACTTACCATATATACACTCTTGCATTCCTGTTTTGTGGAGGCGACTTTCCATCCTCATTTGATTATTTTCTTCAGACTATTGGCACTTGTGTTTTTGACTTGCAATTTACTTTGCATTGGTCGAATAGTGTCGTTGGGGTCACTCATGTAGATTGATGTGCCATTTGTACCTTCAATTGTCAGATTGTTGCCTTTGTTTGCCATCTAATCATTATTTGAGTAGTTTTGTTGAAGGAACTCATGTAGGTTTTTTGTCTTTTTGATCTTGATCTTCATCCTAATTTCAGAGGAGCTTCTTCATTTTCAGCACTATAGCAGTCATCATTTGACAGTTGTTTGCAACTTATTTGTGTTTCAGTGGTGTTCTTCATGTTCCTATTCTTTTTGGGGCATTGTTTTGGAGGCTTCTTAGTCCTTCATGTCTTTCTCTCTTTTGGAGAGGAGTTTTTTCTATGAGGTTTTCTCCTTTTTTTCTAGTTATGGGAGATCTTTTTCATTTGTGCATGGTATCTCATTAGGCCTAGTTGTTGGGATCCATCTTTTGCATTTTAAGCATTTGTCATTTAGAGGTTTTAGCTACTTCCGAAGTTGCACTTAAGGGGGGAGGGTGTTAGAGTAAAAAGGTATTTATCTAATTAATTGTTTAATTACTTAGATCCCTATTCACTCTAGCTATTTAAACTTACTTAGGTCATGTGCTTTATTGTGTCTCAAGTCATAGGATGAGGACACAAGTCATGATCTCTTTTTATCCTCACCTAGGGTTTCTTTTTTCTTTTTCCTCTTTGCTTTTTTCTTTTATAAGGATTCTTTATTGTATTTCATTATTCAATGCACATAATAATTCATTGCTTTTTTGGTTCAATTAGCTCTTGGCCTCCATAGCTTTGCTTTTTCTCTTTTGCATGACAAGTGTTTGATTGTAGGTGTTCCTTGGGTGTTGTAGGGTTGACAAATCAACTCCAACAGCCTGTGTGGCCCTACAACTTAAGTCAGGTTACTTGAGTGACCCTAGGGTCTCTTGGGCGACCCTACAACTAAAGATCGACAAAAGGTCTTTGGAGGTGCACAAGTACTTGTAACCTAGTCTAGGGATTGAACAAGATGGATAAGGGGCTAGAAGGATGAGGAAACTATCATCAAGTTAGAAAATATTGAGAGGAAGAAGATTTCATGTCTTGTGGGTTGTGAGTTGGACTTGCCAGGTCATCATTGGATGGCCATGTTGGAGTGTGCAATTTTGGGCACTTATAGTGCCCAAGTCAAGTTGCTTGTGCCTAGCTACTTAAGTGTCAAAAAGTGCATTTTTTCATTCTAATTCTTCGTTGCATTTGCCTTGTAAGTGAAAAACTGTTTTTCTATTCTAATTTGATGTTGAGTCTTGCCACTGAAGTGAAAAAGTACTTTTGGGGTCACTTAAGTGATCTAGTTCTTCGTTGACATTGAAAAGTACATGCACTTTATGATTTAAGTGATTTTAGGCTTGCAAAATGACAATTAAACATATTGCTTGCCATAGTTATGCACTTTTTTATCTTTTATTAACAATATGTGGGTGGAATATGGGCATGCTTCTTGCTTGCCTTTTTCTATTTAGTTTATGCACTTGTTAGTAATTTTAATGTTTTGTTTTTTGATTAATTATAAGGATCAATTGAGGCACTCATCCATACCAAAGAACATGGTTTTTTTATGAGATTAATTAGGGGTATTAGTAGACCCCAAATAGGGGCCTAGTCCCCAAGCACACATAGTGTGCACTTGCAAAACTATTTTCCAAACCAATGAGCATGGAAGCCCAAAAGGGGCATGAGGTCTATGAGCATTTTGGCTCAACAGGAGTTTGAACCTAGGTGCCAACCACACAACCACGGGTCTTAACCAACATAGTATATAATGTCCCCTTTTTGACCCCAAGCTTTCCAGTGAGTGTTAGACTATTTCTGAAGACTCGTAGGCTACTCAGAGGTAGTTTTTAGGGTTTCCAAGATTCTTGGGGATTTTCATCACTTTTTCAGGGTTTTGTTGCTAGAGTTTGCCAAAAATATTTCTAGGCCTTTCTGGGGTTTTTGAGAACCTTGGTGGGCAGTCACTACTATTTTTAGCAGTGTCTATTTTTAGTAAGTCATGACGGCTGCTCATAATGTGCTTATTTTGAGATTGGAGTCACTATTTTTAGCAATATGCTATATTTAGTAAGTGCTATTTTTGGTAATGGTTTTGGCAACATTTTAGTGTAGGGTTACTATTTTTGGTAGTGGTGGTAGTTGCAAGGGTTGGCATCTTTGGAGTTCGAAAATAGAAGGTTGGCTTAAGCTGTTTTATATTTTCAAAGTTGCCTTTTGACCCCCATGCCTAGGAAACATCAACTTAAGTTGTTTTAAAAAGGGGGAATAAGTTGGATGCCAAGTTTGAGGGACTTAAGCATTTTTAAAGATAAATTAATGCATATTCAAAAGTGGACGCCCAAGTGAAAGGGGTTAAGTGAATTTAATAAAACATTATATTTCCCAAATGAGGCGTCCCATTTTGAGAGGGAAAAGAAAATTCAAATTTCTGGGTCTCAAGGCTATATAATGCCCTCACTTGCTCTCATTTGGTTATGCTATTTTGATGTAACGAAGAGTTGCTGAATTGCAGATTGAACTCTTCGGCTTTGAGGACGAAATCCCTCCAAGTCATCTTCAGTTTCGAGATTGAAGATATCTCCTAGCTGAACAGCGTTGCAGCTTCATCTCAGGGGTTACAGTTGAGCTTACAATGGTGATGGCTTACATATTGCTTTTAGTTAATGTTGGTTTTGATGTTTTCTAGTATATTTTGGTGCGTGAGTGTGTTGGTTTGCAGTTTGAAGACTTTTTGGAGTGTGTTATCAGATTTTGGTTGTTGCTGGTTATGCCTAGCTGACCCACGTTATTGCTCACACTGCTTGGAGAAGTGTCATGTCCCCAAAATAGCAACACAAACATAAATAAATAAACAAATGACCTCAAACATTTAAATGCAATTTGCATAAGAAGATGCAAATAAATAACAAAATATATAAAAAGAAAGAAATTATTAATTATAATTATCACAAGATAGTATTACAATTGTAATCATCAAATATAATATTGAAATACAAACATTAGCAATTTAAATATTATTATTAGAATATAAAAAATAAAAATAAATTAATATTATATATAAAATAAATGTGTAATATATCAGTATGAAAATATATAAATACGAAATAACAAATATAATAATAATATATAGGCAAATTATTGTTATTACATTCTAGTATTAAATAACTTAATCTCAAAAATATAATAATAAATAAATATTATGATCATTACACATCAAAGATTTTTTAATAATAAGATATTAGCAAATTAGTTTTATTATTATACTTTAATATGTTCAATCAAACATCAAAATAATATAATAAAATAAGTATATAATCTGAAATATCATAATTAGTAATAATAATATATTATTTTCAAAGATAGATATTATTGTGATAATAAGCCTTCTAAGGCAGCAATTAAATCTAACAAAGAGGTATATTTTATGAAAAGTCACCTCTTTTACCAAACAATACATTCCCCCATGAGTCACCTACCTTGAATGGTATAAATAGAAGGAAGGAAAATAAGGAAGGGAGAGAAAAACATTGAGAAATACAATCTGCAATTCAGAACTGCAGCAACAATGATTGGTATGCATTAGAATATAGAGCCATTAAATATGTATATATTATTTAATGAACATATAGGTATATGTGCATGAATGTGGATAAATTTTATAATGAATAATATGAAATGAATAAAATTTATATAAATATTAATATAAGGAGAGAATAATAATTGAATAAGTAATAATATATGAATAAACATATATATGAATAATGAATAATCAATACTAATATAATTGAACAATGAATAATATATGAATAAAAATATATATGAATACTAATTGATATGAATAAGAAATAATTATATATATATATATATATGATTATGCAATAACGATACTTATAATTAATGATGACTCTTTAATATAAACATAAGTAGATTATGTATTCTTATGAATTGTCCTCATCCTATGATTAAATGTAAGGTTGAAGGAAGACGATTAAGGAATAAGGAGACATGGGAAGACACAACTGATTAGGTGATGTACTCACTTAGCAATAATATTTAGCATATTTTGAATATAAGAAATAGATATTGTTAATCTGATTATTGATATAATGCTTTCTTTAATCTTATCATAATGAGAATCATTTTAGGAAATAATGAACTTAAAAAATCATTGATACATGAAAATGTATTTGATTATAGGTATGAAATAGATGAATGCAAATATATCTGATTGTGTAAAGATTGTCTTCTCCGTGATTGGTACCCTCTTAGGCAAGTGAAGTAGAGTCCAAGTGGAGAGCCTAAAAACCCCCCTCTCATGTTCGTAGGCCAGCGAACGGGTTAGACATAGAGAGGTGGGGGTCCCACCGTAGGAAACTACACCATTATAGGGGTGGTAGGTCGTAGGCCCTTGGATCGTAGGACTTCACCTTGTCCTAATAGGGCAAGTGTCTTTGAGGTACTGACTTGTATGGGGATCGGTTGGGACTAAGCCGTTGGGAAAGGATGATTGTGAGAGGCAACCTCCCATGCCCAACACAAAGGCTTCAGGGCAAGATCCATACAAGGCACTCCTCTTGCTTGTTAAAATTGTATTTATGATTATGCTTATATTTTGGATATCTAGATATTAATGCTAATAGATATATGTGTTTTTGGAAATTTGGTTAATATGGTGAATGCAGGTTTCAGACCAAGATTACTTCATTAAAAAGAACATTCATTTGGAAGGAAGAAACCCTAAACCTAATCAACAAAGGGATTTTAGGGCAAGTCCGAGTAAGGGACATTACAAGAAGTTGCTATCTTTTTGTGAGTACTGATCCTACGTGTTTCTCATGCTTGGGTGCCCCTTTCCCTGAGGTTTCATGATTTTTGAAGGTGTGGGATTTTTAGCAGCTGGTCGACCTCCTTAGGGGCCGTACACCTTGGCTGTAGGTGCATTGGGATACATGCTAGAGTAGCTCAGACCTTTTTGTGGTGGCTTGCTACTTGGTTTTGGATGCCTAGGCTTGCTTCTTCATTTGCAAGTGGTTTGAGGAGTTTCTGATGAGTTTTGGAGGAGTTATGAGTGTTTGAAGGTTGCTGATTGGGGTTTCATGTTTGCTGTTCTTGCATATCAGACTGCTGCACCAGTCATATCAGACCTGATACTCCCTAGTTCTTTCATGTTTTATGATGCCTAATCATTCTTATGTTGCAGGGATTGTTGTTTGATACATTGGGCTATCATATTGACTTGTTTACTTCATGTTACCTTGTATTGGGCACTCATTGTAACGCTAAATTGGTAGTACCAATCAACTATTTGATTTCTAGTTATTTTGGATACTTACCCCACTGAATTAAGTGGTTGCTTCCGCTGAAAAGTGGTCGAGCCTTTGGTTTATGTACTTCTCACTCCCGCTGAATAAGTGATGAGTTTCTATATTTCCTTTCTTGTTGTCCACTGAAAAGTTGAAGTGGCTGGCTTTGCCGTCAAGTGCATTTCTTTTCTTGTAATTCCTGCTGAACAAGCATATGTTTACTTTTCATGCACTTGATTATTACTACTCACCCTACTAAAGGATTAAAAGGTCCATCTCTAGAATGGAGAAGTTGATCTCTTCATTTGGGAAGTGATTGGTAGAGAAATTTATCTCTAGTTGTTATAGCCAACTTATCAAGTGCTTTGTCTCTAATCTTTACTTCAAATATATATCTATGTTCATATGCACCTTTTGAGCAGCTAGGATGCATATGGAATAGGGACCCTCAAAAGTTGATCTCTTCATTTGGGAAGTGATTGGTAGATAAATTTATCTCTGGTTGCTAGAACCAACTTATCAAGTGCTTTGTCATTAATCTTTCCTTGAAATATATATCTATGTTCATATGCACCTTTCGAGCAAGGATGAATATGGAATAGGGGTACTCAAGGATGTAGAGGGAAGTAGTTGTAGCATTATGCCTCAAAACTGGTTGAAGGGGCAGTTTTTTATTTCTCCAACATATTAACAATTTGTCAGAGATCTTCAAGTTCTCCAGAGTTTTTCTTGGGAAAGTTGGCTGTCTTTGTCTTTGCCTGTTTGGTAGGAAAATGTTCTGAAAGTAAATGGGTTTAAATTCCTTCCTTGATGTATTGAAACCTCGTCCAAGTGGATGTTCAAAGATGCTTTCTGCTAGTACTATGTTGCATTGAGGAAAACTCAAGAACTAAGAGATTCTGAGTTCATATGTGACATGAAATTAGTGAAGTACTAAGTAACTAACCAAGCAAAAAAGTTCACATGCATATTCATAGATAAACACAAATATAGCATAGATAGCTCCTCCATTTAATTATAAATGGGATGGTAATACACATATAAGAGTGATAGAGAGATATCTTACGTGCTTTAATTGTGAGAAAAAGTATGAAGGCTTTTCATGTATGCTAATGCTGTTATGGAAAGTAAGAGAGGTTGAGAGTCTAAGAGCTTTGAAAACAAAGGAGTGGTATAAATTTGTATGTTTATATCAAGGATTAGTTACTTGGATGGTTTGCCATAACCATTTGGGTGGCAGTTTACGTTTTGGTGCACAGGCACACAAGGTTATGGTGAACTTTCCAATATTGAGAGTGCAGGATTCTGTTGTGACCTTTTCACACATCACCCTATGCCAGATGGGGACCCCCTATTTTTGCTCCATTTTGGTCTTTTGGCTTTGGTTTTGCGTCTCTCTCTCTCTTATTTCTCCGTTCTTCTGGGGATGTTTCTATATGACCTAATTTGAAATTTTGGCTAAGTCTGAAGTGAATCTGTGAAATTAGGGTTTTGTTCTTCAGACTGGATTGAGATTAAATCAAGTTGATAAATTGACATCTGAGTACAGCCGTGCAGTCAGAGGGCCCAAGACAGGATCCCACTGAAATCTTACTGAAATCTGACAACTTACTATTTTTAGTAAGTACCTAATTTGAGGTCTTTTTCCTCAGAATTTTGGGATTCTAACTACTTCAGCACACTCAGGCAACTTCTGAGTGCCTACATAAGAAATTTGAACAGATTCAGACAACTGGCTATTTTTAGCAGTTCAGGCTTCAGAAGCCATTTTCAGGATCTTCACATGTGCATTTCAAATGCATGATTGGGGAATGGATCTGGGTTTTCCAAGACCTTCGCGACGGTGTAACATGCAAATCAAGATGGTGACTTTCAACGGTACAACCTTTTGAGGCTATTTTTAGGGTTTGCATGCAGTAATTTTCAATGCATGTCCGGATATTCCATGTGGGTTTTTCGAGAGCTTCGCAACAGGGTGACATGCAAGCAGAGAAGATCAAGTTTCAAGGACTTAGTATTTTTAGCCAGTGCCCACATGTCGACCAATTTTCTGGGTTTTTTGAGATCCCACGGGCATTGTGACATGCAAATTCATCCGACATCCGGTTGACCACTTTCCGAACACTTACTATTTATAGCAGTTTCACTTTGGCAGCCACCCAACACTTCAGTTCAACAAGCAGAGCAGTATGCAATAGAAATCAAGTCAAACGGAGACCATTCGAGGCACATGCAAGTCAGATTAGGGTTTCCTACTCCCGTGCGTAAAAAGAGGGGAAAAAGGCCAGAATTTCGAAAAACGAAGATATCCCATCATGATCAGCATCCTTCAGGCAATCTACTGGTGAAATTTGGGCTCAATCCGAGCACTTACTATTTATAGTAAGTCGTTTCCAAAACATGGCTATAAATAGCAGGTCAACATAAGAGGCAAAATGTGCCCTTGGCATGAAGAAGGCTTTAAAATTTCTAAGTATGAGGAATTCCTCCTCATACCTCAAAATGCACCCAACTTGCAGATCATAAAGGAGAAAACGAGGTGATAAAAATCTAGGACACGAAAGTTTTCCTCCTCACACCCTCAAATGCGCCCAAAGAGGTTGAGAGCTTGGAAAATTTTCTAAGTGTGGTGAAATTCCTCCTCACACCCCTATATGCGCTCAAGGAAGGTGAAAGGTCACCAAAGGCATAGAAATATTCACTAAGGCATTGAAATTCCTTGAGGCATCCTCAAATGCGCCCAAGGAAGGTGAAGAGCCACTAAATATGGGTGGAATTCCTTCCCCCCCCCTTAAATGCGCCCAAACATGGAAGTTTGAAGTGTGAAATGCGCCCAGCAAGAGGGAAGATGTTTGAGAATTTTCTAAGTGTGGGGAAATTCCTCCTCACACCCCTAAATGCGCCCTCACTAGTGGGTGTTCCTCTAGCACACATCAAATGCGCCCCACAAGGTTTAGAAGGTGGATGGCGTGGAAAGTTTCCTTCACACCACATGAAATGCGCCCATGAGTTCCTTGTCCACATGCTAAATGTGCCCAAGTGTGGAAGTCTACAAGGTAAAATGCGCCCAAGTGTGGAAGTCTACAAGGCCAAATGCGCCCAAGTATGGAAGCTTGGCAGGTGAAATGCGCCTAGCAAGGAAAGAAATGGTGGAAAAATATTCTAAGTGTTTGTAATATCCTCCTCACTAGCTGAAATGCGCCCAGGGTGATGTGAGGGTGATAATTTGCCTGAGGCATGGAAAGTGCTCAAGGGGCATACGTTAGGAAATATGCCTAAGGAGGAGATAATACAAAATTTCCAAGTGCAAGATGAAATGTGCCCGTAAGCAGGAAGGGAAATTCTCCAGAAAATCAAGGAAAAATGGCAAGACAGGAAAAATGGAGATTGCAGGCCTGGAAGAACATCCAGAATTAGAAGTGGAATAAACCTTAGAATTTTATTATTTTCAAAAATAATAAAAAATTAAACTTACCCCTTCATCTGGATACACATGGAAACGATGATTTTTGAGGGGAAATTTCTTCTGGGTATTGAACATTCTCCACTAGGAAATGATTTAAAATTGTTCCTCACCTCGCTCAAGCTTTTTCGACAGATATTTCTGCCTGGCACCCGTTTAATGGATTTCCTAGGTGAAATAAAAAAATAAAATCTCTAAGGCAAATACGAGAAAAGTCTCTACCAAAAATGCTTTGGCTTGTGATGTCAAAGTGAGCGCCTGGGTTACAGTGGATGAAATTCATAAAGCAGGTAAAATTGTCTAAGGGAAAATAAAGCAACAAGGGGTCAAATACACTCACAGGGAAGAAATTTGTCTAAGGCATGGAGGAATTTGAAAATGAACTGAAGCTCGAACATCAAGCGTTCAAATGCATCCTCAAGATGAAATATTTTCTAAGGCACAAACTCCAGGCAAGGTGGTGGATACGCCCATGATGAAAGTTTGCTAGAAAAGTGATGAATTCTACCACATCCAGAGATCAATCGGTCAGAACATGGGAATTGGGTAAGTAAAGTGAATTTATATCATAAGTGTTATGATGCTCTTCTTTTTGTTTTGCAGGAAGATGATGTTGGAAGAAATGGCTAAGTGTCGTGACAAAGTAAAGATGAAGAAAGTTGGTGAAAAAGTTCCCAAGGAAAAGCGAAATGGCAGTGAAGATTTGGCTAAGGACACTAAGAACGTGATGCAAAAGAGGCAAATGCGCCCAAGGCAGTGGGCTAAAGAAATGTGAAAGTTACAAGGAAGAAGTGCGTCTAGGAGTCAAAGCAACAGGAGGGTTGAACGACAAATCCTTTCAAATTTTATTATCTGCGGAGACAATCTTAGAGACTCTTTTGCTCTCCTCCTAACGCAACAGAATTGGCAGAGAAGAACAGTGGGAACGCGTTTCCGGACGAGAATCTTCGAGAAGAAGATAAAGGGCATTAATTGCAGATAATGGTTCCTGCAGAGGAGTGGAGAATATTCTGTGCATTCATTGCCCCACTCCTCTCTGTGGCAGTTTTTAGGGCAAAAACCCTAATTAGGGCATAAATGGCTCAATCTGAGCCCTTCATTGTAATCCGATCTGAACCGTCCATTGGGCCAACTATAAAAGGGGCATCCCCCCTCATTTGTAATTTAGTAGATGTTAGATCAGAGAGTAGAGGACAGAAGTTAGAATAGATAGATAGCTTAGAAGTTAGCTTAGTTTGAAAAGGAAAGAAAGCTTTCCCTTTGAAAGTTTCGTAAGAGGTTGTTGCGGAAAACTCTCATAATACAAAGGTTTATCATTGCATGGTGGTTCTATCTTTTATTGTGAATAGCTAGCAAGGCCTTTTCGTCTTTCCAATTCAAATTGACAGAGTAGAGTAGACTTTATTTTATGCAAGTAGTTGTTAATTGTGGAGTGTGGCGTTTTGGTTTGAGCATATCTTCTTTAATCCATACCACTAGCGGGCTTGCTGATGGTAAGCTCGCCTTGCGTGGTCAACTGGAGTATTGGCACTTAACTTCGATTGTGGCTCATATGTCCATATGCATCGTTGTGATGGTATGTACATGTTGTGTCATAATTTGAACACCTTTCGCATCCTTTGAAGATTGCACCAACTTTGTTAGAGTTGTCCGAAGGGAGACAAAGCAAAGTTTGGTTTGAAGATTGTTTAAATTGATCCTCGTCCTCCACCCTTTAGGAATAGATGGTAGCATCTCTAATCCTTATATCCTTTTACATTCAACATTATTCAGTTAGTTTAAGAACTTGAGCGTCATTGACAAATCTCTCGAAATTTGAGAATTATTTTCTTCTGAATGAGCAAATCACGTAAGTCCCCTTGGAATACCCAGCATATTC
The DNA here is from genome assembly GCA_007115665.2 of Sequoiadendron giganteum. Classification (NCBI taxonomy): domain Eukaryota; kingdom Viridiplantae; phylum Streptophyta; class Pinopsida; order Cupressales; family Cupressaceae; genus Sequoiadendron; species Sequoiadendron giganteum. The sequence goes on along the minus strand of CM021107.1, from coordinate 364,059,767 downwards.
ACATCAACCAACTGAGTCTATTCGCGATAAAAGGAACCTTGGAGTTGAACGCATGAACTTTCACACAATCTTAGCATGCGGAATACTTTGATTGAAATATACCAAGCCAAATTTTTTGCTTTTTCAATTACAACAAGGATAGCAGCAATACACAATCGTTAGGGTTAGCATTTAAAACCAAAGGATGCTGAAATAACTCGACGTCAAGCATGTGCTTTCCAAACCGAGACGGAGTGGGAGCTACCATATGACGGAGATGTTAAAGATGCTGAATTAACTCAACGTCAAGAATGTGCTTTCCAAACCAAGATGGAATGGGAGCTACCATATGACGGAGATGCTAACTATGCTGAAAATAAACTCAACACCAAGTATGTGCTACCCAATTCCAGAGTGGAAATGAGGCGACCATATGGCGGAGATATACAGAAATACAATGCAGCTTCAGAATGTAAAGTAAGATTAAGAGAAATGCTGACAGTACTACTGTTCAGCTTACAAAATATCAGAAGATGCCTGCAATAAACAAGATTAGAAGCTCTCCACTGCTGTAGTAATAGATATGATCATTCCAAGGTTAATTATGACCTTCTAGATACAACTCTTCACCAAAATACAGATTACTCAAGACTGATATAACAGAACAGCAACGTAATATGCATAACCAGCAACCCTAGAATCCACTAAAATGCTCACAACTCACTCAATACTTGCCAGAATGACATGAGACCTGATGCAAATGAAAGCTATAATGATGGCAATGAGGACTAGACCAAGAAACAGCTAACAAATCGAAGTATTCTTTTTTCTAAACATTTGCCAGGCAGACCAGAATGGTGCGGCCAATAGAGAGAAGCGATTTTGCTTTTAAAAAATAAACACTCAATATTAAAATCTGAATCTTTGCAAGAAGGGTCGCCCCTATCAAGGAAACTCAATGAATCAATACCCAGAACGACTGTATTTTTATTTTCAGATTTATGAGTGAAACTACAGATTCAGCTTGACTTCAGCAACTTCAAAATGAGACTGAAATGCAAATCTAGAACTCCAAAAATGCAAGATACTCAACTGAAATGCAAGATAAACCTATTACAAACTATCTCTCAACTAGTTGCTATCTTTCAAGCAAGAAGAAGAGCCAAGCTAGGAGGCATTCATTCCTCGAAGCAATCCCAAAGCCATTCCGGCAGCATAACAATATCATAAAACATAAGATAAGAAATGAAGAGCAACTGCCTCCTTATATAGACTTGAGAAGGCTCTCCAGAAACTTCTAGAAGATGCGCCCTAATTCCCTTTTGAATTTGACTTCTTTTCCCTCCAAGTTTGGGCGACCCCTTTTCGAAGGCTAAATTTGACTTTATTTAAAATCATTTCTTCATAAAATAGGCGTCCAATTTCACTTGAGCATTTAGACTTTAGAAAGATCAAAATAAATCATCATGTGATGACCACCCTCCAAGTCCCCTTCTTTAAAACAACTTTTAAGTCATATTACTAGGACAAGGGGTTATTTTATAAAATAAAACATTATTGACTTAAAATAACTTATTTCTCCAAAATGAACCCCTTAAGCCAAAAATCGGAATTACCCAATGAACTGCCAGAAGAGGAAAGTTGACTGAGCTGATGCTGACTGGACCACTGCTAAAAATAGAATTTACTAAAAATAGTAAATTCCTGAAGGTGCTCAGAATGCCAAGAAAAACATACCACTGCAAAGCTCTCTGAAAACCCAGAAAGAATCCGCAATCCAAACACCCAAATTCCAACAAGCAGAACCCTGAATCTTCAAGAGAACCCACCAAACAGTCGGAAACCCTAATTCTGCCTCTGACCTGTCGACAACGCATCGAGAAAAGGCCATCAATCCTTGAAAGGTGTAGTGCTAAAAACGGGGACATTACATTGATCAAGAGGGAATAGAGTGACTGTTGGACATTTTATTCTGTGTTGGTGTTATAAAAAACACGTCAACAGATTCCTTGTCTGATAAAGTAATCACACTATCTAATGAATGCATCTGACTAAGAGAGCTTACTTTGAGCAAACATGCCTGTCCATGATTGAGCTTGGAGTATATGTGGTTAAAGGTATATAAATTGGCTTTAGGGTGAGAATTAAAACTTTGGTTTGTTGGATTTGAAATTTGTTTATATGAGTTGTTTATTAGTGAATGCTTCTGAATTGTGGGACTTTCCTCTTTTGTTTGAGGAAGGTGAGATTTGTTCATCTACATGAAAATTCAGTAACTTTGGTTTTATTTTATAGCATGTCACTAAATTTAACCATTGTGAAGGATGGTGTCAACTAAACAAGAATAATGTAAAATTCATTTACAAACTAGCTGCATTGACAAATAATCTTGAACTTGAGTTTACAACAAATTTGTGAGTTTTCTTAAGAAATTTCTCAAGGAATCATGTGATTGGACAAGCCCCAAAATGAGTCAACATTTGAGATAATTGATTTCAAATAAACTTGAGGCACGGTAACTCTAGTACTAATGAAGTTCAGAATGTTTCATGTCAGTTCTTATTTAATTACATGTATGTCAATGGGAAGAGTATATAGTAATTTAAAGAAATTAAAGAAAAGGAGCTATAGCCCATAGATATTAGAGCTTGATTTACTATTGTTTTTGAGAGCAGATGCTGAGTTCAGGAATACAGGTCTGGAAAGATCAGAAAAGCTTGCAAAAGATTTGGAATGGTTTGTGCAGCAAGGTCACGTGATTCCAGAGCCAAGTTCCTCAGGAAGAAACTACTCTCAGTACTTGGAAGAACTTGCAGAGAAAGATCCACCATCATTTATATGCCATTTTTACAACATACACTTTGCACATATTGCTGGAGGTCAGAATATTGGCAGACAGGTATTAGTTTCCTTTTCTGTTATATTCACACCAACAGAACATTAATGGATTTGGCCTATGATTCTGCCATTTTATTGGCTCGTCAAAACTAAACTCTATTAATTAGTGTCTATGGCTTGAAATTCTTACAAGCTTTTAGTTAGTGTCCATGGCTTGAAATTCTTACAAATTTTGATGTTTAAATATTTTTGGGTTGCCAAATCAGACTTTCCCTACGTATATGTTATCATAATATGTCCAGTTGAACTTTAGATTCACCCCATTTACATACTTATTATATTCATAGGCTAAGGCAAACCTATAAATTTTTCTTCTACTGCCATCATGAAGACAGCAGCTGTGGTTCTGCTGTTGTAGCTGCTGAATTTCCTGGATACATGATATAATCCAGGGTACAATGTTTGATCAGACTTAAAAGGATCCTGGAGTCAGGTCAATACATCGATATTGAAATCAACACTTATTTTTGTCATGTAAACTCTATCTTCCAGCTTCGATGCTTTGAAAAGCATGATGGACAAAGAATATCATAGTGGTAGTGCAGATACATTGGATCAAGATATTGGCACTACTTGTATCAATGACAATGAATTCAGTCTTATAGAAAGTTTTTATTTGAGGATATTTAAATCGTTATTTGGGAGCCTTCTTTTGCCAATCACATGAAATCCAAAGACACCTCTATCCTCATTACTCCCACAAACATTAATGCCAGTCTGCAAGGACTCTCTAAGGTTTTTGAAGCTAAAGGAGAAGAGCAGGCTGCAAAATAAAGATGCATTAATCTGCTGGTTAGTAATGTTCAATATTTGAGAGATAACCAAATGGCAATTCAAAATTGCTTCAACAAGAAAGCAAATTATAATCATCTTCTAATGCAGAGCTACCATTGCCTCCTGAATTGAATAGAGTCTGTTGAACAGCTAATGCCACTTACTATTGAACAACTCCTTAGCAATGAAAAAACAAAAAGAGAGCTTGTTGGGGTCATCCAATGCAATAAACAATTGGCTGCAGAAAGGACAATCACAGCAGTTTATTTCCCTTTGGTAGAAATGAAACACTATTCCTTGTGCATTAGAAGAAAGGGAGGCTTTGGGATAGAGTTGGAACCCTCTTAACAACTGGATGGAGGAAATATGGCTGCCCACACTCCTCGGATAGAAATTGCCACTGCACACATGCTCACCCAAGATTCCTAAGATATTATTTCCCATGTTAAAACAATGATGTGCTCTGATTTCTTACTTGCGATATTACTATAATCTCAATGTTTTTAGCTTTCTCTTAGTTTGTCTTGACAATCTATCTATACATCTTGTCTGTTATGTCCATCTAGACTCTTTGTAATCTTCCCAGAGATTTTCTCTAATGCCTCTAATTCTAGGGTTTTTGTAAATTTTCATTTGTTAATATATTTTCTCATATAAATGAAGTAATATAAGACGTTTTTTGTTAAAAAAACAATTTTACAGTTTAAAAGAGAATATCAAAAGTGACAAGATCATAGCAAGTTCGATTAGGAGATGGTGTTTTGACAAAAATCTAAGTTTTAACTTAACTGGAATAAGACAATGATTTTAGACCCTGTTAGAGTTGAGCATAATAGGCAGTACCAATGTTGAATAACACATTTGCCAGTTGACACAGTTCTTGCCAAAACATTACTCTGGAAGTTACGGTCTTTATCAGAAGTGATCCTATGTAGGTTAAACACATATTGGAAGTAAAGCATAGCAACCATTGAACCATGCCTTTGTCATAGGCATGTAATGAAAACTTTTAGTTTCCTAATTTACCACAACAAAGATTTTATCCTTGCCCTCTAGAATCTCGGCAGGCCTGAGATAAGGTCTATGGACATAATTTCCCACATTTGATTGGAAAAAGTACTTGGTTGCAGGATCCTTCATGTTTTTTCAGAAGAAAGAGGAGGTGATGTATGTATAGGCTTTTTAAAAATCTACATCTAGCAAATGGAAGTCATGTCCATGCTCAAGTGCCTTCTGAACTGAAGCGGAATCATGCCTGAAGTAAAGTGCAGACCTTGAAGAAGATGATGCCATTGTGGATTGACCAAGCCTTTGCCATCTGTACTTTCTTACTTGAGTTGGACCATTGCAATCTCATTTGAATATTCCTGAAGACATTCCTACAGTTGAGTAGTTTGGCTGATAGAGATGACATGAAATACAAGTGACTCATCCCTGTGCCATTATATATAAATTATAATAAACTGTTAGACATAATGTTACACTTTGTACACATAATCATTTTAGCATATGTTAATGATGTAATAACACCACATTAGTTATGTCTAAAAAATAACTTACAATTAAGTTACAACCACCTTGTAACTTCCCCATTCAATAAGAAATACAAGCCAAACTCATTGAAGTGTGTTTCATCCAATTCTCTCCAACTCCATGCATTCATTCTTTTAACATTCGGTATTAGAGTGAAGAAGCCCTAGGAAAGGTATTCTAATCAAGATTACTGATTAAGAAGAAGATTGAAGGGAAACAGGAGAATTCTTGTCAAAGAAGGTATATGTTCAATCACAATCACATTGCTGTCCAAAGTGGAAATCACTATCAAAAGGAGAAGAAATCTGCTGACAAAGTCTGCTAAATCTTCTGTCCAAGAATGGTAAATTGTGGTATGAATGAGCAGCACCATAGCGATGAACAATAACAGTACAGTATGATTGAACAGTAATCAGGTACAGCTGAACAGTAACAGTACAGTATGGCGAGGATGAACGGTAAGCTTAAAGATGAAGAGTGATTGAGAATATAAAAAAAAAAAAAACTTTTTTGCCACTTTTCCCTAGTTGAAGGCCAATTGCAATTTGCTATTGAAGCCTGCTCTTAAGAGCTGATTGTTTGTTATCAATGGTTGATTGAAGAAAAATAGATTGTTATCAAGGGGTGGTTTTCACAAGTATGTGGCATGGCTCCTGATTTTTTTGAAACCCTTTGCAGTTGTTTGCTGCAAACGTACAAATTTTGTAATACTTTTTTGTGAAAAAGTCTGCATTTGTCTACAATTCTTTATTAATGTCTGGAAGTTTTCCTATAAACCCTCGGTTGCATGGTCATGGCCAAGTCATGTTTTGCCCAAAACCAAAAAAATTAATGTCTAGAGTCGCAAAATACTAACCATTCCTGAGATATGAATTGTTGTAGAATAATCCTAATAATAGAAATCAAAATGGCCTCAAATCTTGCATTTTTGACAACCATCGTAAAGAATCCTTCTTGTTATTAAAATTGTTTGTTTCTCATGATTTGATTTTAAAATTTTGTAATGTCACTTTTGCTGGTAATCCTTGGGAAAGTTTGAAAAACAAATATAAAAATTTTGAAAAAAAAAGTTCTGATTTAGAATAGGGTCTAGTTTGTTTCCATTTATTATTTTTCAGTTTTCTACATAATTAGAAATTACAAAAATTACATAATTTCTCTATGAATTGGTATGATTTTTGAGTTTGGGGAGGGATAGTTTGCTTTCTAGATCCTTTGTTTCATTTGGTGCAAGTGTGTTGGATGCATGTCTAAATCAATGGTTAGCACATCATATTGTGGTTGTCAATTTCAATCAAAGGTCTAGAAGATCTACTTTTTGCCTTGAAAGTGTTGTTAGCTGAATTGTTTGTGTTGCTTGCCTCACCATTATTCCCATTTTTGCCATTGTTCCCATTGTTACCAGTATTGTTTCCATTGTTTTAATTCATATTTTGCATCATTTGTGTCATCAACTGTACTAATTGCTTCTGTCCCCTAGTAAGATCATTCAAAATATGCATTGTGCTACCTTCATTTCTGCCCCCCATGTCTCTTGGAGATCCTCCAAATAAATCTGTAATAGGAGCTTCTTCTTCAATTGTAGGATTCTTTGGTGGATCATTTTCTCTTCTTCTAAAATAGTATGTGTGACCCTTCAAGCTCAGAGTAGCCGGATACACCCACATCCCTTCCCAGGCGTGCATATCACCATATCCAATATGGATACGGGTATAATATGACATGAATTCGCATCAGATACTGTACCCACTTGTGCCCCAAAAACCCTGATTTTCCAGTTGCGTTGGATACTGTGTGATTTGATTTTAAAAAAATCTGACGTGAATCTTCCTAAATTTATAAAAACTTCAATTGTGCAATTTTTTTTTTTGGTATAAACAAAACCTACACCAAATGAGGAAGACAAATGAAACATTTTTCTATTTTAGTGATCCATTTTTCTTGGTCTTCTTCCAGCACAACTCTACTATTGTTTTTGGTGTTTTATGTTTTATAGATTTAAAAAACTTAATTGTTTATAATTTTATATTTATACTATGTTGTTTAAATGTTATAGATTTAAAAAACATCAAAATTTAATCTTTAAATATAATAAAATTTATTAATATATATTTAATTGTTTATTCTTTACTAAATTATTAATATTTAAATTTTAATATTATTTTAATTTATATTTACTTATTTTTTATAGTTTTTAATTTTTAGTTAAGATTAAAAAAATTAAATGTGAGTGAATTATTAATTTTTTAAGTTTGGATTATTATTGTTTATTTAGTTCTTTATATTTAATTTTTAAATATTTAAAATATTTGAACTTTTTTCTTTCTTAATTTAGATTTAAATGACATTATTGTTAATTTAATTATAAGTCTTAGTTTGTCTATTTTTTTGTATATTGTAAATTGTTAAATCAACTTATAGTTATTTATGTTGCAATTATGTGCTATATTGCTTTTAAAGTAATGAAAATCTCCTCTAATAACTTAGAAAATTGTGTTAAATATATGTGTATGTGTTTTTTATGAATGTCGAATCCAATCATATCCATATTGGGTGTCTTAAAAAAATGGCCATATTTGTATCTACGTCCATGCAACTTTGTTTAGGATGCATATGAAATTTCTGCTTGCAAAAATTGATTTAAATCCCCATTGGTTGGTAGGATATACTGCTTTGATACCACTATAATATCCCCTCCAAATTTTCTTTGATCAAACTTGCAATTTTCACAAATTTCTATACAAACATTTTGTCAAACAGTTTGCATTTAGCTGGGTATGAGGTTGTATTTCAAAACTTGTGTCGAGGCTGCCTTGTGTGGCACCGTCCAAGTTCCTTACTCAGCTTGCCTAAGAGGTCCAAGGCTTTCACGAACTTAGTAGACTATGTCTGTTCTACCCTGCGCTCAAAACTTGCATTGCACTATTAGAAACACAACAAAACTTATTAACCAAAATCCATAGTTCCATGGAGTTTCGGGGACGGGGACGGGGGGACGGCGAGGGACGCGTTTCCGAGATGGGAGACGGGGGGCCTAAATTTGGGGACGGCAGGGGGACGGCGGCGGGGGGGTGGCGCTGAAATACATATAGTACTTGAAAAATTAGTTATAAAAAGATGTATAACAATATAATTATATAGCTATAGAAGCCTAATGAATAAGTAAAGTTAACACATTGAAACAAAACGTAAAATCTTAAAAGTTTAAACACAATAACACATTGCAATGATATATCATTTCATTTAACTAGTGAACCACTGAACATTGAGAATCAAAATGAAAATATAGACATTGGAAAATGCAACAAGAACTAGATGTTTCATAATTTGAGTTTCATAATCATGATTCATGAATCATAATTACAATCAAGTATCATTGTATCATGAATGTTCAAACTTCAAACTTCAAAAACAGAGCACGAAATGGTAAATACTAATAGTAAATGGCTCCAGGCTAATGGTCTGATGCCTTTGGAAGTCTCCCAGAAGTTTCCTTGGAGTCTCCTTGAAGTTTCCTTGGAGTCTCCCAAAAGTTTCCCTGGAGTTTCCTTGGGTGGAGGGGACGTCTAAAAGTTTCCGAGAAGTCTCCCAGAAGTTTCCCAGAAGTCTCCCAGAAGTCTCCCAGAAGTTTCCGAGAAGTCTCCTAGAAGTTTCCCAGAAGTTTCCCTGGAGTCTCCCAGGAGGAGACTTCGGGGGGACGGCGGGGAAACAGGGGGACGGTGGAGGGACGTTTCCTAGGCGTCTCCCCATCTCGGAAACGTCCCCGTCTCGGAAACGGGTGGTTTTTTCGGGGGGACACGTCCCCGTGGAACACTGCCAAAATCACACAAAAGAAACACTGCACAGGTATTCGGGGTAAATGCAACTTTATTGATTTCAACACGACCGTTGGCCTGTTTTACAATTGGAGACTATATCGCTCCTCGTCACATTGAGCTCACCGAACTCTAACCTAAATACCTACCCTTGGTCCACAATGTCTCTCAATGTTGTGACCTCTTGTTGTGGTCTCCATGTTGGACGTAACTCTTCATGACAAATTTGAACTTGGAACCCCTGGCTCCTTTGGTACTCCCTTTACAAGTGGTGCACCCTGATCCCTCAATCGAGCTTCAATGGCGTTTTACTTGTCCTTCACCTAGGTCTACTCCTCGGACATTAGATTGCTCCTCTGCTCTGTGTTGCTCGCTTTGCACTTGTTTGCTTTGCTTTGGTCATTGGATGTTGGATTGGAACTCTTCGAGTTGTTAGCCTGGTATGTTGCTTCGCCTTTGGGGAAGTCAAAATAACACATCGAACACCTAGTTGTTGGTGGTGTGGTACTCGTATTCCCCTATATAAGCTATTTGTTCGATGCCTAGGACGTTGTAGGTTGGGACAAATGCTAGGTTGTACACCCCAATAATTGGCTTACCAACTACTACAAGTTCCATCCTGGTACTCAACTTCACTCATGCTTTCCACTCCAAACTTCGTCTTGTCCCTGCTCCTTGTGGCACTCCTATGGGTACTAAGTCTGCTCCTAGCACAACTCGACCTTTACCCCAGTTTTTGAGTTGGCCTCCAACTTTGATTATTTACTTGTGACTGCTAGTACTCATTTCAGAACTGTTTGGTTGCATGCATGGGGTGCGCTCCTCGCTCCCATGTCTATTTTGTCCTTTGCAGAAGGACTCTCTCCTATGTATCTTTGGAGCGGCGAGTTGTAGTCTCAACTTGATTTCCAAAACCCTACTTGGCTTTGGCGTTATGGTGCAGACTCATCAAGTGCGACTTAGTCTTGTGTGCTCTGAGTCCAACTCAATCTAGTGCTCCAACTCAACTTTTGTATTCTGGGCCATGGCTACATTTTTCGGTGTCGCTCCCATTATCTATTTCTAGGCAATCACTCCAATGCCTGGTATCCTGCTTGGTTGAGTTGCACAGGGCAACCTCACTTTCAGACCAATTCGGTCCCTATAAATGACTTGGCTTGACACTCAAGCCTCACTGCTCTCTACTCGGCTGCGGACTTAGTCTCGTACTTGGTGCAACTTAGACTAGGCCCCTTCGAGAACAACTACCTCCTATAATCTCTTCCAATCAAACTAGGCAACGCCCTCTATGTTGGCACTGAGGTACTAGACCCCGATGGAGAGTTCCACTTTTCTATTAGAGGGCTTAGGGTGCCGAGTTCTTCTCCAAGGACTCCAACACCTTGTCTTCAAATTTCCACAAGCTCTCAGCCTTTTCCCAAGTATTGTCACTTTTGGATTGTCGAACCTAGTGTACCATGAGCTTCTTCCACTTCTGGTTTCGAAACTGCGCTCCTTCATTGCCAATATCTCCTCAACATCCAACCCTGGTCTATCCAATACATTGGATGGTCCTCTTGTTGAGGTGTTTCTGAGGGTGTTCTCCTTGTCTTCCACTATTGGATGAACCCTAAGTTATGGGTTTGGGTTCGAGGACGGGTTCGGGTACGAGAACCAGGTACGTGGGTATGTGAAGATGTTTTTAGGGGTTTGGGTACGTATGGGTACATGTGTGTATATATATATATATATATGTATTATATATACAAAAAAATAAGAGAAATATACAAAATTGTAAAACTAAATCATTTCATAGTATGATACTTGATCATTGATCAATGCCAAATGCCAAATGCCAAAGATAAATATTAAATGCCAATTGATAGCTGAAAAATATTCAAATAGGAGGAAAACAAATTTTAAAAAAATGTTTTTTTTATTAAGTTTGGGCCCACTTTTTATGAATTGGGCCGTGGGTTCGCCCGGGTTCGTGCCGGGTGCACACCCAACACTGTGGGTTCGCTTGGGTGCGTGGGTGTGCACACCCTAACGAATCCATAGTGCTGGGCGTGCACCTTGTGCGTACCCAACACGTACCCGCAGACGAACCCGAACCGGGTGCGTGCCCGAACCGGGTTTGGGGTCTGTGGGTACAAACCCTGCAACATAGGACGAACCATTCTCACATGGAATACATTGTGTAATCGCATGTAGGTAGGAAAATTCAAACAATATGCCACTTTTCTGACCTTCCCAGTGACTTTGAAAGGCCCATCGAACCTCCTAGTTAGTGAAGTACTTTACTCTTTCAAGGGCTTGAACTGAAATGGATCCAACTTGAGCAAGACCCTGTCACCCACCTTAAACTCTACAACCCTCTTGCTTGAGCCTGCATACTTCTTCATCCACTTTGTAGCCTTAGTCAAGTGGTGCCTTGCCATATCCACTTGATCTTGCCATTCCCTTAGCCTCTTAATTGCACTAGGGCACTCTCTCGTGTACTGACTCAGAACAGTGTGTGGAGGTAGGGGTTGCTGCCTCATCGCCAATGCAAATGGCAAGTTATGACCTGATGTAGACTTCTGCAGGTTGTAACTAAACCGAGTTGAATCCAAAATCCTTGGCCAATTCTATTGATCAACTAGCACAAATTGTCTCAAGTAGTCCTCCAAGATCCCATTAATTCGCTCGGTCTAATTGTCGGTCTCCAAATGATGGCTAGTAGACATGAGTAGCTTGGTGCTCATTACTTTTAACAACTTCTGCTAGAAGTTACTGGTGAAGCACGAGTCCATGTTACTAATTATACTTAGTGGAATGCTTCGACACTTGGCCACATTTCTATAAAAGTAGTCCACGACGTCCTCTGCTTTGCATGGTGCCTTGCATGGCTCAAATGTTGAATATTTGGAGAACCTATCCACGACCACCATGATGCTTGTGTATCCATCCACTTCCGACAAGCCAGTGATGAAGTCCATACTTACACTAGCCCACAGCCTCACAAGTACTAGTAGGGGTTGCAACAATCCACTCGGTGATTGGTTCACGGCCTTATGTTATTGGCATATCAAACAAGTCCTCACAAACTCATCCACATCCCTTCTCATTCTCAGCTAGTACAACCCTCTTTCAAGGAGCATGAAGGTTCTCTTCTACCTAGGATGCCCAACCTAGCTGCTATCATGGCATTCCTGCACAAAATCTCTTCTCAGATTCCCCCACTTAGGCACATCCAAACAATCTTGCGTAGACATCAATATCCCATCTTGGACCTGAAACTTCCTTGTGCATCCCTCCTTTACTTGTTTCATTAACTGGGCAACTTGAGGATCCATCTCTAATCCTTGCTTGATGGTGTTCAAAACATTTGGATTCATCTCAATTTGGTTTACCCTAGGCACACCCTCTATTGGCTCCCCATCCACTACTACAAATTGAAATATTCCGAGCCAATTTTTTCGTTTTTCAAATTACAAATTAGAAACAAATGCACCCGTTAAGGTTAGCAGCTAAACCCAAAACGTGCTGAAGCAACTCTAACCAGAATGTACACCAGGATCCCGATGTGGGCAAGGTGTGAGCATTGGTCAGAGGATCTAAATCAAATTGCTTATGCAGGAACTCTAACCAAGAATGGCGCCGATGATGGCGAGCATATGGTCAGAGGATCTTCTACACTAAGTGCTGAAAGGGAACTCGACACCAAGTATGTGCTACCCAATCCAGTATGGAGTGAGGGGCGACCATATGGCGGAGTGTTACAGAGTACAATGCTTGAAAGAAATACTGAAAAGCTGAAAGTACTCAACACCCAGAATGTGCTTGCTAACCCAGAGTGGGAAAGTAGCTACCATAGGGCGGAGATGTATCTATTACAAAACAACTTCATAATGAAAGAGAGCATTACAAATCAGATTTGAAAATGACTGCCAGTACTACTGTCAGTTTACAAAATGAGGATCATTCGCCTGCCAATAGCTTAGGAATTCGAAAGATTAACAATACATCATAAAGAACTCTCCTTAGCTTGGATAGAGTGCCAAAACAATACAACTCTTCAATGATCAAGATTCTAATTCTGGTTTATCACAAATCTGCACTTTAAATTGAAAAACCAGCAACCTATGAATTTACTCATATGCTCATAACTCTCTCATTTCTCACCCAAATGATCTCAAATCTGATGCAATAGACCCTCAAAATGATGGCGCCTAACTTAGTAATAAGAAATGGCATCTAAAAATGGTTATTAATTACTGACACGAATCCTAATGCACTCCAGAAAGTACGGCTTTCAAGGAATGACGGATTTGCATTATAAAATCATAAGCTTCGTATTAAAATCTGCAAATATTCATGAAAGGGCGCCCTTACCAATAAGATGCAATGACACAATACCCAGAATGAGATTATTTTTGTTTTCTGATTTACGAGTGAAACTACAGATTCAGCCTTGTTATCAGCAACTCTAGAAAATGACATAAAATGCAATAAACTGAACTTCTAATGGCAAAACAACACTACAATGCAAACCTCACTACAACTCACTCAAAATAAGCAATCCTCTCCACTAGGTGCTATCTCTCAAGTACGAAGTCGAGCCAAGGCTAGGAGGCATTCATTCCTCGAAGCAATCCAGCAACCATTTTGGTAGCATAACAATAGCATAGACCAAAGATGATCAAATGAGAACCCAAGGCTTCCTTTTATAATTTTCCGTTTACCTTCTCGAAACCCTAACCTTCTTGTAAGAGTCAAACCCTAATCCTTCAGCAAATGGCGTCCTTTTCTTCAAGCTGTAATTTTGACTTTTAATTATTAATTTATAACCTTGGAAATGGCGTCCCACTTAAGGCTTTTAAATCAACCTTAATAAATTCAATATTAACTCAATGATGGCGCCACCCTTCAAGTCCACCTTTTAAAATAACATTAAATTAATAGACTAGGCCAAGGTGATAAAATAACCTTAAAATATAATGTTATTTAAATAGAATGAGCTTATCTCTCTGAAACTGCATTCCGAAGCTAGAAACTGAATAAGCCACTTGAGTCAACTGAAGAGGAAGGTCAACTGTGCCAAGACCAACAGGTTCACTGCCCGAAATAGAATTTACTAAAAATAGTAAATTCCTGAAGATGCTCAGAATGCCAAGAAGAATATACCATTGCGAAGCTCTCTGAAAACCCAGAAAGAATCCGCTATTGAAACAACCAACTCCGAGCCAGAACATCCTTCAAAATAGGAAACCCTAATTTTACCTTCCGACTAGCCTACGGGTCTCCGAAATAGGCCAACGGTCACTGAAAAGATCAGGCTCGAGAAGGGGACATTACACAAACTGCCCCTTTTGACTCAACGTGTCTACTACAACATTTTTGCTTCCTAGGTTGTAGAGGAGCTCCATGTTGAACTCTGCTATAAACTCTTGCCATCTTGCTTGCTTTGGAGTTAGCTTGGCTTGGGTCTTGAAGTATGTCGAAGAGACATTATTTGGTCTTCACCATGATCGGAACACCTAGCAAGTAGTGCCTCCAAACTTGAAGGTAGTGGATGATCCTTGTCATTTCCTTCTCATGCACAGTATAGTTCTTCTCGTGGACCTTCAACTTTCTTGACTCAAATGCTATCGGATGCCTATCCTACATGAGCACCCCTCTAACAGTGAAGTCTGAGGCATCACTTTCGATCTTGAGTGACCTATTGAAGTCGAGCAAGGCCATGACAAGCGTCATTGTGAGCTGCCCTTTGAGTGACTTGAATGCCTCTTGGCACTTGGACGACCAGTTCCATTGTCAGTCCTTAGCAAGTTTGTGAGGAGAGCTGCCAACCTAGAGTAACTGTCCACGAACTTGCCATAGTGATTCACCAAGCCAAGAAATTGCCTAACTGCATGAACATTGCTGAGTGGTTCCCAATCTGCTATGCCTCTCAAATTTTTTGGATCTGGCTGAACTAGACCCTTGCAAACAATATGATCAAGAAAATGGACTTCCTCTTTTGCAAAGGAACATTTCTCCTTCTTGATGAAGAGCTGGTGCTTCCAGAGCAGCTCAAATACCTTGGCCAAGTGAGGTCGAAATACATCATTCATCAAGGTGCAAAATGTCGCTAGGGCATTGCACAACCGAAATGGCATGACCATGAAATCATAAGATCCATATCAAGTCACACATGCAACCTTCTCATCCCTAGGTGCAATCCCTAACTTATTGAAGATCCTTTCTCCTGACAACTGGTCGAAGCAATTTTCAATTAGAGGTAGAGGATAGTTGTTTTTGATGGTTAACTTGTTCAAGGCTTGGAAGTATACACACAACCTTAGAGATCCATCTTTCTTCTTTTGGAACATCATTGGGGCGCCATAAGGAGAGCGGGATAGTTCGATTTACCTCGCTTCCAATAACTCCTCAAGTTGCCTTTTTAGCTAAACCATCTCCGACTTTGATAACCTATAGGGTGCCTGTGTTGGAGGCTTGGCTCCAAGAACTAACTCAATCCTATGGTCCACAACTCAATGAGGTGGGAGCCACGTTGGGAGCTTCTCTAGCATCCGGTCTTCAAACTCCAGTATCATTTCGTTCACTTCATGAGGGATGGGCGCCCTTGATGCGTCCTCAACTTCATCCCATCCACCTAACAACGTTGCCAAGAACATAGGTTGCTTATCATGCTTCTTGCATGCCTTTATGTTGAGTGCTGAAACCACTTGGGTCTTCCCAGTCTACCTCTTGTTTGTCGTCTTCACCATTACTATTTGCATAGGATTCATGAACATAAGTGATTCCAAGTGTGGGATTACCACGACCTTTCCAAGCCTTAAGAACCGTAATGTCCCCATTTTTAGCACTGCACTCTCCAGTGAATGATGGCCTATCCTTGAATGCCCGTAGGCTAGTCAGTGGTAGAATTTGTGTTTCCAGCTGCTTGGAGGTTTCTTTTGAGGGTTCAGGGGTTTGCATGTCGGAGTTTTGCAGTTTGGTTGCGAGATTCTTTTTGGGTTTTCAGAGGGCTTCGCAGTGGTATGACATGCAACTGAATCAGAGAACTTTTCTGGACTTACTATTTTTAGTAAGTTACGACGGCTGCATGTTGGAGTTTTACAGTTCGGATTCTGGATTCCTTCTGGGTTTTCAGAGAGCTTCACGACAACGTGACATGCAACTGAATCAGAGAACTTTTCCGGACTTACTATTTTTAGTAAGTATGACGACTGCTCGGATTGTGGTTAAAATGAGTTTGGAACAGCTTACTATTTTTAGCAGTATGCTATTTTTATTAAGTTCTATTTTTAGCAGTACTATTTTTAACAGGGTTTCTGCAGTTCAATTCAATGGCTATATCTGGCAGGTCAATTTGAGCAGTTTGGTCTCCAACACCTTTGGTGCTAACTTTGGCAGTATTTCAGCAACCTGGTATTATGGCTATTTCGGGCAAGGCAGTATATTCAGCCGGTCTCCAGCATTTGAGGTGATTATTTTGGCAAGTTCGATATTTGATGAAAATATTATTTTAAGTGATATTTTTACTAAGGCTTGGTGGACGCCCAAATGGAGAGATAAGTTGGTTTATTAAAAAGAGCAAATTTTATAAGGTTTCTCACTTAAGTATTTTGGACGCCATACTTGGAGAAATATTTGAAAAGCATTTCACTTTATTAATTGGGGCGCCTAATATTCCTTTTATTGGCATTTTAAATAAAGTTTTATCCTCCTTATGTTTGGACGCCAAGTTATAGAGAATGAAGTTTGAAATGAAAGGCAAACGTCAAAGTGAATTTGAATGTGAATCTCATGGGGGCGACCTAATTGGAGGGAAAAGAAATTTGAATTCAAGGTTGGAGAAAGTTATAAATAAGAGGTTTTGCTCTCTCTTTCAGCATCTTGAGTTTACTGCAAAGTTATGCTACCAGAATGGTGACTGAGTGCTTTGGGGAAGGCATACCCCTAGCTAGGCTTGGCTTCTTGCTTAAAAGATAGCAACTAGTTAAGATAGGTTTGTCTATGTTCTTGAATTGAGCTTGAGCAGATTGTAGTTGATGTGTTTTGCATTTTACCAGTTTTTTAGTGTTGCTGAATTTACTCAACTGATTGTAGTTTTCATTCACAACTTGCAAAATAAAAATAGAGTGGTTCTGGGTGTTTTACCTAATGGTTTCCTTGCTAGGGGCGACCCTACATGTTAAGTTTCAGATTTTAATATTGAGTGTGGATTTTTAAAAGGCAAAATCACCCTTCTCAAAGGGCCGTACTTTTATGTGAGTGCATTGTTTTCCGTGCAAATTAAATAGGGGTTGTTTGGGTGGGTTTTGATGTCTTGTCTTGGTCGCCCTCCATGCTAGAACATTATGCATCTTATTTCTGGTTATTTGGCTGGGTTTTGAGCGAGTTATGAGTGATTTAGTGAGGTTGCAGGTTGCAGATCTGTGCAATTTCAGTCACTGTTACAGTCATATCAGATTGTGAAAAAATCATCCTTGAGTGGGCTTGAGTCTAGGAAGTCCAGGTTGAGTTTGGGCGAGTTTATTTACACTATTGCAGCTTTGTATGATTTCTAATTATGTTTCCTTGACAGGCTCTCCTTCGCATTGTAAGCTGAACAGTAGTACTGTAAGCAATTCATCTCTCACATTTGGCTCATTGTAATTCTCACGATTGTGGAAGAGACTGACCTCAATTCAGTCTATAGCTTCAGGTTTTACTTTCCCGCATCACCCGCTGAACAAGTGGAAGAGGTCGGCTTGCCGCCTATTTCTTTACTGTATTGCATTATTTATCATATTGCTGATCGACTGAGCGGTCAACCTACTCCCGCTGAATAAGTGGTCGAGTTGCATCTTTGAAATTCAGTAATGTACTTTCTATTCCAGTCCTCCTGCTGAATAAGTGGTTGAGTGATTGCAACTTCTTTCTATTACTTTCCAACAGTTTCAATTATGCTAATGATCCCCTTTCGAGTATGCTCTCAACCTTGCCCGCATTGGGATCTGGGTTGATCAGAGGAAAGGGTTCCCTTTCAATTGGATTGAGATTTCATTAACATTAACGGGTGAACGTGGTTGTGAAAAAGAAAAAAATTGGCCCGGTATATTTCAAGAACTCTTGACCAAGGATGAGCTCGAAATCATCCATTTCGATTGCCATATAATCCATGTGGCCTTGCCACATACCAATTGTTGAGGGTGCATCCTTGACCACCCTTGACACCTTCTTAGCTGGAG
This sequence comes from Sequoiadendron giganteum, assembly GCA_007115665.2. Lineage (NCBI taxonomy): Eukaryota > Viridiplantae > Streptophyta > Pinopsida > Cupressales > Cupressaceae > Sequoiadendron > Sequoiadendron giganteum. The sequence continues at coordinate 364,041,565 of CM021107.1, read as the reverse complement.
AGACCCAAGTCAATTGCTTTCTTCATTGCTATATAGTTGTGTGCTGCCTTGGAGTAGACCAAACCTAGTGTAATCTTATTGTTGAGTTGCACTTCCACAAAACTGAGTTTGTGACAATCTATTGGCGTGGTTGTTGAGGCCCTAGGATGTGTCTGTGCTTTCACAATACTTAGAGCCTGTATCACGCTCATTGCGGACGTAGACCCATCTTGTTGCATTGCAACCTGTGCCGCCAATTTAATCCTTTGGTGCTTCGGATAGTCCTAGCCCAATGTGATGCTCTCCCGCACAAGAAGCAAGTATTATTTCTCTTTTGAGGGCCCTTAGACTCACTCAGTTTTGGTCCTCATGCACCTCTTCACTCTGGTCCTTTAGATGGGGCCTTCTGATTACCACTACCTCGGGTATTGGTTGAGTGCCCAAGCTTTCCTTTGCCCTTACCATCATCCTTCGATTGCAACCTCTTTTTTTTCTTGGTGTGAACGCCCCCTTGCACTTTCCTTAGGATCGTCGTTCTTGAAATCAAGCAACCTGTCTGCGGTAAACTCTATCGAGGAAAGAGTTCTCACGTCTTCGGAGCTGCTATTGAGCCCAAGGAGTGAGTCCCATCATGAACTGGAACAATTTGTCTACTTCTGACATATCCTTGATCTCCAACATCAAGGTCATGAAGGTCTTTATGTATTCCTTGATCCTTCTCGTTTGCTTTAGGTTCACTAATTGCGACCTAGTTATCTAGGCTGAGTTCTCTAGTTTGAATTTCTCTTAGAGAGCTTCTTGCATCTCTTCCCAGTTGTCAACTTTCACTACCACGAGCCTTGCCTTCAGGGCCTCCGCTTTGGCTCTCCACCAAAGTTTTGCACTCCTTGACAGGAACATTGCAAGCGTTTGCACCTTACTTTCGTTATTGTAGCCTGCCAAGGTGTTAAGATATTGCCCCATATCGTAGAAATAATTCTCGAGTACCTTGTCTTCTTGTTGTCCGTTGTAGGACTTAGGGGAACAGGCCTTGTGCCCACCACCCATGCCACCTTGCGTCATGACCATCCTGAGGAAGCTAACCTCATTTACCAATCTATGTTGCTTGAGGAGGTCGAGTACTAGGAGTGAGATTAGTAAATGAGGTTATCTTCCTCATAACACTAATGATGCGAGGCGACATTTGTGCTAGGCACAAGGGCTGTCCTCTTGAGTCCTACGACAAACAACGAGACGACAAGGTACTCAAGAACTATTTCTATAATATGGGGCAATATCTCGACACCTTGTCAGGCTACAATGACAAAGTTAAGATGTAGACGTCTGCAACATTCTTGTTAGGGAGTGCAAAACTTTGGTGGAGAGCTAGAGTGAAGGACTTGAAGGTAGGACTCGCGGTAGTGAAAGTTGACAACTAGGAAAAGATGCAAGAAGCTCTTAGAGAGCAGTTCAAACTAGAGAACTCAACGTAGATAGCTAGGTCGTAGTTAGTGAATCTGAAGTAGATGGGAAGGATCAGGGAATACATAAATACCTTCACAAGTTCACAACCTTGATGTTGGAGATTAGGGATATGTCAGAAGCGGACAAACTCTTCTAGTTCATGAGGGAACTCGCTCCTTGGGCTCAACAAGAGCTCCAAAGATAGAACGTGAACTCTTTCCTCGACAGTGGTTGCCGCAAATAGGTTGCTCGATTTCACAAGGAAAGTGCAAGGGGGCAAAGTTGGCACACAAAAAAGAAAAAGAGGCTGCCATAGAAGGATAATGGGAAGGGAAAAGGAAAGCTTGGGCACTCAACCAATACTCTGGGTAGTGGTAATTAGAAGACCCATCTAAAGGATTGGCGCGGGGAGGGGCATGAGGAGAACCAAAACTGAGTGAGTCTAAGGGCTCTCAAAAGAGAAATAATACTTGCGTTGTGTGTTGGAGTACATCACATTGGGCTTGAGACTATGTGGAGCGCCAAAGGATTAACTCGACGACATAGGTTGCAGTGTAGCAAATTGGGTTTGCATCCACAATGGGTGTGATCCAGGTTTTAAGTGCTATGAAAGCACATACACCTCCTAGGGCCTCAACAGCCATGCTAGTAGATTTTTGTAGACTTAATTTTGTGGAAGTGCAAGTCAATGATAAGATTACACTAGGTTTGGTCGGCTTCAGGGCGACACACAACTATACAACAACAAAGAGAGCAGTTGACTTGGGTTTAAAAGGCCAGGCTGGGATAAGTTCTTTGAAGGCAATGAACTCTCCAACTAAGAAGGTGATGGGGGTGGTCAACTACGCACCCACAACCATTGGCATGTGGTAGGGCCGCATGGATTATATGGCGATCGAAATGAATGATATCGAGCTAATCTTTAGTTAGGAGTTCTTAAGGCTTGGAAGGTCGCGATGATCCAACACTTGTAATCACTTATGTTCATGGATCCTATGCAAACGGGAATGGTGAAGATGACAGAGAAGTGACAAATTGGGAAGACTTAGGTGGTTTCAGCACTCAACATGAAGAAGGCATGCAATAAGCATGATAAGGAACCTATGTTCTTGGTAGTACTGTTAGGTGGACGGGATGAAGTTAAGGATGCTCCAAGGGCGCCCACCCCTCATGAAGTGGATGAGATCATATTGGAGTTTGAAGACCAGATGCCAAAGAAGTTCCCAATGCGGCTCCCACCTTGGCGAGTGTGGATCATAGGATTGAATTAGCTCTTGGAGCCAAGGCCTCCAACACGAGTGCCTATAGGTTATCGGGGCCGAAGACTGTTGAGCTAAAAAAGTAGCTTGAGGAGTAATTGGAAGTGAGGTACATCAAACCGTCTTGCTCTCCTTATGGCGCCCTGGTGCTGTTCCAGAAGAAGAAAGATGGATCTTTGAGGTCGTGTGTAGACTTCCGAGCCTTGAACAAGTTAACCATCAAAAACAAGTATCCTCTACCTCTAATTGTAGATTGCTTTGACCGTTTGTTAGGAGCAAGGATCTAGAAAGTTGGACTTGAAACAGGGGTACTACTAGGTAAGGGTTGCACCTGGGGATGAGAAGGTTGCATGTGTGACCCGGTGTGGGTCTTATGATTTCATGGTCATGTCATTTGGGCTGTGCAATGCCCCAACTACATTTTGCACATTGATGGATGATGTATTTCAACCTCTTTTGGACAAGTCAATGGTAGTGTACTTGGACGATGTCTTGGTCTACAATAGAAACATGGAAGAGCACAAGCAACACTTGGTGAAGGTATTCAAGCCACTCAGGGAGGACCAAATCTTCATCGAGAAGGAGAAATCTTCCTTTGCGTGAGAGGAAGTCCATTTTCTTGGGCATATCGTTGGCAAGGGTCTAATTTGACCAGATCCACAAAATTTGAGAGCCATAGCGGACTTGGAACCACTCAAGGATGTTCATGTAGTTAGGCTGTTTCTTGGATTGGATAATTTGAGTACAAGTTCGTGAAGACTGAACCACTCTGATACCAATTGTCACGGGGTCAAGCTCAGCCGACCTCGTGCGGCACCAAAACTATGTCTCGCCCAGCTCGTGGAGATCTGGTGAGCTTGCAGCCTCGACTATGCCTAACTCAAACTCAGGATTGAGACTCTCGCGAACTCGACCAACACACAGTAATAAGCCAATGAACAATGCAACAAAGCAGTATATAGAAAGTAGAATATTGAACACAGATATATAGTGGGCAAGTCGTGTTGTTATGTTGATGTTATAGCAGTGGGAGATATCTTTCTCTCAAATTCAAAAATGATGGATAAATAATACCAAGGTAAGTCAGACTTGCTATATATAATAATTTTATGAAGAGTCGCCTTGTTTGTTAAAAGAGGCCAACCCAAATGAAGAGTCACCTAGTTTTGTATAAATACAAGGTGATGATCATTCATTTGATCATCAAGTTCATCATAATTCGCATTCCTAGAAGAAGTTCATACTTGAGCAGTAGATCATCATCTTGTAGCAGCAGATCATCATCTTGGAGAAGCAAATTGACTTTAAGGAAAAACATTTGTATCTTTGCATCTAGGAGAGGTGCTATTATTCATTGTATCAAATTCGGCATTCTGTTGGGCCTAAGTTGTAAGCAGATTTCTGCTCTTATTCCTTCAATATATAAGAGATATATTTGCTGGGTTTTTCTCCCTCGAGTAGGAGGGTTTTCCCAGGGTATCTTGTTGTGTTCATTGTCTTATGTGTTGCATTTTCTGATTGCTTTCATTTCTGATCCTAAATCTAACATTATCTTTATTAAACCATGCCGAATTGTAATACCCATAACCAAGTTACTGTAAGTTGGGCTCAACCGAAAGTGCTTACATAACCTGTGTTCATTACAACGAAGTCCCACTAGAGTTCTCAGTTTGACTACACTCCAAGTATAGCTCGCTTCCCAACTTGGATTACAAAAGACCTTATTTCAATATGAACAAGGAGGATAAAAGACGTGCCACTTTGGCTCGCCAAAACCTCTTCAAAATGCTTACAGTAAACTTAGAGAATAGCTTGCACAACAATTACAGTTAGCCAGCTTAATCAAACATTCCACGTTCAACGTTACAACGAACTGGATCATGCGTCCCGTAATGTAGCCAACAAGCTCCAACGAACTGGATCATGCGTCCCGTAATGTGGCCAACGAGCTCCAACAAAATCGCGCCATTCTAGGAACATGACTTGGTCCACAGTGACTCATTGCAACGACTCAATGCAACTCGGTGACATGCATACACATAATCCGCCACACAATGCAACTCGAGGCGAGTTGCATTGCCACGACTTGAAACAAGGAACGCATCAATCGGACTTGGAAATGCCATTTCTCAGGTTCCTTTCACAACACGCATTCGACATTGCATTGGTTCACGACTCCAATGATGAGTTGGAGCACAAAACCATTGAATGCATGACGGGAACATGTATCCCTTCAAGAGTCCTAGTCGCACCTTCTTTGTAACCACATTGACTGGGTCAGTGTGCCCCTAGTTTGAACCATGTCAGATTGCATTGCATACAAATCGGTATCGGATTCAAGCTCAACTTGTTAGAGGATAGTATCCCCTTATATTCTCCCCCACCTAAATTAGGCGATGCCCTCGGCGCTACTGCTCGGCCTTAGCTCCTCGCTAAAACCTTCACAACACTGAATTATAAGCATTCTGGACTTAGTTAAGACTGAGTGGAGTTCCCTCCCAGGAACTGCATGACCTTTTCCTCTTCTCGCCATAGCGACTCAGCTCGCTCCCAAGTCGACTCGTCTTTAGGCTTGCCCTCCCAATGGACAAGGAATTCCCAGTAGGCCATCTTCCCATACCCTCTGGTTCTCATTGCTAAAACATCCTTCACCTTTAGCTTGGGGCAATCGATCACGTTGGCAAGTTCCCAGTGAGGAATGTTGCGCAAAGGATCACTTTCGTCAAAGTGATGAGCCCTTAACTAGCTGACATGAAAAACGGGGTGCATCTTCAGATGCAGGGGCAAGTTGAGTTTGTATGCCACCTTGCCAACTCGTTGGGTCACCTTGAAGGGGCCATCCCACCTCCATATCAATGACGCACTCAAACCTTCTGGTGCTTTAAACTGTTGTTGATTCATTCTGAGCAGAACTCGGTCCCCGATCTCAAATTCCACAGCCCTGCGGTGCGCATCTGCATCCTTCTTCATAGAGTCCGCGGCTTTAGTCAGATGATACCTCGCTAGATCAACTCGGTCATTGAACCTCTTTATGTACTCTACTGCCTCAGAGCTCGAACCCATGTATCCACGCAAGATTGTGTGTGGCGTGAGCGGATGCTGTCCCATAGCCAACTCAAAACGCAAGTACTGGCTTGCTCCAGATTTCTGTAGGTTGTAGCTGAACTGAGCCACATCCAACAATTGTGGCTAGTTCTTTTGATCCGCCCATATGAAATGTCGCAAGTAGTCCTTCAAAATTCCATAGATCCGCTTGGTTTAGCCATCCGTTTACGGATGATATGCTGTCGACATAACTTAGACCCCATTAGCCTGAAGCGTTCTACCCAGAAATTGGACATGAACCTTGGATCCCTGTCAGACACAATGCTAAGTGGCACACCCGAATATTTGACCACATATTTGAAGAAATACCCAGCTGCAACTTCAATTGGGCAAGGTAACTTGCACGCCACGAACACAACATATTTGGAAAATCGATCCACTACCACCATAACACTTGAGAAACCTTCCACTACGGGCAGCTGGGTGATGAAGTTCATACTCACGCTCGCCCAGGGCCGCACTGGTACTGGTAGTGGTTGCATAAGACCGCTAGGTAACTGTGTTACTGCCTTGTCTTGTTGACAAGTCAGTCAGGTTCTAACATAAGCCTCGTTGTCTTCTCTCATATTCGGCCAGAAATATCCCCACTCAAGAAGTGCAAGGGTCCGCTTTTGCCCTGGATGACCTACCCATAAAGAGTCGTGACACTCAGACAGTAACTCCCTTCGCAACTCTTTTCACTGGGGTACATATAACCTAGAGTCTGTAAAATAAAGTAAATCATCTTGCAAATGAAAGTGGCGAGTTCGCCAAACCTTTACTTGATTTACAATTTGAAACGCCTGAGAGTCGTTTTGGAGTCCTCTGATTCTCTCTAGTATATGCTCAACGACTCCAAGCTGACTCGCCCCATAGCCAGGGTACTCTCCCAGCGCGGCGAGCTGAGTCTTCCGACTCAATGCATCCACAACTGTGTTGTGGTGAGCAGGATTGTAGACAAGCTCAAAATCGAACTCGACAAGGAACTCTTGCTACCATGCCTGCTTCAGTGTCAACTTCGCCTGCGTCTTGAAGTAAGTCGAGCTCACGCTATTAGTTTTTACAATGAATGACATACCGAAAAGATAATGTAGCCACACTCTTAAGCAGTGGATGACTGTCGTCATCTCCTTTTCATGAGCCGAATAATTTCTCTCCCTGTTGCTCAACTTCTTGGACTCGTATGCTACAGGATGCCCGTTCTACATGAGGACCCCGCCCAATGCAAAGTCTGATGCATCTGTTTGCACTTCAAACGGTTTGCCATACTTAGGTAAAACCAACATGGGCTGCTCGGTGAGCTTCTTTTTAAGCTGCTCGAACTCATCTTGCTGCTTCATTCCCCATCTCCATCCACAGTCTTTCTTTAGTAGGTTGGTCAGGGGAGCAGCGATCCTAGAGTAGCCAGACACAAACTTTCGGTAATAATTTGTCAACCCAAGGAATTGATGTACCGATTAAAGTGGTTCCCATTCTTCAATAGCTCACAGCTTCTCAAGATCTGGTTTCAACAAATCATGGCCAAAGATGTGACCACGAAAATGGACCTCTGTCTGTGCGAAGTGTTGACGTGCTTTTTATGACAGCGCCAGCACAGAATAAAGTTGCCCAACGGTCACTCTATTCTCTCTTGATCAAAGTGTCCCACATGCTAAGATTGCTTGAAAGTTCATGTGTTCGACTCCAAGGTTCCTTTTATCGCGAATAGACTCAGTTGGTTGATGTGTTTTGCTGGTTATTTCAAGGGGACTTACGTAGTTGTTCGACTCTGTGAAGCAATTAGGACATGAATGATTTGGCAATATTGTTCTGGTATCTAGACTGACTCGGAAAATGCAGAATTTAAAGGGGATAGGGATAGGGATTCTACAAATCTACTTCTAAAGGGTGGAGGACGAGGATCGACTTAAACAATCTTCAAACCAAACTTTGCTTTGTCTCCTTTCGAACAACTCCGACAAAGTTGTGCAATCTTCAAAGGATGAGAAAAGTGTTCAAACTATGACGCAACATGTTCATACCGTCAATACGACGCATACAAACATATGAACCATAATCGAAGTTAAGTGCTGATACTCCAGTTGACCACGCAAGGCGAACTTACCATCAGTAAGCCCGCTAGTGGTATGGATGAAAGAAGATATGCTCAAATCACAACGCCACACTCCACAATTAACAACTACTTGCATGAAATAAAATCTATTTTACTCTATCTACCTTGAATTGGAAAGACGAAATGGCCTTGCTAGCTACTCATAACAAAGAAGAAATCACCAAGCAATGAAACTCTTTGTATTATGAAAAGTGTTCACAACAACCTTTTACAAAACTTTCAAAGGAAAGTTTTCTTCCCTCCTCAATCTAAAGCTAACTTCTAAGCTAAATGCCTTCTACTCTCTAGCTCTGATTCAACTCTTGATCTAATGTCTAATTTCTAATTCTATTACAAATGAGGGGGGATGCCCCTTTTATAATAAGTCCAATTCAGTGGACGGTTCAGATCAAATTACAATGAAGGGCTCAGATCGAGCCACCTATGCCCTGATTAGGGTTTCTGCCCTAAAAACCGCCACAGAGAGGAGTGGGCAATGAATGCACAGAATATTCTCCACTCCCCTGCAGGAATCATAATGAGCAATTAATGCCCACTACCATCATCAAGAAGATCCTCATCAAGCAGCGCGTTCCCACTGGCCTTCTCCCGGATAGCAAACTCGATCAACCGGGCCAATACTGCTTCAACCTCCTGTGTAGAGATCGGTGGAATATGGTTGAGCTGGAACTCCAAGACTGCTACCGTCTGTCCGTATCTGGTGTAAGATTTCCTCCATGTCACTAAGGCGTCCTGGGTATGCTGAATTATACTAGAGAACGTGGAGACATTCTCAAAGTCATCCAGGACAAGTGACCTCGCAGCTGAGAAGAATGGAGGCAGTCTACTTTTCAAGCCATCAGCAGTTATCTCCTCTGGGACCAACTTTCTAGCAAATATGGCTTCTAATGTATTGAGGACTCCCCCCAAGATGTTGCCCATTGCTTTCCTCACTTTAGCTGAATCTGCCCTTGCTGCGTCGTGAAATCCACGGCCTGTGACCACCGAGGAGTACCAACCGGTGAAATCATACCTATCACCTCTCTGAATTACACCTCCATCCACCAAGGTTTCTAGAGGTATATGCATCAAAGCCCCCAAACGAAGTACAGTCTTCGTTTGATAGATGCGAGTATCACCCCAGGCCTGATCTAGTATATCCATCCGTGCCAAAATACTTGAGGCCTGTCGATAAGCATCGGCGAGGTCCTCCATGAATTTCCCTGTCTCAGTATGAACACGGCCAACCCACTTGTCCGCCTCCGTTTCCATTTTCTTCAACTCCTCTAAGGCAACAACTGACTCCTTCGGAAGCTCTGATGGACGTTCCACTGCTGGGTTTGCTGGTTCACCTGGATGTGCTAGATTTTGTACGTATCCTATCAAAGTTTTGTGCTCCTTCTTCAATTTCTTATACTTCCCCTTCGTGCGGAGCAACTGATCCTTCAATGCCTGATAGGAGTTATCGAACTCCTCGATAACTTGGGCTCCCGTAGGACGACCCAACTCTACTGTGGTGATCACATAATTTTCAGGCCTCTCCTCGGTTCGATCACAATCTTCCCTCGGAATAGCCACCTGAAGCGTGCGGGAGCCTGACTCGTCGGTCGAGATCTTTGAAAACTTTCGGGCCCTTTTCTTCTCTGGTGGCGCGCTGATCCTCCTGAGGAACTCTTCCATCTCAATGGTCGGATCCGTGTCATCCTCGGGTTCTCTCCTCATTCTGTCGGAAAGCCAATCAGGCACTGTCTGCTGTGGATTACAAATGACAAGGGGCTGTTCTTCTGTTGCCTCCATCTCGTGCACTTCCTCTCTTCTTGCACTGGTTTGCTCAGGCTCATCCTCCTCTATAAGCCGGGTATCTCCACCTCAGTCCCCCGTTTCGTGTTTTCCTTCTTCCAAAGCCGTCCAACATCTCAAGAAAATGGGTGTCAGGCCATTGTTTCTCCTCCTCTCGTAGTCAGCTCGGATAGGTCGACTGAAGGCCGACATTCCCGCTGGGCTGATCTACCTCCTCAAGTCTCGCTTTCCTCTAATCTCAGCTCTCCTCGACGGGCAAATAACGTAACCAATCACAAACCTTCAAGACTGCAGTTTGGTGAGTGCACGGTGATGCTTGTTCTATCCTCTACCAGACGTTGGGTTGGCACTTCCACTTGTGCCCTCGATGTCTGAGCAATTTGTTTCCCTCTTTTTACCGATAACGGCCTTGGGTCACCCATCAAGCTGTAAGTAAGGGCGATCGACTTGCTCTTAAGTCTGCATACATGTCTGTCGACCCAAGTCCGGGTAAAAGTCATCATCGGGATAGAAAGAGTGTCCAAGTCCATGATCTCTGGCTCGGACCAATCAGGTGGTGGGACAGGAGTATCCCTAACCGACCCATAGTCGGGTTGCATGACGTTGACATCCTCCTCCACCTGGTCGGGAACTGGAATAATCTCACATTCTCTAATCAACTTGAGAGGAAGTCTGGAAAACATCCTTCTTCTTATCTCAGCCTCATCCACTGCATTTGCCCAAAAGTCCTCCAGATGAGCTCTGTGCCGGTATTCAACGTTTTGTATCATCCGGATGTTCCTGTAAGGATCGAAATCCTGCCTGCCTGTGTGATATGACAAATGATAAGATTGCAGCTCGTCCTCTGCCTCTCGGGCTGCCTGCAAAGAGGGACACACCTCAATGGAATTTCCCATGGTGATAGGGAAATCAAGTCCACCCTTCTTTTTCCTTTTCTGAATCTTATCGTAGGTAATCAATTGCCTAGATACCTCAAGCATTACTATGTGATCAGTGGGGTATCGTGGTAACCAATACGGATACGAAGTGAACCCCTGCAGCCTAATATATGTGAATTTCGGGAATTGGATGAGCCAATACCATATTCCTCAATCAATGTCTGTGCTTCTTTAGATATTCTCTGCTGCGTCCTCTGCTGAAGTGTCCTCGCAACGTGCATTGTGAATGCATCATTTGCCCGTTTATAGTTGGCAATGTTAGCTAAATGTAGCTGTGTGCAGGCTTCATGGATTTTGAATTGACCAGGGGCACAGCCGATTGGCTCCTTGTACGAAATCCCTCTGTACTTAGTCATTCTGGCCAACATGTAAATTACATACGAGCTCATGTAGAAAGTCTTCGTCACCTTCAAGCTCCTGAATTGCTCATCGATGTGGTTGCTAATCATCCTAGCCCAATCGACACACTCTTTTCCCTCCAAGATGATCTCGATGAAGTAGAACATCCAAGGCTCGAAAATGTAAGCCTGTGCACTCCCATTTACCCGGCTCAGCATCATTATCAAATCACAGTATTCTTGTTTCACGCCCTCGGCAATTATCTGCTTTGGGAGCTTAGTGCGGGGTGGCCTCGGCTTCTGCATCCAAACTCTGTTGATGACTGCAGTGACTCTTTCGAAAGAGGAAGAGTACATCTTATCTGCCCTCTTGTTTG
>CM021107.1:363948680-364030155 GCA_007115665.2 Sequoiadendron giganteum | reverse complement strand
AAGGGCAGAGATGGATATTAGATTCCTCTTTATACCAGGTACAAATAAGACTCCAGTGAGTTGAATAGACAGACCAGATTTCAGTTTGATGGAGCAAGTTCCAACCCCTTTTACAGGGTGTGCAAAATCATCCCCAATGGTTACTTCTTCATTAGTCTTTTCAATCATAGTGTCTAGGTGTTCTCTGAATCCTATGATATGTCGAGAGGAACCACTATCAATTACCCAGTTGTGGGTGTTGTTAGATACTTGACTAGATAGGGCTATATAGAACACAAAGTTCTCAGATTCATGATCTGAATTTGTCTTTCCCACTTTGGCAAAAGATGCTTGTTGCTTTGGTCTAACAGGGCACTTCATTGCATAGTGGCCATATTGATCACATCTAAAGCATTGAACTTGAGAGATGTCTTTCTTTTTAGAAGATCCCTTTCCATTGGAATTTCTCTTTCTTTTAAAAGATCCTCTCTTGTAGGAGTTTTTCTTATTCCTTTTGTTAGACGTTGTGTTGAGTACATGAATGTCTTCATCTATGTTCTTCTGTTTATTTTCTTTTGTGGAGAGTGTTGTTTCCTCTTGAAGGCAATCTGTTCTTAGCCTATCAAATTTGGGGAGTTTAGACCTCGCACTTATTCCTTGAACAAATGACTCCCATGAGTTTGGTAGGCCTCCTAGTGCAATTAGAGTTAACTCTTTGCTATCAACCTGATATCAAATTGTGGATAATTGATCCCTTAGTTCAATGATCCTCATGAAGTATGCATTGATTGTTTCTCCTTTGTTTATTTGGATATTGTTGATTTGCCTCTTTAATGCAAGAGTCCTACTTGTATTGTTGATCTCATAGGTGCTCTCAAGAGATTTGAACATTTGATATGCAGTTTCATATTTTGCTAGGATGGGCACTACATGATCCCTAACTGCATTTACTAAGATTTTCATGGCCTTTTCATTGTTTTCAATCCATTGAATTTTCTCAGGATCAGCCTCTGGTTCCTTTTTGTTTTCTCTCACAAGTGAGTCTAATTTGTTCTCCTTAAGAATGATCATTATTCTAAATTTCCATGATGTGAAGTTGTTTGCTCCTACAAGACGATCTTCAAATCTGATCACACTTGACATTATGAAGAATGTGATGTGAATTCGATTTTAGAAAATACGAATTTTCTAGAGCAATCTGATATCTAGATTTGATTTGGATTCACACAACTTGGCTCTGATACCATGTAAATGTAATCAAATTTTTATCAAATAGGATCCTAAGAAATCTAAGGAATTACTAAGGTCTGAAATTCTGTGTGAGAATTCTAAGCCAAATACTAATTTCCAGATTTCTTCTCTTATGCTAAATGCGCTGATTGCAGAACATTAATAAATTTTGATGTTTGCATATCAATGAGGGAACCACCTTTAATATGTTGGAGACCCGCCTCTAAGAGACGTGTCTCATGAGAGGACGTGTCTCCACTTGGGACGTGTCCCTTTGGGCGCGCGGGTTTCAAAAGGCAACCGACTAACACTCGGTTTAACTACCTTAACACATATACCCTCACATACATGGCGGATATATATTATGTGAGTTCCGATTTTATTCAATGTAGAATTTGAACATCATTTATTATATCGAATTTATGCACGCTTATAAATTCAATTTAACTTATTTTTCCAGAAATATAATAAGGATTAATTTCGATCATATATAAATGATGAGGATGCTATTTAGCAATCATCATTTATATCTGACCGAAGCTATATCTCATTAACAATGTGTGCTGTGAAAGAAACAAATAAAAATTCATAATATTTATTTAAAGTTGGGTTTGTACCCAACCGTACTATATTGAAGCCCCTAAAGGATTCGTACACATCAAAGAGGGTGGATTGTTGTATATTGTAAGGCATACCAGCCCTCCTAATATCTAGCGCAGCATATAAGGAAGTTGCAGCATTTAACAGGCTGCCATACCACTTTATGAAGGGCCATACAGCTCTTGAGGAGAGTTATGAGGGTGCTCATTGGATAGTTTGGCAATCTGCAGATGAGGTCAGCAATTAGTGAATTATTATTAATATTTGATTTTTGTATGGTATTTCTGATGTACTAGTTTAGATCAACAATCTACACATTTATTACATGATATTTGGTGCATGCAATATTCAGTATTTTAGTAAAAGAAAATTGTTATCAGCATGGAATTGGGAAAATTTAACTTCATGGTCATTTATAATTTATACAATTGGAGACTATATCACTCCTCGTCACACCGAGCTCCCTAAACTCTAACCTGAATGCCTACCCCTAATCCACAATGTCTCTCTGAGTCATGGTCTCCATCCAAGATGTAACTCTTCATGGCAAATTTGAACTTGGAACCCTTGGCTCTTTTCATACTCCCTTTAAAAGTGGTGCGCCCCAATCCATCAATCAGGCTTCAATTGCATCTTACCCATCCTCAACCTAGGTCCGCTCCTCAGACACTAGATTGCTCCTTTGCTCTACTCGCTGGATGCTACATTGGAACTCTTTGAGTTGTTAGCTTGGTATGTCCCTTCGCCTTTGAGGAAAGTCAGAATAACACGTCAAACACCAACTCATTGCTGGTGGTAGGGTACTCTTATTTCCCTATATAAGCTATTTGTCCAATTCCTAGGATGTTGTAGGTTCGGACAAACACTAGGTTGTACACCCTAATCTCTAGCTTACCAACTACTACAAGTTTTGTTCTGGTACTCGCCGCTACTCATGCTTTCCACTCCAAACTTCAACTTCTCCTCACTACTTGTGGTGCTCCTTTGGGTACCGAGACCACTCCTACCACGACTCAACCTTTACCCCAATTTTCGAGTTGGCTTCCAACTCTGATTATTTACTCACAATTGCTAGTACTCATCGAATTGCTTGGTCGCATGCACAAGGCATGCTCCTCGCTTCCATGTCTAGTTCTTCCTCTACAAAAGGACTCACTCCTATGTATCTTTGGAGCGGCAAGTTGCACTCTAATCTCGACTTCCAAAACCCTACTTAGCTTTGGTGTTATGGTGCAAACTCATCGAGTCCAACTTAGTCTTGTGCACTTCGAGTCCAACTCAGTCTCGTGCTCCAACTCGACTTTTGTATTCTAGGCCATGACTACACTTTTTGGTGTCATTCCCATTATTGATTTCTGGGCAATCACTCCAATGACTGGTATCCCACTTGGTTGGGCTGCATAGGGCAACCCCACCTCCAAACCAATTTCACCCCTATAAACGACACGGCTTGAGCCACACTGCTCTCTACTTGACTGCGAACTCGAACTCATACTTGGTGTGACTCAAACTCGGCCACTTCAAGAACAATTACCCCCTATAATCTCCCCCAATCAAACTAGGCGACGCCCTCGACGACGATGCTGAGGTCCTTAACCCCAACGCAAAGTTCCACTTTTCTAAACTTAGAGGGCTTGGGGTGTTGAGTTCTTCTCCAACACATTGTCTTCAAATTTCCACAAGCTCTCAGCCTTTTCCCAAGTAGTCTCTTTTGTACTGTCCCACCTAGTGTACCAAGAACTCCTTCCACTTCCGATTTCTAAAACCACACTCCTTCATTGCTAAGATCTCCTCAACATCCAACCTTGGTCTATCCAATACATTGGCTTGTCCTCTTGTCAAGGTGTTCCACAATGTGTCCTTGTCTTCCACAACTAGACAAAGCATGCTCACATGGAATACATTGTGTACTCGCATGTGTGCAAGTAAATTCAAACTAAACACCACTTTGTCAACCTTGTTGGTGACCTCGAAAGGCCCATCGAACCTTCTAGTCAATAAAGTACTTAACCCTTTCAAGGGCTTGATTTGAACTGGATCCAACTTGAGCAAGACCATGTTGCTCACCTTAAACTCTACGACCCTCCTACGAGTCTAAATACTTCTTCATCCACTCTACAGCCTTAATCGAGTGGTGCCTTGCCATATCCACTCAATCCTACCATTCCCTTAGCCTCTCAACTATGCCAAGCCACTCTCCCATGTACCCACTAAGAACGGTGTGTGGAGTCAAGGGGTGCTGCCCCGTCACCAACTCAAATGGTGAGTTCTAACTCGAAGAAGACTTTTGCAAGTTGTAACTAAACTGAGTTGAATCCAAAAGCCTTGGCGAATTCAACTGATCAACCAACACAAAGTGTCTCAAGTAGTTCTCCAAGATCCCATTAATCCGCTCAATCGGAATGTCGATCTCTAGATGATGGCTATTAAACATGAGTAGCTTGGTACCCATTACTTTAAACAACTCTTGCCATAAGTTACTAGTGAAGTAGGCACCCCTATCACTGATTACACTTAGTGGCATGCCCCAATACTTGACCACATTCCTATAAAAGTAGTCTACAACGTCCTCTACTTTGCATGGCACAAATGTTGCATACTTGGAGAAACTCCACAACCACCATGATGCTTGTGTACCCGTCCACTTTCAGCAAGCCAATGATGAATTCCATCCTTACACTAGCCCGTGGCCTCACAAGTATTGGTAGGGGTTGCAACAATATGCCTGACGACTGGTTCATAGCCTTTTCTTGTTGGCATATAAAACAAGTCCTCACACACTCATCTGGATCCCTTCTCAGTCTTGGGTAGTACAACACTCTTTCAAGGAGCGTGAGGGTTCTCTTTTGCCCATGGTGCCCAGCCCAATTGCTATCATGGCACACTTGCACAAAGTCTCTTCTCAAATTCCCCCACTTAAGCACATAAAAACAATCTTGGGTAAACATCAATATCGCATCTTAGACTTGGAACTTCCTTGTGTGCCCCTCCTTTACTTGTTTCATTAACTGGGTAGCCAGGGGATCCATCTTTAATCCATACTTGATGGTGTTCAAATGTAGTGTCCCCTTTTTAGCCCTAAGCTTTTCGATGACCATTACCCTACTTCTGGAGTCCCATAGGCTATTCAGAGGCGTTTCTAGGAATTCCAAGATTCTTGGAGGATACTTGTCAACATTTCAGGGGGTATTTGCAGATGTTTGCCAAAGAGCTTTCTAGGTTTTTTGAGATCCTCGATGGGCAATCATTGTTATTTGTAGCAGTGTCTATTCTTAGTAAGTCATAGCTGCTTCTTAGAACGGGTTTATTTTGAGTTTGGACACACTTACTATCTTTAGCAGTACGTTATTTTTAGCAAGTGTTATTTTTGGCAGTGGCCCTAATAGTAGTTCACTGCAGGATTTCTATTTCTAGCAGGGTATTTAAATTCAATTGGTGGTGTCTTGATATATTTGGCAATTGGCATCTCCACCATCCTTGGAGTTCGAAAAAGGAAATATTTGCAACTTAAGTTATAAAGTTCAGAAAAGGCAAACTATAAGATATAACTTAAGTTATAATCTCACTTTGTACCCCACGCCTAGAAAAGGGAACTTTAAGTTGTTTTTAAAAGGGGCCATGAAGTTGGATGCCCAAGATGGGAGATTATTGAAAAATTAAAATAAACTATTTTTCCTCTAGGGTTGGCATCCCTTTTGGAGGGAAAAGCAATTTGAAAATTGGAGCCCAAATTCTTATATAAACACCCCATAGAGCTCTCATTTGGTCATGTTGAACATTTGATAACGAAGTGTTGCCGGCATGATGCTGGAATTCTTCAAGGCCTTCAGGACAAAAACCCTCAATGGTTTGTTCTAGTTTCGGAGTTGAGAGATACTCCCTAGCTGGACTGGAGGAGCTTTATTGCAAGAGCTTCCATTGGGCTTAATGGTGATGTTTTCGGTTTGAAGTTTGATAATGGATTACTTTGATGATTTCTAGTATTGTTTTGGCTTTTGGATTGATTTATTTCAATGCAGATTGGAGCCTTTTTGGTGTGTTTTATCAGACCTTGGTGTTGCTGGTTTGTGACTAGCTGATCCACCTTTTTGCTCACACCAGTCAGAGGAGTTGAAACCTTTTGTGGGTACTGTCTCATTATCTTTCTCATGCTTGGGCGCCCCCATGCCTAAGTTTGGGTGATTTTAGGAGGGATGGATGTTTAGAGCAGGTCGCCCTACCTAGGAGGTCGTACACCTTAGCTGGAAGTCATTTGGGATTGTGGCATTGTTGTTCATGCTTGTTGATGGCAGCTCACTACCTTGACTTGGATGCCTAGGCTTGTTCTATCATTTGCAAGTGGTTTGGTGAGATTCCGTTGAGTATTGGAGGAGTTACGGTTGTTTGTAGGTTGCTGATTGGAGTTTTCAAACCTGCTATTCGTGCATACCAAACCGTTGTCCAAATGTATCAGACCTGTTGCAACTTACTTGCCCTTCTATTGACCTTCGGTGAGTATATCTTGAGGTATACTTGTTCTAGTTAGAAAGGGGTGCTAATATTCTTCATTGTAGCATCTTGGGAGGGTGTTTTATTTCACATTTCTATCATTTACCTCTCATAACAGCAATATGAAATGATCTGATTTGATTATGTTGAGCTCATTGTAACACCATTGATAGTACCATTGGTGAATGCTCTTGTATTTGCATTTGATACTTACCCCACTGAACAAGTGGTTGTTCTTGCTAAATAAGTGGTCGAGCTTTACTTTTGTTACCTGTTACTCTCACTGAATTAGTGGTTGAGTTTCTTATATTTGCTTTCTTGTTATGCCCATTGAACAAGCGGAGGTTGGTCGGCTTGCCGCCAATTGCTTTCCTTTTCTTGTAATCCCCACTAAATAAGCGGATGTTTACTTTCATGCACTTGGTTTTGATTACTCACCCCACTAAAGAAATGGTAGCATAGAGGATTTCAATATTGTAAGCCAACCATCATATGCTCTCACCTTGCCCATATCGGGATCTGGGTGATCAAAAAGCAGAAGCTGTTTATTTCTAGTTAGCTTTCCTTTCTAGTAATTGGAAGATCCCCTCTTCACTGTATGCTCTCACCTTGCCCACATTGGGATCTGAGCAATCAAAAAAGGAGGGTTGCTTATTCAATTGTTTATCATTGCATTTTGGCTAACACTAATGGTTGAAGTTTTTGAAAAAATTAAAGGTGGGTTATTACAATGGTATCAAAGCCAATTTTTCTGCCAGCCTGTAGGGGATTCAGTGAAATTCAACATTATGAAAATGGATTTCAGTAAGGTTGAAGATCAGCTCAAGAGGAGTTATGAATAGGAAGACATTCAACTCTTGAAAGAGTGTCAAAGCATGCCTGACAAGTTTAGAAACACAGTTTCTTTTGACTCTTTCTTGGGTTGTGTTGTAATATTGAAACCTGGAAAAATGAGCTTGGTGAAGTACATTAAAAGAACAATGAAAGAAAAATCAGAAGTTACCATTGAAGAAGGATCAGAGAAAGAAGTGCTTGTTTGTGGTTTGCAGCCAACAAGTAAGCATGAGAAAGGAAAAAATCAGTCAACATGCATTGATGATGGGACTCAAGGTCCCAAAGAAGATGAAGCTACAAGTGAAGAGCACATGACACTTCAAGATGACTGCGAGATTGAGGAAAAATCACCTATTGAAACTGCGAATGAAGAACACATGAAGTTTAAGGAAGATACCGCTATGGAAATTATCAAACATTCCATGATGGATGAAATATACCCCTTAATTTTTTGCCTTTAATTTTCAGTCACAACAATGCAAATCATGCACCCGTTAAGAATTAGCTCTAAACCAAAACACAGCTGAAACAACTCTAACCAAGAATGCGCCCTAAAACCATTTGAGGAGGGGTGGGCATATGGTCAGAGGATCCCTAGGATCTAATAACTTGATAACAATTGAAAATAGAGAGCTAAACTCGACACCAAGAATGTGCATGCAAGATCTTTTTGCAAGGCGAGGTGCTAACATATGGTGGAGTGCTAGATAATAAACTGAAATACAACTTCTTCTCCAAATGCAGGCATCCACAAGCAGTGGTAATATTCCACTTATTTCATGGGATACTTTCATAGCGAACCCGAAAATCAAGAAGAAGAAGATTACCGTCAGTACTCTCTTGCTGTCAACCACGAGAACATGTCGACGCCTGTGTTCACTCGCGCTCAACATTTCAAATCACAGAAAGAAGAAGAAGATAGACGGAAGTCAAATGAAAAGGGAAAAGAAGCTTCCACTTCTAATCCCAAGTCTACACAAGAGAACGTCACACACCAAACCCTCAAGATCCGTCTTCAACGAACTTTGACATTGTGACGTCTATCATGAAGACGAAGGTACAGATCTCACAGCTGGAGTATCTCCAGGATCATCCCGATCAAATGGATCGGATTCTCAAAGTAGTATAAAAGCAAGTTGTCATCCAGCCTACGTTGCTAGCATCTTCCATACCAGCAGAAGAAAAGCCAAAACCCTTCTACATATCTTTGTATATGGGAGGTTATAAGCTCAGCAACTGCATCATCGACTCTGTAGCATCGGACAACGTCATGCCTTTGCAAATCATGAACTCATTGGGACTATCATGCACCGAAACTCATGACAAGTGTTATTCACTTGAATCAAAACCGGTGTCGTTAGTCGGCCAACTGAAAGACGCACAAGTAAGACTAGCGTCCTGTCCAGAGAAGAAGATTATGATGACCATCCTCATAGCTGACATCCCAATCAGTTATGGGATGTTACTAAGCCGAAGCTTTTGCAAAGATCTCGAAGGCGAGATTCAAATGGATTGGTCGTATGCGACCATTCCACTAAAGAAAGGTAGTTTCAAGTTGGAACCAGAGGCTAAGTCAAAATTCACGGTGGTGAAATCTCCAAATCCCCAAGCACAAGTGCTACATCAAAGTACAGGTCCGGGCACATATGCCATGCTGACTGAAGTAACCGAAGAAGAAAAGAGGGTTGCATTTGCCACAAATACATCAAATGAAAGATCAAAGAAGTGGACAATGCAATTCGATGGAAGTCACTCAACAGCAGGCTCAGGAGCGGGAGTTGTCATTACCTCTCCTGAAGGAGTTTTATATCCATTTGCTTATCGCTTGCAGTTCGATAACACGAACAACACTGCAGAACACGAAGTGCTTATACTAGGCCTCAAGAATGCAAGGGATATGGGTATAAAATACCTTCAAGCTGAAGGCGACGCAGAGTTGATCGTACAACAGGTCAGAGATCACTATCAAGTCAGAAAAGGCCGCCTTCAAGCTTACCGACAAAGGGTGTGGAATGCTATTGATTGGTTCGAAGCATTCAACATCAAGTACATTCCGCGCGAGAAAAATAGCAGAGCAAATGCCCTTGCGGTATCCGCTGCACTCTTCATGCCTCATTCTGATTTCCGTCAGAATGCCTTCGCTATTGAGCTCGTGTACAGGTCATCTGTCCCCGACAATTGTGAAAATTGGCAGGTCTTTGATGATGATGATGACATCAAGGAGTTCCTCTGCATGGGGGACAATTACAAAGAACTATTCTTTGAAGGAAGTACCTCTCCTTTCAAAGAATCCATAGTAGAAGATTCTGAAACAATGGAATCCGGCATCATCCAGCTAAGAGGTAACAACATCCCTAAGGGCCTAGTATCCTTGGAGGATATATTTGATAAGCATGATAGACGCGTGCAAGATCAAAGAGATTCAGCTACCAAAACATCCGCTGAGTATAGTCAAATCAACATCGGCACCGAAGATAAGCCTCGGCTTGTCAACTTGGGAAAGGGTTGCACTGCGGACGAAAGCAACAACTTTGTCTCCTTATTCAGACAATACAAGGATGTCTTTGCATGGACTTATCAAGATCTAAAAGTATTCACGCCAAAGTAATTGTCTCATACACTTCCACTCAAGTCAGATATCAGGCCTTTTAGGCAAAAGCAGAGGCACTACAACCCACGTGTTCAAGATACAATCTATGCGGAGGTACAGAAGATGGTGGACGCCAAGATCATATTTCCAATCCATCATTCTACCTGGGTGTCCAATCTTGTTCCTGTGCGCAAAAAGAACGGAGAAATCCGGATTTGTGTCGACTTCAGGAACCTGAACCAATCGTCGTTAAAGGATAATTATCCTTTACCTATCATGGAGCATACCTTGTAGACGGTTACCGGATCGGAGATGTTATCATTACTTGATGGCTTTTCTGGGAACAATCAAATTGCGGTGGCTGAGGAGGATCAAATCAAGACAACGTTCACCACCCCGTGGGGAACGTTCGCCTATGAGAGGATGCCCTTTGGCCTCATCAACGCTGGTGCCACCTTTCAGCGACCATGGACTTGGCGTTTGGAGATCTAAAGAACAAAGTGATAGTCGTCTACCTTGACGACCTTACTGCTTTCTCACGAAAGCGGCAAGATCATTTTCAACACTTAGTGAAAGTGTTCAAGAGATGTAGGTATCACCACATATCCTTGAATCCAAAGAAGTCTATCTTTGCGGTGACGGAAGGCAAACTACTAGGCCATATCGTCTCCAAAGAAGGAACTCGGATCGATCCTGATCGAATGGATTCTATCAAAAACCTATCTCTCCCAACCAATACTACTCAGGTGCACTCTTTCTTCGGAAAGGTAAACTTCATACGAAGATTTATACCTGACTTCTCAGAGCTGACCAAGGATATATCAGCAATGATGAAGAAGACGACCGCCTTCAAATGGACCGACAAAGGAAAAGAGGCGTTCGTCAAGATTAAAGAAGCCATCAGTAAGGCACCAATGCTGGTTCGACCCGATTTCAGTAAGGAGTTCATTCTTTACAGTTACGTGTCGGAATACACTCTCTCTGCCATACTAACCCAGAAGCTAAATGAGGAGTCGGAATCGCCAATTGCTTTCATGAGCAGTAGTTTCAAAGACAGCGAATCCCGCTACTCCCAGATTGAAAAGAACACCTATGCTGTCATGAGAGCTGTGAAAAAATTTAGATTCTACATCTTAAATGCTCGCACAACAGTCTATGTCACTGATCCTGCAGTTAAAAGTATCCTAACTCAGCAGGAGATGGGGACTAAAAGAGGCAACTGGATCGCCAAGGTCCAAGAATATGACTTAGATATCAAGCCGACCAAACTCATCCGCGGGAGAGGTCTATGTCAGCTCATGGCGGAAGATGGTGATCTAAAGCATCAGGCAGCTGATGGTGAAATAAATACAGAAACTGAAGAAGACCTTCCAATGGTCTTACTGGTTGATTCTGCGGAGGAGTGGTACTCAGAACTATGGTACTACGCAACCTATGGAGAATGTCCAAACCACTTGGACAAACAGCAGAAAAGAACCTTGAGGTTAAAAGCACAAAACTATGTGTTGCGAGGCAACGTTCTATACAAGCGTGGACTTGATGGAACGTTCTTGCCTTGCATCAGTAGAGACCAACAACGGCGGTTGTTGGAAACATTTCACAACGAAGCATGCGGTGGCCACTTTTCATCAAGGGTCATAGCATTCAAAATTCTACGGGCACAGTTCTTTTGGCCAACTCTGTTCCGCAACGCATATGAATGGGTGCGACAATGTCAACAGTGCCAACATTTTGTTGGCAAACTCAAGCTAGCAGCCATTCCACTGAGGCCAGTAAAAATAGATGCTCCATTCCAGCAATGGGGTATCGACTTCGTAGGACCAATAAACACACATTCCAGTAAGGGACATATCTATGTCCTTACGGCAACGGATTATTTTACCAAATGGGTTGAAGCAGTCCCTACGAAGAATGCTACTTCCGAAGTTCTGTGCACATTCCTCAAAGAAAACATCATCACACGCTTCGGAGTACCAAGGAAGATCGTGACCGACAATGCTACAAGCTTCTCATCAGAGGAGTTAGTAGAATTTTGTTTCGACTACGGCATCACACTGTCCCATTCTTCAAATTATTATCCACAAGGCAACGGACAGGCCGAGTCATCCAATAAGAACATAGTCACGATCGTGCACAAGATGGTTGAAACCAATCAACGGTCTTGGCACATTAAGCTATACGACGCTCTTTGGGCTGATAGGATCACACCCAAGAGAGCTATCGGCACTTCCCCCTTTATTATCATATATGGCACTGAAGCGATGCTACCCATCACTTTGAAGTTGTCAGCTTTGCAGCTGGCATCTGCAATAGAAGATGAAGAGTTCAAGGATCCAATCCAAAAGCGCATCTTGTGTCTGACACAATTGCAAGAAGAGAGGGTGGAAGTTGTTGATAAAATCACTCAGCACCAAGAAAGAGTGAAGAAGATCTTCGACAAGAAGGCTCGGCAACGAGACTTTGAGATTGGAGATAGAGTCCTGCTGTGGGACAAGAGACACGAACCAAAAGGAATGCACGGAAAATTCGACTCCCTTTGGTTGGGCCCGTTCCTGATACATGATGTTGCAGGAGAGAATTCTTACATTCTCTCACGTTCAGACGGAAGGCTCTTTCCACTACCCTACAGCGGGCAGTACTTGAAACATTTCATCCCTTCGGGGATGGGGTGAGTATATTGTAAATAATTTTTCGCTTTATCGTTATGTTGTTATGTTTTTCCCCGTTCTGTAAAGTATTGTCATGTTTTAGGTGATTTCTTAGGAAGATTTGTGTTAGGTGAATAAATAGGTGAGCCCCCAATAATGAAGGTGAACTTCAAGTTCTTATGTGAAATAGGAAATGAGTCCTGACCCCGTTACCCAACTAATAAAAGTACTGGTCTACAAAACTTGAGATTCTTGGTTCTCCTATGCCGTAGGTATCCGACATGGTCACCAGACGGAGCCTATGTTATACCCAAAATGAAATTTTTGGCATTCTACTTAAATTGAGCTAAACAATGTAAAAATTCCATCGAAAGTATGTTTTAGGTCAAACCAAATATGAAATCTTTGTGGGTTTCTGTCAAGGAACCTATGGTTAAAATTTTGAAAAAATGAAAACTAGGGTTTTACGCCCCTATTTTTAAGGAAACCCTTAAAAATAGGACCTTCCCAGAAATGATTGAAATTAATTCTGATAGGGTTAATTACCTTCACGATCACACTGATCAAATCAGAATTATCAAAATACATGTCTTACTCTGGTGGGTCTATTTCTATTTTTCAGGAACAAAGTTAGGAGCTCCGCAGCCATTAATGGCAGATTGGCTAGTACCAGGTGCTAAAAGCTAAACCTCAAAAGCTTCAACCAAGAAGCTATGGCGAAAAAGGATGAAAAGATGCTGTTTCAACGAAGGAGATTCTCAAAACGGAAAAGGTCAAAATTTGACTGTCTGGAAGGTGCACGTTTTGTCTACCAAGGCAAAACACAGACTACAAGGTGAAAAGGCGCCCCTCTTGAAGAAAGGCGCCCTTGAATCTCAGAGGGCAAATGAAATCATTTGGCATCTTCGACTCAGTCATCCTCTTCACTCTCATGCTGGCTCAACAACGAAACAATTAGCAAAATCATCTGATTCAGGTATCATTGACCAACCGTCAGCAAAGTATGGAGGATCCATCAACGACAAAGATGCCAAATCAGAGAGCTTCAAGGCAAAAGCGCCCCTCCTTGCCAGGGGCGCCCCTCTGTTGTAGGCACCAGATGAATCCATAAGCAATAGCTCTATACATGATATCTTTCCAGCTTCCTCCCAGCTACGTGATCAATCTAATAGCAAGTCCATGAGACACACCAAACGATCACGAGTTGAGATCAAGCAGAAAAAGCCAAGATTGAAGAACTGGAAAGATAAAGCCAGAAAATGGCTAAGGCATAGCTAAAAGCGCCCCTCTTGAAGAAAAGCGCCCTTTCTTGAAGGCATCCAGATTCAACCAAAATCTTCACTGCCTCCCAAGATGACCTTCTCAGTTATGACCTATCTCGTCAGTGAGACTACCAGCAATAACTTCCGACAAATCAATCATCTGATGGAGGAGGTCAAAGTCAGGCAATTCACAGCATGAAGAAATTCAATCAAAAAGCTAAAAGTGCCCCTACTGGCCAGGGGCGCCCTTTAGTTTGAAGGACCTAAACCTGCCAGCTTCAACTGAGAAGTCAATCATCCTGAGAAAGACCGAGCTGGCTACCCGATGCATCGTCAAGTAGAGTCATCTGATTCATCTAAACATCGGAAACGTCAAATCAATGCAAAGAGGGTCTGAAAAGATCAAAACAAAGAACAATCAATGAAAATTGACTAAGGCATTGTCAAAAGCGCCCCTCTTGAAGAAAGGTGCCTTTCTTTCTGAAGGCCTAAACTCAATTTTCTAAGTTAATCCCTCTCAGGCATATCTCATCGTGTTGATCCCACCTCAACAACAGAACTGCCAGCCACTACCAGAGATCAACTGAGTAACCTGAATCAGAGATCAAACGGGAGCACTTCAGCTTGCAAAATGAACAAAAAATGATCAACTTCAAGAATGGACGCCTAAAAGAAGTCAAAGCAGAAGTGTTGACTTGAGTTAGCAAATTTGGAGCCAAAAAGAGATCAAACACTCCACAATCAGTGGAAATCATCTTTTGGAACTCTAAATCAGGCCTGAGTCATGAGTTATCTTCCATACTTTGTGGATATTAACCCTAATCACCATATATTCATGCTAGGCGTCCCATTCTTCATTATTCTTTTTGCAGGTTGAAGGATAAAACATCAAATAGCTCTCAAGAACACGTTTTCAAGATCTGGCAGAGGTTTTGGACGGATCTTCAATATTTTTGAAGATCATTGGCAGTAAAAGCATTGTTTCCCCAAGATTGCTTCCAGAGACAGATTATTGCAAAGTGGCAATTTATAACTTCCAATCCATCTTCTGTCTACTTCCTCTATTTCTGTCTATATTTCTTTGCATGTCATAGGAAACGACAGATAATCACAGATTTGGCCAACTGGGTATGATCAGTACAGCTTTTTCAACAAAACCCACATGGTAGATTTTTCCAGAAAAAGTAGCCCTGCTGCCCCTATTTTTTAGGGTTTTCGGAAAAAGTCATAATATTGAAAAACAGACAAACTAGGTTTTTTTAGCTCTGAAGCACGAACAAAACCCATGTGTTAGATTTTTCCGAGAAAAAACACTTTCTGCTACCCCTGCTGCCTCTGCCACCAAAGGGCTTTTGCATGTCAAAGAAAAACTCATTTTTCTAAATTTCTGACGATTTGGGTTTGTTTAGAAAATTATTCTCAACAAAACCCATGTCTCAGAATTTTTCGTAAAAACTACCCCCGGCGAGGCTATTTTTAGCATTTTCAGAAAAGTGTTAGAATAGGGTCAAGTGCCCAGTCAATATTCAAGGTTTTCATAATGCAATACTCTCAAGTACAATACACGACCAAAACGGTCTTATAACATGATTACCTAAAAATGACTGACACAAACTTATGGCAGAAAAATCCAGAGGTCAGTTCTGAAGACTTGGAGGGCATGAACCAAATCACGTTGCAAAACATTGAAGAATCCGGTTTATTCCAAGCTGCATCTATTCCAATCACCTTACAAAGCATTGAGCTTGTAACTGCTTGCACAAAGCGTTACAACCCGACCACAAGAGAGATCCTGTCAGTAGACGGGAGGGTGATTTGCAGCTTGAAGCTAGTGGACATAGAGACTTGTTTTGCAATTCCACCATGCCCTACCAAGAAGGTCATATCAGTGACAGAATGCGAAAAAGCGTTTGAGGCTTCAAAGGATGAGTGTTCGCTTATAATGGTTGAACATTGGCTGAAAACAAAGAGAACCAGCTTGCCCAGATTGGTTGGTAGAGGAGAATTCAAAGATGAGTACAGAGTGTTAATCACCCTACTCAGCAGAGTCATTGGACAAGAGGAGGGAAAATCCTTCCAGCCGTGGATGTTCTACATTATTGGCAAAATAATCAGTAGGAAAGAACGTTACGACTGGGCCTCCCTGATCAGTGACACACTCCACCAACAATTCACCGGGTTTCTAGAAGAGCATCGTTTCCACGTGTTCATACCTGGTCTACCTGATAGACTTCCAAGGCGATTTCAGAACACTTAACACTGTGGGAACCCTGGGTGTGCAAAAGGTCCAAGAATACTTTCCTCGCCTAGAGTTCACTCTAGCAGAAAGACACTTCAAAAAGATAAATGACCTTTTTACTATGCACACCGTGCATGAGCTAGACCATGAGATGCTCATGCGTATTTCACCAGTAGCTAAGGCAGCAATGGTGGACTGGGCGGATTGGTTCATCCAATTCCCCACTTTCACCTACATACGCGTGTATGGCTACAATGGCCACCCCGCCATGATGCCACGCTACCCCTCAGATAGGGTAGTGTTCATGGAATTCCTGAGGCAATTAGCCGAGGTTCACTCTTACCTTCGCATAAAGAAAAAGACTACTACAAACTTTCCTTTTCAAATGGGATTCTACAGATGCAGGACTGCAGCCGATGCAAGGTTGATAAGCCAAGAAATAGTGAAATTTAATCTCAAGTACCTCATCGACAGGAGGCCATCCTATGACCCCAGAGGCATCTTCGCAGCTCACCTTGAGCAAAGATCATCACATGAACCTTTCATGGAAGATTTTTGGGTCAACTGCAAGGATGAGTTTGAAGTGAGAAGAAGGAACCATAGCAGATTCAAGCTCTCATAGATTGCAGAATTCATGTCAGAGGACATCGAGGGCTTATCTGAGGACGAAGAAGAAGTCATTCTTTCTTCCTTCTTCACGGGTCTAGTGGATTCACAACCACTCGACAAAGTAGACTGGTACGCGAAAGAGAGTACGTCTATTGAGGAAAGAACGGGTAGAGTAGTTCGACACAGTCAACTCTACCTGGACAGTAAAAGGACAAGGAAGGTAGTACTTCCCCTATCAGAGCCGCCAACGGTTCAGTTTACACTACCTTCCACATCTAGTAGGAAACCCAGACAGAAGAAGATGAGCTTTCCTCAAGAAGGAATGCGGATGTCAGGGAGCACATGGGGGAGAAAAGGAATTGCCAACACAAGTCGGCAAGAGGTACAGGTGGAGACAGCCACCAATTTACCTGAGACAGTTGAGACCGCTGCAACTACACAAGAACCAATGATTGAAATAATCGCTGCAGAAATGGAATCCATTGTAGAAGAAGTTGCAGCAGAAGCAGTGCCAGTGATAGAAACAGAGCCACCAGTTTCACCACCATCACAGAGGTCGCAGAGTCCTATTGATTCAGGCACAGTCTCGTTCTTCCAGCATTCAGGGGGCCTATGTTCCTCCTCCCAGCGATGCTAGCCGAGATTCTATCTGGTTGGAAAGCTCGCTTGGGAGGAAAAGGGAAAGACCTTCTTATTAGCTTGACTTCTCTGAATTCCACCATGTCCCACAAGACATGCCGGCAAAGAAGTTGAAGAAGCAGACACATGTAGAGAAGAATGCAGAGAACGAGGTTATCATAGAGACTGCTGCCCCACCTGAAGACAAAGATATACATAATGTGAGGGTTGAGGATTTCACGCTTTCAAAGGTGAACCTTGGAAAGACCACTCGACAGGTGGAGGCAGACCTTCTTGGAATCGCCTCAGCGAGTGTCAAAGAAAGGATGACAAAGGATGGACAAGACAAAGCAGCCTTGAAGGCTGAAATCCGTCAACTAAAGTTGTACATTTCTAGTTTGATACATGACACTCCAAACTCCTCGGCCTTGCCTCAAGGACTATTGGATCTCCTAGCTGAAAGAAACCATCATCAGTTGATTACATACGGCAAACACTTGAGACGTCAAGTGGATGAGTTTGTCGTCAAAGGACAGTGTGTGTTGGCAGAAGCATATCAGCTGAGAGACAGGGCACATGGACTTAGATCAGAAATCCAGCAGTCGGATGTAAAGGCAGCTCAAGAGAGGCCGAGAGAAGAGGCGACATTTGCTGATCTACAACAGGCATATGAATCAGTTACAACCACTGAGAAAAAACACCATCTCTTTGAGTGGAAAGAACAGGTGGCATACAAGGTGAGAGCCTACGATGCCAATTCAGTGGAGCTAATTGATTATAGACGCTTTGTCGCCAATATTATCAACTTCGAAAGAACGTTGGTAATATCCTTCCCTGAGTTAGAATATCAACGAGAAGGAGGAGAATATGTTGAGCTTGAAATGGTACAGCACAGTTCCAAGATGTCATTTGATCTTCATTCTTTGAAGATCCCAAAGGTTGCAAATTGACGAAAATTGCAGCCATATCTATCCAGTTAGATGAAGCAACTGCCCAATGCATAATCTATCAGCAGCAACTTACGATGGGTGAAGAAATGCTTAGACGCCACATAGTCACCTTGAAAAGCATTAATTGCCCGGGGGTCGAAGAGGTCAATGACTGGATAGAGACTTTGTTGACCAGTGGTGAAGAGGTGTAAAGCACCAAGGAAGGACGTCCTACCCTCCTGTTGACGTGTGTTTTATGACAACGCCAACACAGAATAAAATGTCCAACGGTCACTCTATTCTCTCTTGATCAAAGTATTCCGCATGCTAAGATTGCATGAAAGTTCATGCGTTCAACTCCAAGGTTTCTTTAATGCGAATAGACTCAGTTGGTTGATGTGAATATGCTGGGTATTCCAAAGGGACTTACGTAATTGTTTGATTTCTAGTGAAGCAAATAAAGGATTTAACTATGATGCTCTGGTATCTAAACTAACCCAAAAATGTTGAATTTAAAGGAGATAAAGGGATAGGAATTCTACAATCTATCTCTAAGGGTGGAAGGCAAAGCCTAGCTTTAACAATCTCCAAACCAAACTTTGTTTCGTCTCCCCTTCGGACAACTCTGACAAAGATGATGCAATCTTCAAAGGATGGATAAGATATTCAAATTGAGATTCAACATGCACACCCCTTCACAACGAAGCAAGTGGACACACAAATCACAACCGAAGTTAGGTGCTGAAATTCCAGTTGACCACGCAAGGCAGACTTATCGTCAGCAAGCCCGCTAGTGGTATGGATATAGGGAGATATGCTCAAACCAACGTCGCATTCCACAATTAACACTACTTGCATGAAAACAAAATCTACCTTACTCTACTCTACTTGAATTGGAAAGACGAACAAGTCTTGCTAGCTACTCACAATAGAAGATAGAACCACCAAGCAATGATAAATCTTTATATTATGAGAGTTTTCACAACAACTTCTTACAAAACTTTCAAAGGGAAAGCTTCCTTTCCTTTTCAAACTAAGCTAACTCCTAGCTTTACTCCTATCTCTGATTTCTGTCCAGCTCTGATATCTCCTAACTCTGATAGATTACAAATGAGGGGGGATGCCCCTTTTATAATAAGCCCAGTCCAGTGGACGGTTTAGATCTGATTACAATAAAGGGCTCAGATTGAGCCACCCATGCCCTAATTAGGGTTTCTGCCCTAAAAACCGCCACTGAGAGGAGTGGGGCAATGAATGCGCTGCAAATTCTCCACTCCTCGTCACGAACCACTAACTACCATCAATGCACGTCGTCTCCCTCCAGAAGGGTGTTTCCCTTCTCCTTCTCGCTAACTGCAAATCTGATGAATCTATCTAATACTGCCTCAATTTCCTGATCCGAAATGGGAGGAATGTGATCCAACTGAAACTCTAAAACTGTAACTGTTTGCCCATGTCGGGCACATGATTTCTTCCAGGCAACAAGGGCGTCCTAGGTGTTCTGTATGATACTGGAGAACATAGCAGTGTTCTCGAAATCATCCTGTGTGAAGGTCTTCACCTCAGAGAAGAATGGCGTCAATCTGCTCTTCAATCCATCTGCAGTTACCTCTTCAGAATTCAACCTCTTGGCAAAGATTGCCTCCAATGTGTTGAGAATTCCATCTAAGATGTTTGTCATGGCCTTTCTAACCCTGACAGAATCTGTCTGTGATGCATCGTAGAATCCCCGTCTTGTGACTACTGAAGAGTACCATCTGGCGAAGTCATATCTATCCCCCTGTTGAATAACACCTCCCTCAACCAAAGTGTGTTGAGGTATGCTCATCAAAGCCCCTAAACGGAGAACAACTCTCATCTGATAGATGCGAGCCTCACCCTAAGCATGGTTAACTGCCTCCACCCTAGCCATAATATCGGAAGCTTGCCCATAGGCATGTGCAAGATCCTCCATGAACTTTCTTGTTTCTGTATGCACACTGGCAACCCACTTGTCTGCCTATTGTGTCATTCTCTTCAAATCCTCTCACCCACTAATTGACTCCCTGGAAAATTCAGCTGGAAGCTCAATTGCCGGATTCTCTTGCCCACAAGGACGGGACAAGTGTTGCACGTAGCCAATTAGTGTCTTGTGCTCTACCTTCAATTTCTTGTATTTGCCCTCAACGTAGGACAATCTGTCCTTGAGTGCTCGATAGGAATTATCGCACTCCTCTACGACTTGTTTTCTGGAACGGCCTCGTTTCTATCACACTCTATCCGAGGTACTGCCAGATGCAAAGTTCGGGATCCATCCTCATCTGTGGATATTTTAGAGAACTTCTTGGCCTTCTTCTTCGCTGGAGGTGCACTGATTCTTTGTAATAATTCCTCCATCTCGACCGCGGGATCGGTCTCATCTACAGGATCACGCCTCATCCTAATCCCTTAGCCATTCTAGCACCTCCTGCCGCACATTTGATATAATAAAAGGCTGCTCCACCTCGGCCTCTACCTCGTGAACTTCTCGTCTGCCATCGTTCTGACGAGGCTCACCATCATCAATAGGCTCATTGTCTCTTGAGCTCTGGGCATCCTGATCTGAAGTAGCATCATCCTCGAGAGCTGCCTCAATTTCTTGCTGAAACTGAGTATCAGTGGCCGTCCCCTCATCTATCTCTTGCTAATTTGCTTGTGGGCTATCTTCTCGGGGCATGTTGATGCTCGGGCCCACTGATTCTCTATGAGGTGGCTGACTCTCCACTCGCACCGTCTGCTCTACATCCAATCTCTCCCTCTGATCAGCAAATAGGGATACCTCCTGCATACTTGAAGAATGTGTCCGAGATGGCGTATGCACGGACTCCTCAACTACCACAAGCTCAGGTCGAACTGGCTCCTTTCTTCTAGGCTCTAGAGTTGGATTACTCTGTCTCCTCTGATTAGTTGTCGGTAATCTGTTGTCTCCCATCAAATTGTACGTGAGGGGAATTGACCTTCCCTTAAGTCGGCTGACATGCCTCTCTATCCAACTCCATGTAAATGTCAAGACTGGGATACAAAATGTATCCAAGTCAGTGATCTCCGACTCAAACCAATCTGGGAGTGGCAGAGGCGTATCTCTTACTGTCTCGTAGTCAGCCTGTACAACGTTTATGTCTTCCTCAATCTGATCTGGTACTGGGATAATCTCGCACTCTCTGACCATCACCAACGGTATCCAAGAGAACATTCTCTTTCTGACTTCGATCTCATCCACTGCACTTGCCCAAAAGTCTTCGATCTGCACCTTGTGCCTGAATTCTTCTGTCAATATCCATCTGATGTTTCGGTGGGGATCGTAGTAGTGCCTGCTGGTGTGATAGGAAAGGTGAAAGAATTGAAGCTCCGCTTTTGCCTCTCTTGCTGCTTGCAGCGATGGGCAAATTTCATCTGAATTCCCCATGGTAATTGGGAATCCAAGTCCACCTTTCTTCTTCTTCTTCTGAATCTTATCATAGGCAATTAGTTGCCTAGATACTTCCAGCATCACTATCCTATTTGTGGGACACCGAGGCAATCTGTATGGATAGGTGGAAAATCCTTGCAGCCTTATGTAGGTGAATTTTGGAAATTGGATAAACCAACATCCGAATTTCTCAATCATTTCTTGTGCCTCCCTTGATATTCTGTGATGGGTTCTTTGCTGCAGGGTCCTCGTTATGTGCATAGTAAAGGCATCATTAACCCTCTTGTAATTAGTTGTGCTTGTCAAATGCAACTGTGGACAAGCCTCATATATTTTAAACTGATGGGAACCGCAACCGATTGGTTCCTTGTAAGAGATCCCCCTGTATCTCGTCATGTGAGCCAGCATATAGACAAGGTAGGAGCCCATATAAAATATTTTCGTTCTCCTCACACCACGAAGCTGCTCATGTATGCTATCACTGATCATCAGTGCCCAATCCATGTAATCCTTTCCCTCTAACACCAAGTTGACAAAATAAAACATCCAAGGTTCAAAGTTGAACGCTTGGGGGCATCCTCCAACTCTGCTTAACATCATGATCAAATCACCAAACTCCTGCCTCAAATCCTCCGAGACTATCTGCTTGGGCAATTTTGTGCGAGTTGGCTTGGGTTTAATCATCCACCTGGTATTTATCAAATCAGCACACCGGTCTGTGGTGGATGAGTACATCTTTCCAGCTCTTTCCTTTGACTTGTAGATCATCTTCTCATGGACTGGAATCCCGAATGCCTCTCTGATTGCTTCAGGTGTCAGGTTGGCCAATACCTTGCCATATGGCAAGGTGATCGTTCTTTGCTCTGCATTGTAATGGTGGGCGCATTCCATGATGAGTTCTGGGCACCGGATAGCTGGCGAAAAGTTGGCAGCTGCATACAGTCCACTTCTGACAATACTGTGTGAAGTCACTGATAGGTGATGGCCTCTAGTCCCCATAATCCTTCATCTGAATGCCTCCAGGTTGAATGAGCCTATGTTTGTGTCAGCTAGCCTGCCGAGTTTTGATGAAAATTTTGACTCTGGCAAAAATGACTTGCCCAGTTTCTTGATCAACAGCTGTCTGGACTCGGTGTGGTTGTTTTTGCCTACAGCTCTTCTGCTTGATTCAGCCATTCTGCAAAAAGGCAAGAGAGTTAGAAAACAAGATTTAAAATAATAAAATAACCATTATTGAGGGTGTCAGCAGATTTTTAAATAAAAAGGCTGCAACACTTCTGCCATTTCCAACTGCAAACCTCAACTGTCTTGTTCACTTCAGCTGTGAAATTTCTGTACTTGCAGTAGCTATTGACACCTCTCTCAAATTCGTATTTCTCCTCTAGAATGTACCTTCAGCAACTTGTAAATGTCTTCACAAATTCGAACTTCCAGCAAATGCAGCCCTCTCAACTTCAGATTTCTCAGCAACTCCAAAAATGTCCAGACTTAACCTCGTTTATTTCAGCAATCGGATGAAACTTCTTCACAAAGTCGTACCTTCTCAGCAACTGCAGCAACTGGCAACTCGGAAGTTCGCACCTCTTCAGCAAATGTAGTCTCAGCAAGCTAAGTCGTACTTCTTCAGCATTTCAACTTCTGCAAATTTGCACTCCAACAACCTCCAGCTCTCTCACAATTTCGAACTCTTCAGCAACTTCAACCTCTTCAAAAATTCGTACTTTTCACTTTAGCAACTTTTTGCTCTTAGCAACTGGTGAGAGGAATGAAGAGGACTTCAAAATCTTATAGCCAGGTCGAATTCCTGCAAAGGCTATACTTAGCAAATTTTTTTGAATTCATTTTCCCTCTCTTTCCTAGTCGTAACACTTGTCATCTGAGGCATCGAAATCTCAAGTTTCTAGAATTATGAATTCATCATCTCTGCACAGGCTTGCCTCGTTGCATTGGATTCTTTAAAATATTAAATCACTCACTCCGTTGAACAACTTCGAATTGTTTGGCTAAGTCATTTGATCTCTCCTTCGTTTTGGCAAAATTATCTAGCTAAAACTTCTAGCGAAGTGCCTCTCATTCATTTTATTTGTTTGCCTTAGAGAAATTCCTCAAATTTGCCTTAGGAATTTTATTTAAAATAGGCACTGGGCAAAATATCCACCGGAACGATATGGACATGGCATGGAGTAAGTTTGAATCACCTCTGAATTGCAAACATTCAATACCCAGAAGAAAAAACTTTCCAGAATCCATCATTTTCATGTGTATCCGGACGAAGGGGTACTTTTAATTTTTATTATTTAAAAATAATAAAAATGGCTAATGTTTATTTCTTCTTCACATCTGGATATCTTCCACTCCTGCAATTTTGAGTTTCTCTGCCTTCGCAAATTTTCTTGATTTCTCTGTGAAGAATTTTATCTTT
The DNA here is from genome assembly GCA_007115665.2 of Sequoiadendron giganteum. NCBI lineage: Eukaryota > Viridiplantae > Streptophyta > Pinopsida > Cupressales > Cupressaceae > Sequoiadendron > Sequoiadendron giganteum. The sequence continues at coordinate 364,006,280 of CM021107.1, read as the reverse complement.
GAAGACCTTTTCTCTCTGGAAATTCTAGCATCATCTTCTAGACGTATTTTTTATTTTCTCTTTAGAAAATGCCTTAGGAATTTATTTTTAAAAATATCACTTTATCACCTTACCCTCTGAAGGGCGCATTTCACATGTGAGCTCCCATCCCATTCCTTAGGCAATTCTACGCCTAGACTCTCTTTTCACACTTAGCAATTTTCATTCCCCAAGTCCCCACTCACTTGGACGAATTTCACATGGTGAGGAGGAAAAACACAACCCTTAGCCTTTTAAAATCACGCCACCTCTAGCATTTTCTTTCCCCCCTTGGCGCATTTAGCATGTCATGAGGAAACTTGGAGCGCCTTTTACCATGTGAAGAGGAAAATATTCAAATCAAGCACATTTCCTTAACACCTTCAACGTTTTTACCTTTCACCTTCTACCTTTTACCTTGGGCGCATATACTATGGGGAAGAGGAGCTTGAGGGTGTCATGAGGAATTCCCACGCCTTGGGTGACTCTTCACCTCCCCTTGGCGCATTTTGGCTAGGCAACTTCCATATTGGGCGCATTTCAACTTTGCAAGGGAAAGTGCCAACATCTAATGACCCTTCATCTTCCCTTGGCGCATTTTGGCTATGTTGCTTCCATGCTGGGCGCATTTTGCATGTGGACAAGGAATTCCGCCCATTTCTAGTGACTCTTCATCTCCCCTTGGTGCATTTTCTATGGTGAGAGGGAAACTTCCTTGCCTTAGGCACATATTGGGGTGTGTGAGGAAAATTCCACGCCTTAGGTGACTCTTCACCTTCCCTAGGCGCATATGAGCATGTAGACTTCCTTCTTTGAGCGCATTTGAGGATGCCTTAGGAATTGTTTTATGCCTTAGTGAATATTTTCATGCTTTGGGTGACCTTTCACCTTCCTTGAGCGCATCTAGGGGTACGAGGAGGAAACTTTATGCCTTGGAAGAATTTCTATGCCTTTGCCATGTGGGCGCATTTGACCTTTGTTCAAGAAATCTTGCACTTGGAGATTTTCATGCCCTTTTTATCTTCTTGGCGCATATCATGTGTTTCTATGCCAGTTGCCTCTTATAAATTTCCAACACCCTTTATGCCCTAGCTTTCTATTTTTAGTAAACCCGGAGAAGTTAGGGTTTCTTTGTATTTCATCCTGTTCTGAGCCATGCTTGCACTGATTTTGCCACCCTGTTTACCGTCTGCCCATACTGGTATGCTATTTTTAGCCTTTGCTATTTTTAGTAAACCCTAAATTTGATCAGTCCATGTATCTCCGTTTGCTTTGAAATTTGTTCCAGTTGCTTTTGATGCTATGAGAGACCTATTCACACTTTTCTCTGGCAATGACGTGCTATTTTTAGCCATGAGGTGACTTACTAAAAATAGTAAGTATTCAGATCGTGCTCAAATTTTGCCAGTAGGTAGCCTGGAAGATGCTGATCCCGGTGGCGTGCCTCGTTTTGGCTCCTCTGCATTTTACTTCATCTATTTTTAGACATAACAAGGGAAACCCTAATCTGACTTGTATGCACTCCTGACTGCTCCTAATTGCCTTGATTTCTACTGTTTGCCAATCTGCTCGCTGGAATGAAGTAATGGGTAGCCGTCGGACTGAAGCTGCTATTTATAGTAAGTGTCCAGAAAGTGGTCCATTGGACGTCGGATGAGTTTGCATGTCACAGTGCCCGTGGGATCTCAAAAAACCCAAAAAAATTTAGAAAACTGGTCAACGTTCTGGCACTGACTAAAAATAGTAAGTCCCTGAAAAACTAACTCATTTCGCTTGCATGTCATATCATTGCGAAGCTCTCGCAAAACCCACATGGAATATCCGGACATGCATTGAAAATTCCTGCATGCAAACCCTAAAAATAGCCTCGGAAGGCTGAACTCTGAAAGTCCTTGTCTCGGTTTGCATGCTATACCGTTGCGAAGGTCTTGAAAACCCCAGATCCATTCTCCAGTCATGCATCAGAGAATTGTATGTTTAAGCCCTGAAAATAGCCTCCAAAGGCTGAACTGCTAAAAATAGCCAGTTGTCTGAATCTATTCAAATTTCACGTGTGGATGCTTTGAAGCTGCCTGAATGTGCTGAAGTAGTTAGAATCCCGAAATCCTGAGGAATAAGCCTCAAATTAGGTACTTACTAAAAATAGTAAGTTGTCAGATTTCAGTAGGATTTCAGTGGGACTCTGCTTTGAGCTTCCTGATTGCACTGCTGCACTTGGATTTCACCTTGATAACTCAATTTGACCTAAAACCAGCCTAAAAGATGGAAACCCTAATTTCGTAGACTCGGCAATCATTTCAATCTAGGTCAAAAGATGGGACATCCCCGGGAGGACAAAAGATCAGAGACAGAGAGAACCAAAGCCAAAAGACCAGAATGGAGCAAAAATTAGGGGGTCCCCATCTTGGATGGGGTGATGTGTGAAAAGGTCACAACACCTCCAAATAGCATTAATGACGACTGAAGTCAACTTGATGCCCCTTTCCAAGTTGACTCCAGATCTCCACAGATCATGCATGTCAGATCCCACTAATCTAGGATGTCTATTTGACTCCCACGATTTGTGGATCTCAGATCTCCCCAAAAGGTGGATGTCTATTTGGAGACATATTTGTAACATAAGTTCACTTTTAGTTAAGTGTCAGTCAACTGAGGTAGACTTCCAGTTTGACTTTTGTTTAGTTTCAGTTAACTGAAGTAGATTTCCAGTTAACTGTTTGCTCACCTACTTTTAGACATAGAAATAAATCTTGTTGATTGGCAAGAACTGTTTGTTAACTCAAGGAGATTTTAGGGTTGCCTACTCCTTTGAGTTTCTATAAATAAGAGCTTTAGGTTCTTTATTTGTTTAACCTTTATTTGCTAGCAAAATTGCTACGCCATTATTGTCAAAGTTAGCTTGTTTATATCTGTTCACTCTTGGATGAGAGTTTGTTGGTTGATCGTAATTGTGCATGATTTCATGCCTTTGCTGTCCCAACCTTTGTAATTCTTTGGAGAAGCTTGAAGAAATAAATCAGATGGCGCATGCTTGCTTGATCTAAATAATTGAGTCCATTCAAAGTCTTGTTTTTAAATAGTGCATTGTTTCAATCTCCTCCTTGGACAGGTGTCGTCGCCTCCTTGGATATTTTGTCATCGATCATTATCGTTTGATGTTGTTTAATGTTTTGTCTTGTAGCCTACACTTTGGACAGGTGTCGTCACCTCCTCGGGAATCCTGCTAGACAGGCCATCGTTCCTTGTTGTTTCCAGTGAGCTATTTCCAAGCCTACACCTCGGATAGGGGTTCTTCCTCCTTGGCAAGTCTCAGATCCAGTTTACCGTAACAAGTGTTTACTTGTATCGAGCCCTATGTTGGTATATATCCGAAGGTTCAGAGCCTCGGCCATATTCCATTGGGACGGAGGATTCAAGTGATCCAACCATCCATTTCGCTCCTACGCCCTCATGCTCTATTTATCTTGGGGAGGTAGGATAGTTTAGAAGCTTAGTTAGTCGTAGTTAAAATCTACAGAAACCAGAGAAAAGGCTTAGCTACGGCACATTGGTTTATGCACCCTTGTGTCCTGCCGCTGAGTAAAAAAGATAGGAATCTTAGTACACCCCTTTTTTACAGTAGAAAATCAGCAAAGAGAGATCTTCCTCTCTATAATCCGAAGAGCATGTACTAACACACTTGCAATAGCTGTCTGTTTCCAATAAGCACTCCAGAGGTGCTAATTGAAACGCCAACATACATCAGCAACCTGTTCGATTCCAACAATTGAAGCTCCATCTGTATTTCAAAGTGAAATACAGCCATGACGATCCACCTAGGAAGCCATAATTGCAGGCCCGAAGGATGGATTGAATTCGCTAAGCTTCCCCTTAGCCAGGTTCTAGATTCAAACCAGCAGCATATCCTTACTATTCAATTTCCAAAGATGAGATACAAAGAGCAAAGCACCAATATATAAGCTTCAAATTGGCAAATGAAGCAAACTATAACTCCCAACAAGAAACTGTTCAATTCCCCCAAGGGACGCCACCTTTTAGCAATTACTTTATTTGAAATATCAAAACATTTCCCTTTTAGGCGTCCATTTCAAAATGCAACAATTAACATTTAAATGCTTATGAAAATCGACCCCCTTATGTCCCCTTCATTAAGACAACTTAAAGTCATCAAGCCTAAGCATGGGGTACAACTTTAAGATATGAAAATTGACTAAGTCTGGGACTCAGTCCAAGGAGGGATAGAAGCCAAAACCCAAAGCCAACATTCAAACTGATTCTACCAAAAATAGAATGATGACCTGAGCAGAATTGTTGATGGTGCCACTACCACAAATAGACTTACTAAAAATAGCCAATGCCAAAAATAGTAAGTTAACTTCAAAAACCCTCAAAAAGCTAGCTGAACAGCCACTGCCCAAAATGTGAACTGCAGATGATTGAACTGCTGCTAGAAAGATACTGCTATAAATAGACTTACTGAAAATAGCAACTGCTATAAATAGTAAGTTTGCACAACTTCATCTGAGTAGTAATCATGACTTACTATAAATAGTAAGTGTTTCCAAAAGCCTTCTGAGTACAATCCGGGAAGCCAACATGACTTACTATAAATAGTAAGTGCCTGGAAAAGTTATCAGATAGAGATGCATGATACACCATTTTGAAGCTTTCTGAAAACCCAAAAAACTCCACCAAACATGCATCAAAAACCCATGCATGCAAGCCCTCAAAACTGCATCTGAAACCTCCTAAAAAATAGGAAACCCTAATTTTCAGTTCTGCTTAGCCTAGGAGTTTCCGGAAATAGGCTAAAACCTCAAGAAGAGCATGGGGCTAAAATGGGGACATTATAGTCCGCCTTTCCCAAAAAAATTTGTCCTCAAGCAATACCTCCACACTCCAAGAAAACATTTTGATCCTGACTATGCCAAAAAGAACCCAACGCTGTAAAGTTCCAACATACTGATGCTGCACCTTACTGACCTCATAAACACAATCAAAAATCCAAGACTGTTTTGTCCTCCTTCCAAAAATGTAACCCATTTTACCAGCCTTGTAAATAATGCAAACATAATTTTGCAGCATTCCTTGACCGAAAAGCTCTGAAAAGTCTAAATCTGCAACACCGAAGTCTAATACATTTTTGTGCAGTAAGGGAGCTAATCTTCTCAAAACATAGGCATAATCCAGAACATAACTCCTCATAGTATCAAATAGAGTCATGACAGTATAAGTGACTTTTCCAATACTTCTTGCAAAGGAACTTCCATGAAGACTTAGAACGTTTTTTGTGAAGCGAACTGATATAACTGATATGATTGCAAGGAAGATTCACAAATTTCACCTCATGAAACTTCACCTTGAAAAAATCAATTTTCAACTTGCTGCTCTGAATGTTGGTATAAGAGAGAACACGGAAAAAGCCACTGATCTTCATTAGAGAACATCCCTTACCTAAATTTTGGCTATACCGAAACATTCCTTTTCTCTTTTTAGCCCCGAAATCAGTCATGATAGTTGACTGAAAGGTCTGAAAATGAAGACACTTATCAACTAACAAGTCTGATTTAAACTTTTCGAAAGCTGATTCATGAAAAATTAGCATTCCAAACAATAAACAGCAGCTGCAATATGGAAAGTCTACAACAAAATAAGCATATCTGCTCATGAATAAGGCTAATGGCGCCTTAATCAAAATTCCCATTGTCACAAATGAATAATTTTTTATCATGATATCCCTCCAAACCTTCACCTTATAGAAAGAATTTACCATCCAATTGTTGATTAAGGAGCAACCTTCAATACCCCGGTGAATGAGCATGACACCAAGTGACAATTCCACCCTTTTAAGTTTGATTTTTTTCTCAATTTGAAGAAATATACCAGGATCCCAAGTCATCAGCATTGATGAACCATTTCTCAGACGGAGAACTGCTCTTAACTGGACCCTCTGACTCAAACGTTCCATTTGAATAGATACCTCTTGAAACTCCAAGAAATATTCAACAAATCTGAATTCAAAACCAAGAGTTGTGAATTGTCGGAGAGATTCAATGAATCCTTCATCAATCTCAATTCTGAAGTCAGTTACTCTCAAGGAAGCTGGAGCAAACATAAAACCAAACATAAAACTAACCAGCAACCTCATCAAACATTGAATAAATTCTTCATCAGAATGCCAAGCAATTCTTTGTTGTTGTTCAAGAAGAATTTCTTCATCCCTTCTAACTTCCGAATTCTCTACTTCCTACAAAAGGGATGAGCTAGGAACGGAGATGGATTCATCCTCATGCCTCAATTCTTCAATGCTAGAATATCTTCCTCCATCAATAGGACTGGAAGAATTTCCCTCATCATTCTCAAAAAGAGGGTTTTCATAAGTCCCGCTAGCACCATCTTCATACAAGGCATTATCAAAAGCCTGAAAAACTTGTTGATGAGAATTTGGGTACTCCTGTCTTTCAGGACAACATTCCAACTCAAAAGTTTCTTGTATGAGATCAAGCTCATCAAGAATTTTCTGAATCTCTTCAGCTCTTCCTTTATTTTCTTGTTCCCATGAACATTGAGCCGCCGAAATCTGATTCTCTGCTTCCATTAGAGCCTCATGAACCTCTTGCAATTTTGCTTTAGTTTGCTCATTCCATTCCAACGCCTTATCTGCAATATTAGCCACTTTGTCTTTATCGCGGATAATGAGCACAAGACTTAACTTGAATTCTTGCAAGGCATTATTAATTGACTTCATATCAGCAATAGATATACAACACGTAACACGGCTTATTGGTACCTCAATAATCAATTTTCTATCTGTCGATGAATATCATCGAGTCTGGATAAAACTTGAATTTCTTTTTCGACTGTCATTGAACTTGAGTTGCATGCTTCATGAATTGGTTGAGATGGGGCTGTGCTGCTCTAGTGTACAAATATGTCAAAGATCCTTTCAGCCGAACTCCTCAAATTTTCACGCATCTGTTGTACACTTTTTAACATCTCATCAATGGTACCTCCCAATTCGTTAGTTTTTTGTCTCAGCTTGGCTTCGAGCAAAGAAAGTTATGTTTTATGCTCACTAGACACCGCCTCCTCCATGTTGTCTTCAACACAAGATTCAATATTTGTGAAAGATGGATTTCCCTCGTCTACATCTTCCATTTTCTCGTGTTGCTCTAACCAAAATCCTCCTGAATTTCGAAGGTGTAGAAGAAATTCATCAGCTGATAAGATATCATCAACTGAAGATGTTTTTTCAGTCTCAAGGAATTCCTCCTTTGTCTCTTCATCTTGAGGCTCCTTGACCTTTGTTTCCACAACATTTTCTTCATGTGTTTCTAAATCTGTTGTGGTTTTACTACATTCTTCCCTAGAATGCATGGATAAATGTTTTTCAGAAAATTCCTTCTGAATATTGGATACAAAATCAAATGGATTCCAATTTTCATCTTCTTCTTCAACGTTAGAAATCTCCTCTTTGTTCTCCACAGTCTTCATCAAAAGAGGTTTTAATTTGTCTTCACATTGATGAAACAATCCTTTGAACAAAATCTCAGTAGTAGCAGAAATTGGCTACATTGGCTCATATGCGTCCAAGAGAAGTGTTTGGAAAATATGAGGAATAAATTCCATTTCATTCATTGTCAAGACAAGAATATTCTTAATAGCAGCAAATCCATCCTCCCCTTGTTCACTCCACGTTGAATTTATGAGATAATGGAACAATTGATAAATCTGATTTTCCATATCTAAATCAATTAATAACACACTTGTTTTTAGCATGGAAAAAGTCTTCAAGATGGCAACTCTTCTTGGGAAGAGACTGCTACCCGTTTCATCCAAATCCTAGAAGCCTTCAACAATTAAATGCAAAACTTTCTTCATAGTACCATCATCATAAGGCATCATAGGTGCCAGGATTCTCATCATCTCACTAAGACAAGAAGTGACCAGCAGATTGACTTCTTCATCAGGATGCATAAGCCAGTACGGTTGATTCATGGATATCATTGCAGGATGTAACGACCCCCAAACCGCGTAAACAAAAAATTTTCTAACATTTCATTTCAACATATAAAAGTAACATTTAACAAAGACATTACAATAAAATTCTTCCTTTCTTTATTGATACATACATGCAAGTTACAATATATATTTCCACATGAATTCCATTTTCATTGTAAATATAAATCAGAGTACAAAAGTAAAACAATTACATACATAGCTCGTAAGCTTTTGCACAAACAGTAGTAAGATGGTCCAGGTTCCCTTCCTTTCAAATCTTGGTGTATCTGTTGCCCGCTGTGGAGGAGAAACATCACTCAAGCGCTTTTCCGCCAACCACGGACTGTTAATGCGGTCCCCCGCACATCTATCATTCGATAGATGGCCCTCCCTTCGAACGAAGAGATTGGTAAAGTAACCGGCTGCGACAACCCAACTGAGCATAGTGTTGTGTCTTATACATCTAGAACTTGCTATTTCATAATCCTGAACTAGCATGATGTATCACAATGAACTGACAGTGTAGTCTCGACTATATCACATCTAAGTGGATGTCGTACCTTCCACTACTTTGGCCAAAGTATTCACATTCAGTACTTCGAATGAAGGTCATCTATCATATACACTACTCAGGGCCGATTTGACTTAAGGCTATCTTACACTGCGCATAGGTGTCGTCCTTTACTTTTGGATAATCTTTTATCCCAGACTAACCTACAACATTTTTCTAAGAAGTTTACACAAGATAGGTATATCATGTTTCAGATTACCTACCTTTAGACATTCTACTTCAATAGCTACATAAGGGAGGTATATCCTGTTTCAGACAACCTACCTTCAAACAAACTACTTAATCAGGAATTGGAATACAGTCAACAAGGGTCCCTCTGGTAACTCCTAACATGGAATCCTTTATCCATGGAGTACTTAGCTTTTCCTAGTTAACCTATTAACTTTAAAGCTTTAGACTACCTTGGTACTGGTTCCACCCTCGACCTAGTATTTAATAACTAGTTCCTCTTTTCCATTATATAAGGAATTCAAGCAGTATTCAAGTAAATTCATTTCAAACATTCCCTTTATAACATGGACTATCTATTCTTCCATAACAAGCTATAAAGAGGCTTTTCCCCTTATAAACGAGTTTTCCTTTTTATAAACAAGTCAATCCCAAGAATTCAAGCTATTCTTATGAAATCAAGCTATTTGCTTAAAAACAAGCTTTCTCAATGAAATTAAGTATTTCTTCATAACAAGCTATCCTTTTCACAAACCAGCATTCCTTTCACCTTTCACAAACAAGATTTCCCTAAGTTGCTTCATAACAACAAGCTATTCTATTCCAACTGAATTTCTTCTAGTGCTTTCCTATTTTACTTCCTTTCACAAAGCAAATTCTAAATCAAGCAGATCAATTAACATATAGAATTAATCAAAGACATTTCACATGCCTGTTTCCTTGCTGTAAATGATTCCAATCTGCAACTACTTCTCTTCCTTCTTTAGTATCACTCCTCTCAATTCTGGTTTCTATTACTGGTTTTGTATTTTATGCTTGCAGCATATAAATACCAATCTCTCAGAAATGGTGATGGGATATATGCAAATTGGCTCTCAACAAATGCTACACAGTAATGACAGAGTATGGCTCTCAAGCAAATGCTTCTACAACAATGACAGAGTATGGTTATCCAACAAATGCTTCTATAGCAATGTCAAAATATGGCTCTCAATATGCTTCTACAGCAATGAAAAAATATGGTTCTCAAAGGAATTCGTTTTTAAGCAAAAACAAATAGAAAATTCGTGTATATCACAATGAGAGAAACTCCTATATTTATAGGTTTCGAATTCTCATGCTTACTACATTTTAGGCATGAGAATTCGACACCTTTCTCATTGAAAATGTCAAGTTATGCAGTGGCAGCAATCTAGCATGATACTCAGCAAAAAGGAAGATGATTCGACCTAAATAATGAAGAATGTTTCAGCTCTCACATGGCAAATTACGAATGACAGACACCTACAGGTGTTACTCTTCATAGACACCCAGCAATGGCGGATTAAATCCAAGTAAGAAAACGTCAAGGTAAAAACGCAGCCAACTGGCTTTTATTCCGCCCCTCCACTTGCATTTCCAGAATGATGACATTGAAGCTTGCGACCTGGTTTTTTGGCCTGAGAAGCTGCGCGGTTTACCTCATTCCGAACTTCCATTCAATATCAGCATTTCCAGTTTGCGCCATTTCACAGTTCGCGTTTTTCCATAATGAAGGAAATTCGCGATTTCCAGCAAACTCAAGGTTTTAAAACGTATTTGCTTAAACCTTTCAAAAGTTTATAATGTATATCGTTTAAATTATTCATGGCATCTTCAAACGTATTTCCCCAATAGACTATGGAAGTCGAAAATACTTTCTTTACTTATGGTAAATGCATTTTATTTGCCATATCACTATACAAGTCAAATTTAATTATTTTCCAAGGTAATATTTATTTAAAATATAAACAAGATATTATATTTATATTTTTCATTATATTAAATATATATCCTATTATAGTTTTATTTACCGTATTTAAATATATGTATATATCTATATAATATTTAAATATTACTATAGATATATCTATATATTTTATTCCAGGTAAAACTATAATAACGTTTATATTAAATATACATATCAACACATTCAAATATTTACATTTAAATATATCTATACATATTTGTATTTAATTATCCAAATACGTGTATTACAGGGCAGTCAACGTACCCTTAATACACGTGTTTGTACAAACATGTATATATACATTTAACTGTAAATTTCAGGCATCAATATAACGTTATAACAACATTATAGCTAGTGTGCATATGTCTATAGGTGTACCAGCCATGTATACGTATCCGTATGTATGCCATGTCCATACATGTGTATGGCATTATAATTGCCCATCATACATCTGTATCGACATGTCATACATGTTGTTACATACATATGAGTGGTACATGTATACGCATATACATCCTATCTATACCACACTTATCAGTTTATATTTCACATTCAAGGCTCACAAAACAGTAAGTCAGTCAACAAGTAACACCACTCATAAAGCATAAAGAAGTAATCCAAAACTCCTAAGCCTAAGGATGATTTATTAAGACAACTCAATCTGACTCAGTTCCCAAAACCCTCAGTGAAGTGTGTATGCTCATATGATCAACTTTACCGGTTACTCGACCAAGCCCCTCTCCCGAGTGATGTCTCCCCTCCGCCTGGAGGAATAGTTCATGTTCTTGCATCCATAGACATACAATCTCAGCAGTTACTTGTTCACATCATCAATAAAACATCTTTAAGTTAGAATATTCCTTACTCCATAACTTGCATGCATCATTTAAACAAGAATTACACTAATAGAATGAATTGATCTAATGAGGCAATCATTAAAATAGAACTCATTCATTTTGATAACAAAAACATGTTTTATTCATCTCAAAGATTCAAACATTACAATCAACTGCCCTATGCAATAATAGCTATACTATCGGGGTGTAACATACTCCCCCCCTTATGATTCATCGTCCTCGATGACCTAAGGTTTTATTCAAAGCATAAAATCCTAACACTGCATTTATTCTTCATTCTTGAAAATTTCAAGAATGTCTGATCGGTCTAATTTGGACATCAGCTTGTCCATCATTCATGGCAACATGTTTCCTCTACTGAAACATGGCCTTTTGAGTAGGCAGTGAGTTGTCATGTTGTTGGGTACCAAAAGTTTTGTTAGGACATTCATTTGCATAATGATTACCTTTACAAATAAAGCATCCTACTCTTGGCCCTCTTTTCTCCATGATTTCTCCAGTTTTATTAACACCTTCACTAGCTCTACTAGTGTCATCATACCTTGAGTTGTCTCTTTTCCACTCTCTTCTGAATTCCTTTTCATTGAAGCGAGATCTCTTCCCCTTCTTGTTTGCTGCATCATGCACAAATTCTTCCTTCTTGTGGGCAATTTTATCGGGGACCTCAGTATCCTTCTTTTTTTCTTTCCCTTCAAACTGGATTGGACAGAAATTTTGAGTATGGGATGGAAATATGAGCGGTTGGTTGCTCTCGAGAGTGATCCTTGGCTAAGACAAGGGCAGTTTTTTAGACATGAGCTTGCTGGTTGGAGGCAGACCAGCCACCTTTCATGGGGAGTTACTCATATCCGGGAGAGTTGGTTCATCACTTCTTGTCTAAGAAGTGGTAGTTTTCAGTTGGTGATTGCTCTTGTATATTTTCCAGCCACTTTGGAGGTTTGTAAAAAAAATTTGTTAGTTCCTTCCCAATTTTGCATCAGGACAGCGAACTTTCACATGCTTTGATTCTACATTCTGAGACTTTTGGAGTTAGAATTGTGAGAAATTTCTACAGTCTTCAAGGTTGTATCATGATGATTCAGTTGAGGCATCGGAGATTCATGGGGAGTCATGAGTTTGACTTTGATGAGCTCTTGCAAAGGAGTGCTTTCCTCTTTGCAAGAGAATTTGAAGAGGTCACATTTGCAGTGGTGGCTTTGTTAGTTACCTTATGGAGGTATGCTGAGGGGTACAGTATCGTGTTGAGCAAACTATCTCTCCCGTTGCCCAGGAATGTGATAGAAAATGGTATGGTTGTTATGGATGACTCAGAGACTTTTGGGCATGAGAAGCTGCAAGGTGTTGACTTCAATCTTTCCAGGTTGTTCATGGATAGTAACATTTGGGAGTCACAAGGGAGGTTAGTGCAGTTTTGGCTTGATGTTCTCACTGACATGGTCAGAGTGGTGCAACATCAGCATGGTGGTTTTCCCTTGAGACAAACGTGGGACCCAGGGAGCGTACTCAAGTTGGTATGGATGAGCTTCAAATTTTCTGGGGTTGTGGTGGTTTTGCTTGAGGACAAGCAATTTTGGGAAGGCCGGACTATAATGTCCCCATTTTTAGCACTACACGTTCCAGTGACTGTTAGCCTATTCCCTGATGCTCGTAGGCTAGTCAGAGGCAGAATTAGGGTTCCCAGTTGCTTGGAGGTTTTCCTTGAGGATTCAGGGGTTTGCATGTTGGAGTTTTGTAGTTTGGTCGCAGGATTCCTTCTGGGTTTTCAGAGAGTTTTGCGGTGGTATGACATGCAACTGAATCAGAGAACTTTTCCGGACTTACTATTTTTAGTAAGTTATGATGGCTGCATGTTGGAGTTTTATAGTTTGGATTCTGGATTCCTTCTGGGTTTTCGGAGAGCTTCGCGACAACATGACATGCAACTGAATCAGAGGACTTTTCTAGACTTGCTATTTTTAGTAAGTGCGACAGCTGCTCGGATTGTGGTTAAAATGAGTTTGGAACAACTTACTATTTTTAGCAGTATGCTATTTTTAGTAAGTTATATTTTTGGCAGAGCTATTTTTAGCAAGGTCTCTGAAGTTCGATTTAGTGGCTATCTCGGGCAGGGTAGTATATTCATCCGGTCTCCAGCATGTGAGGTGATTATTTTGGCAAATTCAATATTTGTTGAAAATAGTATTTTAAACGAGATATTTCTACTAAGGCTTGTTGGACACCTAAATGGAGGGATAAGTTGGTTTATTAAAAAAGACAAATTTTATAAAAGTTTCTCTCCTAAGTATTTTGGACGCGAACTTAGGAATAAAAAGAATTATTTCATTTTATTAAATAATTCTTCCATGAAAGAAAGGACGCCAACTTTAAGGAGGATTTGTGGTCAACAAGGAATTTCAAATTCTGTTGACTCTGGGAAAGGGCCCACTTTTCTAGAAGCTTCTAGAAGTCTCCTCAAAAGTTATAAAAAGGAAGTTTGGGGTCTTCATTGAGCATCTTATGTTTTACAATATTGTTATGCTGTCGGAATGGTATCAGGATTGCTTCGAGGGATGCATACCTCCTAGTCGGCTTAACTTCTTGGTTGAAAGATAGCAACTAGTTGAGATTAGTTTCATATTGAGTTGTTTTGCATTTTGCAATTAAGTTATTGTATTTTCAGTCTTTCTACAGTTGTTGTTTTGGCTATGGCTGAACTGGATTTTCACTCATATGTCTTTGAATGATTTTTATCTGGTTATGAGTATTTGATCATTGTGTTTTGCAGCCTTGGGCACCCCTCTCTAGTGATTTTCAGATTTTATTATCAAGTGTGGATTTTTTAAAGGCAAATTCGCCCCTCCTTGAGGGCCGTACATTTCTGGAGAGCATTGGTTTCCATGCAAATTAATATGAAGTCATTTGATGTTGTCTAGCCTTTGGGATTTGGGCGCCAACTTGTCTAGGAGTTATTGCATCTGATTTCAAGTCATTTGGTTGGGTATTGAGCATGTTATGAGCATTTTAGTGGGTCTTGTAGTTGCCGGTTAGGGTATTTCAGTTGCTGGTTCTATCATATCAGACTTAGAGGGTTCATCACTTGGGCTGGGATTGAGTTTTTGAAGTCATATTAGGCATTTGGAAGACTCGTTATACATTTGCAGCTTGGATTACTTCACTAATGCAGTGTGCTTGCAGGGTCTCTAACATATTGTAAGCTAAGCAATAGTACTGTCAGCATTTCTCCTAATCTGATCTGATTCTTGTAATTCCCACGACTGTGGAAGAGACTGGCTCATTTCAGTCTATAGCTTTAAGTTTTCCCTTCTTGCATCACCCGCTGAACAAGTGGAAGAGGCCAGCTTGCCGCCTATTTACTTACTGTATTGCATTATTCATCATATTGCTAATCGGCTGAGCCGTCAACATACTCCCGCTGAACAAGTGGTCAAGTTGCATCTTTATTTCAGTAATGTACTTTCCATTTCAATCCTCTCGCTGAATAAGTGGTTGAGTGATTGCTTTCCTTTCTGTTACTTTCCAGCAGTTTCAATTATGCTAATGATCCCCTTTCGAGTGTGCTCTCAACCTTGCCGACACTGGGATCTGGGCTGATCAGAGGAAAGGGTTCCTTCCAGTTGGATTGTGTTTTCATTAATGATAATGGGTGAACTTGGTTGTGAAAAAGTGAAAAAATTGGCCTGGTATATTTCAAAGAAACAGTTGGCACGATTCCCAAGGTAGTCAAGAAGGAAGGTACGGCCTCCAGGAAGGGTCGACCTTCTCCCAAAAATCAGAAACTCAATGATAAAATCTGCAAACTTGCAGAAAGGGGCGCCCTCCACAGTAGAACAGCATGGGCTAACACCCAGAATGAAACCAAAATCTGAATTGAAGCTATGAAACGAAAATAGCTTCAGCCAGGCCAAATCAGAAACTTGCAAAAACAGGTTTTACATCAGCAACCTGTTCGATTCCAACAATTGAAGCTCCATCTGTATTTCAAAGTGAAATACAGCCATGATGATCCACCTAGGAAGCCATAGTTGCAGGCCCGAAGGATGGATTGAATTCGCTAAGCTTCCCCTTAGCCAAGTTCTGGATTCAAACCAGCAGCATATCCTTACTATTCAATTTCCAAAGATAAGATACAAAGAGCAAAGCACCAATATATAAGCTTGAAATTGGCAAATGAAGCAAACTATAACTCCCAACAAGAAACTGTTCAATTCCCCCAAGGGATGCCACCGTTTAGCAATTACTTTATTTGAAATATCAAAACATTTCCCTTTTAGGCATCCATTTCAAAATACAACAATAAACATTTAAAACAAACATTTAAATGCTTATGAAAATCGACCCCCTTATGTCCTGTTGACGTGTTTTTTTATGACAACACCAACACAGAATAAAATGTCCAACGATCACTCTATTCCCTCTTGATCAAAGTATTCCGCATGCTAAGATTGCATGAAAGTTCATGCGTTCAACTCCAAGGTTCCTTTTGTCGCGAATAGACTCAGTTGGTTGATGTGAATATGCTGGGTATTCCAAGGGGACTTACGTGAGTTGCTCATTCAGAAGAAAGGATTTTCAAATTTCGGGAGATTTGTCAATGAAGCTCAGGTTCCTAAACTAACCGAATAATGCTGAATGTAAAAGGATATAAGGATTAGAGATACTACCATCTACTCCTAAAGGGGGTGGAGGACGATGATCGGCTTAAACAATCTTCAAACCAGACTTCGCTTCGTCTCCCTTCGGACAACTCTGACAAAGCTGATGCAATCTTCAAAGGATGAATAAGATGTTCAAATTGTGATTCAACATGTGCACTCCGTCACAACGATGCAAATGAACACACGAATCACAACCGAAGTTAGGTACTGATATTCCAGTTGACCACACAAGGCGAACTTACCATCAGCAAGCCTGCTAGTGGTATGGATGAAAGAAGATATGTTCAAACCACGACGCCACACTCCACAATTAACAACTACTTGCATAAAATAAAGTCTACTCTACTCTATCAATCTGAATTGGAAAGACGAAAAGGCCTTGCTAGCTAGTCACAATAAAAGATAGAACCACCATGCAATGATAAACCTTTGTATTATGAAAAGTGTTCACAACAACTATTTACAAAACTTTCAAAGGGAAAGTTTTCTTTCCTTTTCAAACTAAGCTATCTTCTAAGCTAACTCTATCTATTCTAACTTCTATTCTCTCTACTCTCAATCTAATATCCACTTAGTTACAAATGAGGGGGGATGCCCCTTTTATAGTTGGCCCAGTCCAACGGACGGCTTAGATTGAATTACAATAAAGGGTTCAAATCGAGCCACATATGCCCTAATTAGGGTTCTTGCCCTAAAAACCGCCACAAAGAGGAGTGGGGCAATGAATGCACAGAATATTCTCCACTCCTCTGCAGGAACCATTATCTGCAATTAATGCCCACTTTCTTCCTCTAGAAGATTCTCGTCCAGAAACGCGTTCCCACTATCTGTTTGCCAATTTTGTTGCGTTAGGAGGAGAGTAAAAGAATCTCTAAGATCGTCTCCGCAGATAATAAAATTTGAAAGGATTTGTCGTTCAGCCCTCCTGTTGCTTTGACTCCTGGACGCCCTTCTTCTTTGCGACTTTCATATTTATCTAGCCCACTGCCTTGGGCGCATTTGCCTCTTTTGCATCACATTCTTAGTGCCTTAGACAAATCTTCACTTTCGTTTCCAAAGTTGCAACGTTGTCTAGCTTCATCAAGTCCTCATGCCTTGGCTTCAACGTTCATCCTACAAAACAAAAGAAGAGTATCAGAACACTTTATAATCCAAATTCACTTTACTTACCTTATTTCCATGTTCTGACCGCTTGATCTCCGGATCTTGATAGAGTTCACCATTTCCAGCAAACTCTTATAACTCTTCAACATCTGAATGCTTGATGCTCTAGCTTCAGTTCATTTTCAAATTCCTCCCTGTCTTAGACAAATTTCTTCCCCGTGAGTGTATTTGACCCCCTCTGCTTTCCTTTTCGATGCCTTAGAAAATTTATCCATCTGAGCCTTAGGAACTTTGTTGAACGGGTGCCAGGCCAAAATCCCTGCCGAAACAACACGAGCAAGGTGTGGAAGAACCTCAAATCATCTCCCAGTGAGAAATATCCAATACCCAGAAGAAATTTCCCCTCAGAAATCATCGTTTCCATGTGTATCCAGACGAAGGGGTAAGTTTAATTTTTTACTATTTTGAAAATAATAAAATTGCTAAGGTTCACCCGTTTTTTTTTTACTCTGGAGGAATTCCACGCCTGTAATCTCCATTTTTCTTGCCTTAGTATTTTCATGCTTCCCTGAAGAAATTCCCTCCTGCATCTGGGAGCATATCACCTTGCACTTAGAGATTTTATACCACCTCCTCCAGGCGTATTTTCTAATTTCCCCTTAGAAAATGCCTTAGAAAATTTATTTTAAATATCACATCCTTGGGCACACTTCATAACACATACTTTACCTTCGTTTCCCAAGCAATTTCACGCCTTAAAATTTTGCCTTACACTTAGCAACTTTTCTCAAGTCCCAACTTCCTTGGAGCGTATTTGAAGTCTTCTACTTCCATTTTCTAACTTAGAAATTCCTTCAACATTTCCTTCTCTCTAGGCGTATTCCCTTCAGTGGCATTTTATTTTAATGCCATAGACAAATTCCTAAGTCTTATATCTCCTCCTTACCCTAGGCGCATATGACTCCTTGAACTCTCATTTTCAATGCCTTAGAGATTTCTCAACTTGTCATTTCCTCCTTATGATGGGCGCATTTTACCCCATGAGCCTCCATTTCCCTCATATTTAGAAAATATTCTAAGTCTTGCCTTCATACTTCCTTAGAGGGCGCATTTAGAGGTTTGTGCTTTTATTTTCCTTTACTTAGAAAATTCTCAATTCAGCTTCACTTGCTGGGCGCATTTACCACCTTGTGCTTTCATTATTGTGACTTAGAATACTTTTTGAGTGGCCTTGCTTGAGGGCGCATTTGAGGTCTTCTACTTTTATTTCCCCACGCCTTTGACATCTCCTTCTATCATCTTCCTTGGATGCATATGGAAGGGGTGTCCACCTTCACTTTTCTCCACTTAAACTTATTTACCTCATACTCCTTCTAAGGGCGCATTTAGGGGGGGGCTACTTCTATTTTCATGCCTTAGAAATTATTTCAACCAGCAAGCTACCTTGGGCGCATTTTGCCTAGGTAGCTTCCATCTTGCCTTAGAGTATTTCTTGGCCTTCATCTATCATGGGGCGCATTTGAGACATTGAACTTTTATCTTCATTATGGGCGCATTCCCATGTGTGAGCTTTTATTTTGAAGGTGGGCACATTTGGAAGGGGTTACTTTCATTCTTGTGCCTTAGGCGTTTTTCTCATCTTACTTGGGCGCATTTCAAGGGGTCCACTTCTACTTGAGGGCGCATTTTGATAGGCAAGCTTCCATTTCCTCACACTTAGGCGTTTTTTTAGGCTCCAAGAACCTTGGGCGCATATGAGGGAGGAGCTTGGGCGCATTTCCTTAGTTGAACTTTCGTTTTTGCCTTAGTAGAATTTTCACCCTCTTGACCCCTTGGGCGCATTTTGACCCATGAGCTTTTGTTTTAACACTTAGAAACTTTTGAACTCTCTCTTGAAGGTGGGCGCATTTGTGGTAGGCCACTTTCGTTTCATACTTAGAAAATTTTAAAGTTATCAACCTTGAAGGTGGGCGCATTTTCTCTGCTCAACTTTGAATTTTGTACTTAGAAAATTTCCAGATTTCATTCTTGAGGTGGGCGCCTTTTAGAGCTCTTGCTTTCATTTTCCCATACTTAGAAAATTTTCATGTCTCTGCTTGCTATTGCTTTTGCATTCTATTTTTAGCAAGTTGTGCTATTTTTAGCAAGTCCCTTGATTTTCAACCTCTAAGGCTCCGTTTTGCCTGAAAATTTCATCATATGATCTTCTTCACCTTGTGAACCTGTTTTGCCAGTCCTCTGCCCTGACCTGCTATTTATAGCCACCTGCTATTTATAGTAAGTTTTGACTTTCTGACTTCAGTAGCTCCGTTTTGCCTGAAAGTTGCAACGCTTGATCTTGATAGCTTGAGTGTCGCTCTGATGCCAACCTCGGGTGCAGACCTGCTATTTATAGCCGTGCCCTGACTTACTAAAAATAGTAAGTTCTCCGATTTCGCTCAAATTTTGCCAGCAGGTACCTTGAAGTGTGCTGACATTGGTGGGGTGCTTCGTTTCGGCTATTATTGGATTTTACCCCTTATAAAAGTGGAAACCCTAATTTGACTTGCATGTATCCCGAACGGTCTCCGTTTGTCCTCGTTCCTTCTGCATGCCGTTTTGCTTGCTGAACTGGAGTGTTGGGGGCGGCTGCCAGAGTGTACCTGCTAAAAATAGAAACTACCTGAAAAGTGACCAATCTGTTGCCGGATGATTTTGCATGTCAATTTGCCCGTGGCATCTCAAAAAACCCAGAAAAACCCAGAAAACTGGTCAACTTTTCGACACTGGCTAAAAATAGTAAGTCCCCGAAATTTGATCCCCTCCGCTTGCGTGTCACACTGTTGCGTAGCTCTTGAAAAACCCAGAAGGAATATCCGGACATGCGTTAGAGAACTCTGCATGCAAACCCTAAAAATAGCCTCTGAAGGCTGAACTCTGAAAGTGGTCGTCTCGGTTTGCATGTTACACCATCGTGAAGGTCTAGAAAAACCCAGATCAATTCTCTTGTCATTTATCGGAGAATTGTATGTTGAAGCCCTGAAAATAGCTCGTGAAGCCAAAATTGCTAAAAATAGCCAGTTGTCTGAATCGGCTCAAATTTCATGCGTAGGCCCTTGGAAGCTGCCTAAATGTGTTGAAGTAGTTAGAATCCCGAAATCCTGATGAAAAGCTCACAGATTGAACACTTGGTAAAAATAGTAAGTCGTCAGAACATGATAAAAATTCAGTGGGAGCCTCCTGGAAGCAATGTTAAGCTTAGCTGTCAATTTATCAACTTGATTTAATCTTAATCCAGCCTGAAAACCCTAACTTCACAGATTCCCTTCAGACTCGGCCAAAATTTCTAATTAGGTCAAATACAGATACATCCCCAGAAGAACAGAGAAATCAGAGAGAGAGAGGGAGACAAAAAACAAAAGCCAAAAGACCAAAATGGAGCAAAAATTGGGGGTCCCCATTTGAATGGGGCGATGTGTGAAAAAGGTCACAACATGTCCCCTTCATTAAGACAACTTAAAGTCATCAAACCTAAGCATGGGGTACAACTTTAAGATATGAAAATTGACTAAGTCTGGAACTCAGTCTAAGGAGGAATAGAAGCCAAAACCCAAAGCCAACATTCAAACTGATTCTTCCAGAAATAGAATGATGACCTGAGCAGAATTGCTAATGGTGCCACTGCCACAAATAGACTTACTAAAAATAGCCAATGCCAAAAATAGTAAGTTAACTTCAAAAACCCTCAAAAAGTCAGTTGAACAACCACACTGCCCAAAATGTGAACTGCAGATGATTGAACTGCTGCTAGAAAGATACTGCTATAAATAGACTTACTAAAAATAGCAACTGCTATAAATAGTAAGTTTGCACAACTTCATTTGAGCAGTAATCATGACTTACTATAAATAGTAAGTGTTTCCAAAAGCCTTCTGAGTACAATCCGGGATGCCAACATGACTTACTATAAATAGTAAGTGCCTGGAAAAGTTATCAAATAGAGATGCATGATACACCATTTTGAAGCTTTCTGAAAACCCAGAAAACTCCACCAAACATGCATCAAAAACCCATGCATGTCAGCCCTCAAAGTTGCATCTGAAACCTCCTAAAAAATAGGAAAGCCTAATTTTCAGTTCTGCTTAGCCTATGAGTTTCCAGAAATAGGCTAAAACCTCAAGAAGAGCGTGGGGCTAAAATGGGGACATTACAATGGATCAGTTTCAAGGAGGTATGAGTTTGTTGGTTATTCCTCTAGGGGAACCCAGCATTGCTTCATCATCCTTACCTTGTCTTGGCAAGGAATCAAATGGTGGCTTGGATGGCGTTCAGTTAGATGTTCTTCATACATATGATGGCAGTCCAGAAAGTCCAGTATGTGGAGAATAGGGAGATTTGGTTAGGACCGATTTGATATTGCAAGATATGGAGGTGAATGACTATTATGACGCTAGTACCGAGGAGTTGAAGAGTGACTTATTCACAAGGACATCCGATCATGAGTACAGTGATCACATTTTCCTTGAGCCGAGCAATCAGCCCTGTAGCACATGGGATCCGGGTGTGTTGGCACCTAAGCATAATGAGGATCCTACGTGGGATAAATTTTCCTTTGACCTGGAAGATATTCAAAACTCAGAACACAATGTGACCTGTGAGATTGTTGTTGAAGTAGATGTCTTTAATGAAGAAGCTTGTATGGTGAAGCTCTAGAATGATTTATTTGAGAAGGTTGCAGCCACTAAAGAAGAGTTTGATGCTACTAACATTTTCAAAACAGCACCTATTTGGGAGCATCTTCATCATTCCAGTGATAGTAGCCTAGATTTTGAGTGGTAATCTCCTATACATGAAGAACATCAATTCAACTTCTCAAAGAATCTAGTAGAGGAGCATGATGAAATGGATCCTGAGGAGGATTTCAAATCAGCATTCAGTAGTGACTCCTTGCTTGAGTTGGGGGCTACCATAACTTTTGATCAAAGTGACAGTGAGGAGGAAGTAGATTTAGAAGATCATATGGCTCTTGATAATGAAGATATTTCTAAATCTTGGTTACACAGAGAACCAAGTCACTTGATTGAACAAAGACCTAGGGAGTTATGTGAATTGAAGAGTCAACTCTTGGTCACCAATGAGAAGGAGATTCAAGTCCTTACAAAGTTGGACAGCACTCACAAGATCCTTGAAATTCTCATGTAGAATGGTGTTGAGGGAAGAGTTACTTCTTCAAACTTGCATCTTATCAAGGACTCTTTGGAAACAGTGAAAAAAAAGTACTTGCACTTGATTAAAGATTGAGATAATGCCATCGAATTTGCAAAAGAGGCTATTAGTGCATTCAAAGAAAGGGAGAGGAAGGTTGATGAGCTTTCTCTTGAGCTTGTTTCGACAAAAGGCATATTAGAAAATACTCTGATGGCACTAATGGATGTAGAAGATCAGCTAGTTGATACCAAGCTTTCCAAAGAACAAGAGAATGAACAAAGAGCTGAAGAAATCAAGCAAGTAATTGATCAAATTGATAGTCTTCAAGAGTTTGACTTAGAGGCATTCCAAAAAAAATCAGAAGTTGCATGGGCAGATTTGGATCAGCAAGTTGGGTTTGAGCAAGAGAAAAGGAATGACTTTCAAATTCTTAATAGTCCTCTCTTTGAAGTGGGTGCAGAGTCAATTTATGACAATCCACTCTTAGTGATGGAAGATGAAACATGTGAACTTTCCAAGCATGAGACCAAGTGCGGTTTCCAGCTTATTGATGATTTGATATCAGACCATGAGGACGTGTCAAACTTTGTGATTGGTAATCTTCCAAGGTTGCTTGATAGTGAATGCATAAATGGGTTTGAGGATGAAGTCTCCAATTGGGAAGTGTTGGATCAAGGTGACTTCAACATCTTTGACATCGAGGTGTTGTCCAAACATAGTTTGGTAGCTGTTGAAGGTTTCATTACAGCAACAAGGAAAGGAGATTTCAGACTCATTACCTATGAAGCTTGGGAGAAAGAAAGACCAAAGCATGATATCTACATGTTTGACAATCCATCCCTTGGGTTGAGTGATGTTTTATCTAATACTATTCCTTTTTGGGGGTTGGGTCTGAAGACAACAATTGCTCCATACTCCATAGTTGATGATGCTTTTGTGGATGGGTTGCAGGCAATTACCCAAGAAGTCACAAACTTCCATGGTGAACAAGATGTCATCAATGATACATGGGGTTGTGATGTGTACCTTTCCAGGTGTGCTAGATATCATTCTTGGTTAAGTATCCATGCATGGGATCCTCAACAAGGATTGATGGAGTTTTGGGGGAATGACAAGGAAGGTCCTTGGAGGGATAGGGATCAAATTTTCAAAAATTTATAATGTTGTTCCTTTTCTTACCAACCACTTGGTGATTCCAATTGCTCATCTACAAATGGATTGGAGAGAGGTTTTCGTGCCCAGGATCATATGCATGGACAAATTGTTGCTATTACCTCTCTTTGCAGCCATCTTATGAGTCCATTGATGTCCCCACCAATGGATTGGACGGAGATTCTGAGCAATGAGTGGCTCTATGGCGAGTTGGTGACACTTGAGAGGACTTTCGCAGCTATGCACATGAGCAAGTGTATCATTATGGGTGATGGTTTTCAGTATTGCAGCAGTTGTTTCTCTTCTTGGGTGCTGATTTTTCAAAAATCAGACCTCAAATTGATTATTTCAAACTTGGAGAGCTACAAGTATGCTTGTTTTCACTCCATTCAATCCCCTAGCAAGATTGACTTGTGGTCTCAGATGAGAGGAACATTGAGTCTGGGCAATCAAAATCTATGTGGGAGGAGTGTACAAGCATCAATCAGTTGCTATTCTAATCCATTCACTTGTACTTATAGTTAGTTTTAGACCAAAAACGTAAATAAGCAGAAGTACAACACACTGAACAACAAGAAAACAGCAAAATACCCTGGGAAAACCCTCCTCGAGGGAGAAAAACCCAGCAAAATTTATCTCTTATATATTAGCAAAATAAGGGCAGAAATCTGCTTACAACTCAGGCCCAACACAAGGCCGAATTTGATACAAAGAATAATAGCACCTCTCCTAGATGCAAAGATACAATCGAATATGTTTTCTCCTTGAAATCGATATGCTGCTACAAAATGATGATTTGCTGCTAAAGAGCGAACTTCTTCTTGAAAGTGTGAATTGAATTGAGAATGAATTGATCTCTAAATGAAAGATCTTCACCTTCTATATATACAAATCTAGGTGACTTCTTCTCTAGGTCGGCCTCCAATAAAAAATAGAAAATATAAAAATATTTATTGTACACGAAAAAGCCGACCTGCCTTGAGCATTATTTCATTTTTATTTTATTTTATCTAGGAGAAAATATCTCTCGATGCTATAAATATCAACACTCCCTCTTAGCTAGGGGGATATTTTCCCAGATATCCTCGTCATGGAGTCTCTCAACATGACGCCCACAATGGCTACACCCATTTGTGGAAAACCACATCTCAATCTCAGAGATGTACAAGAGTTCATCACAGAGTCTCTCAATGTGATATCATCATGGAGTCTCTCAACATGACGTCCATCAAGGACTCCCATGTGTGGAAAGGAACACATGTACAAGTGCCCATCACAGAGATTCTCAACGTTATGTCGTCATCGAGTCTCTCAACATGACGTCCACCATGGCTACTCCCATGTGTGGAAAAACACAAGTACAAAGGGTTCATCATGGAGTCTCTCAACGCGATATCGTCATGGAGTCTCTCAACATGACGTCCACCATGGCTACTCCCATGTGTGGAAAGAACCACATCTCCATCTCAGAGATGTACAAGGGTTTTCACCTCATATTTCTCCGTCTCAAAGAAATATGCATTATATCAAAGCTCACTGATGTTGAGTCTCCCTCTCAGCAAGGGCGACATTCTCCAGTACTCTAAACTTGTCCCGAAAATGTGCAAACTTCACTCTGGAAAGAGGCTTGGTGAGAATATCAACCTTTTGATCATCAATGCAAATGTACTTGAGTTGAATTTCTTTCCTCAGCACCATGTCTCTGATGTAATGATACTTGATCTCCACATGCTTTGTCCTATCATGAAACACTGGATTTACCAAGAGCTTCACACAGCTTTGATTATCACAATGAATCACAGTCGGCTCCAAAGTTTGACCAAACAATCCTGCAAGGAGCTTTCGAAGCCACACTGCTTCTCAGGCTGCCACACATGCTGCAATATATTCACCCTCTGCAGTGCTTAAGGCCACAGAAGTTTGCTTCCTGCTACACCAAAAAATCATGGCAGGCCCCAAACTGAAGCAACATCTAGAGGTGCTCTTCCTATCAATTACACTCCCGGCCCAATCAGAATCAGTATAGCCTTGTAACTTTAGATCTTCACAAGAAGTGTATCTCAAGCCATATCCCACAATGCCATACAAGTATCTCAAAATATGCTTTGCTGCAACTAAATGTATTTGTCTTGGTTCACACATGAACTGACTGACAGCACTCACAGCATAACAAATATCGAGTCTAGTGATGAAAAGATACATCAATGATCCTATCAATTGTCTATACATGGTAAGATCTACCAAATTTGAACCAACTGCAGAGTCACTCAACTTCTTCATGTTTGTCTCCAATAGGTGTAGACATAGACTTGCAATCCATCATCCAAAATCTCTTCAAGATGTCTATAGTGTATTTTCCCTTACTTAGAATAATCTCATTAGGTCTTTGCCACACCTCCAGTCCCAAGAAGTAATGCATAAGACCAAGATCCTTCATCTCAAACTCGGAGGCTAACTCTTTCTTGCATTTGACAATGAGATACTCTGCTCCAATGAGAAATAAATCAACATAAAGAACCAGTATCAAAGCCTCGCCATCAACTACCTTGAAGTAAAGATTGGAATCTGCATCATTCTTGGAGAATCCCAAGCTCATCAAATATTTATCAATCCTTTCATACCATGCACGAGGTGCTTGCTTAAGGTAGTACAATGCCTTCTTCAATCGGCATACATAAGACTCCTTCCCATGAATCACAAAACCATCTGGCTGCTCAATGTACACTTCCTCTTCAATCACAACACTAAGAAATGTAGTCTTTATGTCCATTTGATGTAACTTCCAGCCTTTAGCGGATGCAATAGCAATAATTGTCCAGATAGAAGTGTATCGAGCAACAGGAGTGTTGTGCAGTTTTGCACACACGCCCCACTGAAAGTAGGAACCCCCCTTTTGCTTGGTCTTTTGGCCCTTTTCTATGGCCGTGCCTTTTGAGTTTATTTTTGAAAATCATGGGATTTTGGTCTTTGGTGCTTTGGTCCTTTGGTCGTGGGGTTGGGTTACTTTGCACTATTCCTGAATGCTTGTCTTGTTTGTGAAGTGCCCCTATGTTGAGTTCCTAGTGGTTATGGAGTCTCACGGATGTCTTCTCTGGAAGTGGGTTCCCTTTGCCTTTTGTTTGTCCTTGGTGTTCTTGTTTGGGTCTTGGGAGTTGTTCTTTTCCTCCTAAGACCTTGTTTCATTTGTTCTGTCGGAGGCCAAATTGGGATGAAACTAAACTTGGAGCCTTCAGAACGTTCCTAGTTCTGTTTTCGTTCTGGTCCCGGCTCCGCTTCTTGCCTTCTTGTTTTATTCGTTGTTTTGCTTGTTTTCGGCCTTTGGGTTGGTTTCTTCCCTTAGGTTTTCCTTGGTTTGCCTTTTTTTTCGTTCGTCGGAGGCGGCACGCAAGATGAAACTGAACCCTGAACCTTAAAAAAGTTCACGGTTTGGTTTCCATTCCCGTTCCGGTTCTGTCTCTGCGTCTTTGTTGTTTCGTTGTTTTCGGCCTTTGGGTTGGTTTCTTCCCCTTAGGTCTGCTTTGGTCTTCCTTTTTCCTTCGTTGTTTTCCCTTCGTCGGAGGCGGAATCGGGATGGCAACTAAATTTGAAGCCTTCGCAAGGTTCATGTTTCAGTTCCGGCTCCGCTTCTTGTGTCCTTGTTTTCTTCGTTGTTCAACCTTTGGGTTGGTTTCCTCCCTTGGGTCTTCTTTGGTTTTCTTTTTTTCACCTCCTTTCCTTCGCCAAAATTGGAACCGGGCTGAGAACTGAACTCGGTACTTTGCAAAAGGTCCCGTCTGGTTTTGGTTCCGCCTCCGCCGCTTTTAGTTCCACCTCCGCCTGCTTTGATTTGGTTTCCGTTTTGGTTTTGGTTCCGCCTCCGCCTCCGCCTATTTTGTTTCGGTTTCCATTTTGTTTTGGCTCCGCCTCCGCCTATTTTGGTTCCACCTCCGCCTATTTTGTTTCCGTTTTTGTTTTGGTTTTGTTTCTGCTCCCATCTGGTTTTGGTTCCGCTTCCGCCTAAGCTTGTCTGTGGTTTTCTTAACTTGGGGACTCTGATGGATTACCTTGGATTTCGATGTTGTAATGAATATTAATTGTGGCCCTTTTAAATGCAGATTGGATCGGGCAGGTTGTTGTTGTTGGGGCCGAAGGAAGAATGGGCATACTTTGAAGATATTGCGAGATCCGCGGGGTATAGTCAGGTACATATTGCGGCCACGGGCAGGCGAACCCCATCCGTACACGAAAGGTCGACGCCCTCGATGGCTGTTCATCCGAGGTGGACATGACATGGAAAACTCAAACTGGTTTGACTCGATCAGAGTCGTTCGTGATGCCCAACTCAGATGTTGATCGGTAGCTCGTATTCAAACTTGTGTTGCGCGCGTGTTGTCGTTCTTCTGTTTTGCGCGGGTGGGGCATGGCGGACAGGACCTGTGGGGTTTTGTCTGAATCGGGATCTGCAAAGATCCCAGGTCGATCTGGGGAAGGCGCCTCATGCATTCAATGCGGGGCGGCGATTTATTGCGGGTTGTCCGAGCTGATATGGTCGGTGGCTGACCTTCTCTGTAACCCTAGCTTGGGCTCGCACAGGACCGAAATCTCTATAAGTATGGCATTTCGCCTCATTTGTAAGGGTTGGTTGAACAGGTTAGAAAAACAGGTTAGAAGTTTAGAAAAAGTTGGCAAAGAGTTAGACAGTTGGTTGAACAGGTTAGAAGGTTAGAAAAAGTTGGCAAAGAGTTAAACAGTTGGTTAGCTTGTTAGAATAAGATAGAAGATTAGAGTGGGAAGTTAGAATTAGGAGTTAGTTTTATTCTTTCAAGCAAAAGTGTTGTAATACAGAACATCAGAATTGTTGCTATTACTAGTGATTCAATGCAAGTGAAGACATTGTGCTATTATTGGTGCCTTCTTTGGATTGATTTGTCTTGCATGGTTCTTATTTTATCTTTGAAATTGCTTGGGAATATCTAAATGCATTCTAGATTTAGAGTTAAATGATTCGATAGTGCTTGTGATTTAATGCTTGGAGTGTTGTAGCAATCTCTGGTTCATACTTTGGGCAGCTTCTTGATTGTGGGTTTGCTGTGCAAAGTCAACTTGTACCTGACATTTGTGTGCTTAGTTCAATTGTGGGCATTTATCCAATTCGATTGAATGAACGTCCATGATTTGAAAATCTTTAATTCCTTAGAAGATTGCACTGTTTCTGTGAGATCGCAGGTATAGCCTGGGTTGATCAATAATTATTTTTTGAGCGATTGATCCGTTCCAACTACTTCATCATTAGTATTGTTGATTTTAGGAGTAATATTAATCTTAGGATTTCTGAAACCCTTCATCTTTTGTTATTTCTTTGAACTTTGGTTCAACCAGGAATTCGAGTATCATTATATAGCAAAAAAATCTAATAAGTTTAGAGTCTCTAGTATTTGTTTTGTAAGGCCCCTTCGGGATTACCAACATTTTCACATTTATCACTGACTGGTTTCACTGCATTGTTATGACTTGACACTCGAGAAACCTTGGGGTTATCTCTTTTCTCATAGAGATCAACCTTTCAAGAGAGATAGAATACCATATTCTATCTGAGTTGTTGTTGTGCAGAAAACACCATCAACAGGATTGGCGCTACAAGGAGGGCCCTGAGTAAGCAAGCTGGAGCCTTTTCTAAATGCCCTTTCTCCTGAGAGACTCAGAAGGAGAACCAGATCTACCCCAGGAGAAGAAGAAGAGTTTCAAGAACTGCCACCTCCAACTAGGTCAAGAAGGACCGGGAGAAGGGAAAAGTCATCGTCCAATCCATCATTTCCACCATCCTCACCCTCATCCACCTCATCCTCATCCGATTATGAGGCTGGTTCCATTCAACAACCCCAACCAGTCATCACTCAACCTTTACTACCTCCACCTCCGCCGATGGCTTTCTTGGCAAACAACCCATCACCTCTATCCTTCAACAACTACAATGTTATGCCCAAGAACCCTGAGCATTTTTGCTCTAAGTTTCACACGAGTGATCCCAATAGAACAGTAGAGGAGCATATTAGGATATTTCAGACTTGTCTGAGAGATAGAGGGATTAATCATGAGGATGTTGCATGTAGGCTTTTCCCTTATTCTCTGGGAGAAGCCTTTTATTGGTACAATCATTTACCTGCTGCATCAATCCATAATTGGGCTGAACTTGAGGTTGAATTTCTGCAGAAGTTTAAAATTCCCATCAGTTCCAATGAGCTCTACATGCAGTTTATTGGGGTTAAGAGAGAAGTTAATGAGCCTATAGAATCATTCAATAATAGGTTCCACCGTGTATACACTAGGTTGCAAGCGCCTTATGCTGTGGACGATGCCACTACCTTAGAGGTCTATTTTGAAGCCCTTGACAGCCTTACCTCCACCTTCCTTAAGTGGAGAACTAATCCCTCAAGTACCTTGCTCACTGCATATACAGAGGCTGTTTAGGTCAATACTTATCTGAAACAACACTTGTCAGGACCCCTGCCATCTTTGGGACCAGCTACTCCCCCTGGGCAAGTCCAAGCTCTTAACTAGGCACTGACTAATCACACTCCCATTATGAATCCCATTCTGCAGCTGCCTTTGGTTCCACACCCGGTCATCCAATAAGTCGGGCTCACCCAATGCCTAGTTATCCGCAGCAGAATGCCAATCAACCCCTTCATCCACAGCCACAAGCTGGTTTCCCTACATATTTACAGAACTCAGAAGTTTTGAATCAGTTTGCGAGTCCTGGAGGAGTGTCAGGATACCCTCCAAACAATGTAAATTCAATGCCTTATAGTAGTCCTAATAAGGAAAGGTTAGATGAGGTAACCGAGCAAGTGAAGAAACTGAATATGGGGGTAACCTACTTGAGGAACCAGAACAGCCAACTCCAAGTTGCCCAGAGGAGCGTGCAATCAAATTACAATAGGTAGAATCGAGATGTTGCAAGAGGGCAACACTCCGACAAAAATCAGAATTTTGAAAGAGACCAGGGTTCTTGTCAAAACTTTGATAGAGGACAACAAGGTGGACAAGGGTTTGAAAGGAGACAACCACCTAGGCAGAATAGGCCATGCAATACCAGACCTAATAATGGAGGAGTCCCCACTCCACTGGACCAACCTTCCAATCACGAGAAACCTTCGAGTGGAGTATATCTAGCTGAAGCAGCTTTGTCGGGGTGGTGCAAGCTTCATAGAACAAGTCAACACTCTGAGCTTGATTGTCCTGAATTACAAACCGCTACTTCTATCTTTCAGTATGAAGTTGAGAACAACTCCACTGGACGGGAATTGGTACCCTCAAATCCGTATGATTCCCCAGTTTTGGTGTTGAATCATGATCCTTTCTTGAGGGATGAAGAGAATGAACTAGAGGAGGAGTCAAGTAGCCAGAATGGGGAGGCTGAACAAATGCTCAATAAAGATGAAATCTCTCAATTATTTAGTGAGGGAACCAAAAATGATAATGGTCCCTTGGATGAAGAGGAAGCTGGTATTGAAGAAGTACAGATGTTTTAGCAACCTACAAGAAAGTATGATTTGAGGAATAGGCCTAACAGGAATCCACAAGCTGGAGGTCCATTCACCACATCTATTCCTCCGAACAATTTTACCACTCCACCAGACCCACATGGCAGTAATAATCCATCTTACCCTCAAGTGCCAACATAATACTCTGCAAAAGCAGGACAACCTGATATGTCAAAAGGAAGCAGTGTCGATGCAGCAAAAGATAAGCAGCCTGGTCATTCTAAGGAGACCCACACTGACCTGAATGTGGGACAATTAGGCGAATATGTGACTAAAGAACTCAGGAAAGGAAAGGTGAGTCTCTCTGGTTTTGAGTTGTTAAGGGTTCCTAAAATCAAAAATGTAGTCCTGGGGTCTTTCAATCCAAGTACAGCACCACAAGGAGTAACATTCAATGAGCCAGTTGGGAGGCCTCCGAGTTTACAGGCACCTAAAGGCCTAAGTCAAGCACCACCTGGGGACAAAAGGAAAAGAAAAAGATAAGAACCAAGTTGCACAAGCTGACAATCAATTGAGTTTGTTCCAGGGCAAAATAGAAACCCCTCCCTTTCTGATTTTTGTTCGTATCTTTGGAAAAAATCTGCACAATTGTCTTCTAGATTCAAAAGCATCTACGAATGTCATGCCTTTTGTTGTTTGTAGGGCTCTAGGTATTACCTCTACGGCCTCTCAAAAGAAGGTCACCCAATTAGACAAAACAGAAGTAAATATAGTGGGAGAACTGAACATGATCCCCATGCAAGTTGCCTCGAACCCTAGAGTACAAGTGCTTAATATTCAGGTGGCAGATATTCCTGACACTTATGGTTTGATCTTGGGTCGAGATTTCACCAAGGCACTAAATGGATATACATCCACAGATCATTCTCAGATGTGGTTCCCCTAGAAAGGAGTCCCAAATCAAATCAGAATTGATAGAGAACCCAAAATGAAGTATGTGATCACTGAATATCAGAATACTTCAAATGAGATATTGGTGTCAGAAGTCAACATGGGGAACTATGTCCTGGTTGCCCCTGTTTCAGATACAGAGGAAGTCTTTATGTTGCAAAGCTTCTCTAATGAATCCACATCAGGAGCCAGCAGTTTTGAAGTACTGCTTGAACAAACAGAGGAACTTGATGATCAGGAAGATAGACAACTCGGCTTGCTGGATAATTTCCAAGAGTTTATCCAGAAGTGTGTGGGGGATCAGATTCAGTTGAGTAGAAATATGAACTTCGAAGAATTGTTGCTCCCTAATTGGTGCAGAGTTCACAATGCCCCTCACTCTGAGCTGGAATGTTGCCTGTGCCAAACTGAAATCGAGCAAATACAAAGATGTATTAATCCAACCCCAGCTGTCAAGCTGGATATACAGAGCATTCAAAATTATCAAAAAAGGAAAGAACCCAAGGCCTCCTGAAGAGCCTCCAGGCAGTAGCAAGGACAAGGTCAGTTCGAAGAAATAAGGAGCTAATGGTTGCTGGACATTGAGATTTGATGGATCCAAATCGAAGCAAGGTGTTGAAGCAGGATTTGAACTAATCAGCCCTAAGGGTAAAACCTATTTTGCTGCTCATAGACTCCAGTTCCAATGCACTAATAATGTAGCTGAGTATGAGACTTTGGTCCATGGATTATTAATGGCATTAAGAAAGAAAGTTAGGATCCTACAAGTGTTTGGAGATTCTGAGCTGGTAGTTAAACAAGTAAGGAAACAATACTCGTGCCATAACAAAAGAATGACCAACTACAGGCACAAAGTATGGGATCTCATTGAAGGATTTGATGCCTTCAACATTCAATTGATCCCCCAAAGTAAGAATCAAACTGTTGATTCTCTGGCACAAGCAGCAAGTACATTGCAGCCCTTATCGCTCTCAAGTTTGAAGAAGTTCACTGTGGAGCTCACTCCAATACCCTCAATGCCTGACAACGTAACCAATTTCCAAGTATTTGAAGATGATAAGCATATTCTTGATTTCATCACTAGCTGTGATGTGTTTGCTTCTCAGGTGATTGATGAGGCAGAACCTCAAGAGGCTGAAATGCACCTAGAAGGGGTCATTAACCTGAAAACTAATACTACCCCAAGAGGCATGGTGCAATTAGAATGAATTTTTGATTTGGAAAAGATAAAAGATCAGGAGCAGCAAGCCAAGAGGGAGTCTCTCAGTAGCCAATGTGAAACATACAACATGGGGAGTCAGGATGATGTCCAAAATGTCTTTATTGGTAAAGTGTGCACTCTAGAGGAAAGGAGAGGAATTATTGAAGCATTGCACACCTATCAAGACGTGATAGCATGCAGTTATGATGACTTAAAGCCATATGATAATTAAATCATCACACATACTATTCCCCTGAAGTCGAATGTTAAGTCATTTAGGCAAAGACAAAGGCCAATTAATGCTCTACTGGAACCTATCATTCAGAAAGACGTGCAGAAGCTACTTTCAGCATGAATCATAT
Organism: Sequoiadendron giganteum; assembly: GCA_007115665.2. NCBI lineage: Eukaryota > Viridiplantae > Streptophyta > Pinopsida > Cupressales > Cupressaceae > Sequoiadendron > Sequoiadendron giganteum. Next base: position 363,972,822 of record CM021107.1, on the reverse strand, counting down.
TCCTAGTAAGACATTCAACATGGGTTGCAAACTTGGTCCTAGTAAGGAAGAAAAATGGAGAAATCAAACTGTGTTGATTTCAAGAATCTCAACAGGGCATCAGAAAAGGACAATTATCCAATCCCTTCACTGGATGAGGTACTTCAGGTTGTCAATGGATCTCAAATGATGTCTTTTCTAGATGGGTACTCTGGGTACAACCAGGTTATGGTACAATATGAGGATAGGCACAAAACTGCCTTTACTACAAAATGGGGGACTTTTGCTTACAGAAGAATGCCCTTTGGATTAATCAATGTCGGAGCAACATTTCAGAGAGCAATGGATATTGCTTTCAAAGACATCATTGGTAGGTGCATCATTATTTACATGGATGATTTGACAGTTTTTTCTAAGAAGAGAGATAGGCACGTAGCAGGTTTAGGCAAAGTATTCCAAAGGTGCAGAGAGTTTGGCATCTCACTTAATCCAAAGAAATGCATCCTTGGAGTCACTGAGGGAAAACTGTTAGGGCATGTTATTTCAGAACGAGGCATTGCCATTGATCCGGAACGAGTGGAGGCTATACTGAAGATTTAGCCTCCTGCAAGCAAAAAGGAAATAAAGTCCTTTGGGAAAATTAACTTTGTCAGAAATTTTATCACTAGATTTGCAGAAATAGTGAAGCCCTTGAATGCTATGCTAAAACAAGAGGCAAAAGATGAATGGAGCGCAAAAGCTAAGGAAGCATTTGCAGAAATCAAAAGAGCCATTGTTGAAGCTCCAGTGTTGGTAAGTCCGGATTATGTCAAACCTTTTTACATATACTCATTTGCTTCTGATCACTCCTGTGCTGGAATGTTAACTCAAAAGTCTGATCAAGGCGATGAACATCCCATAGCTTTTATGAGTGCCCCTTTAAAGGATGCAGAACTAAGATACCCTAATGTGGAAAAACAAGCCTATGCCCTAGTTCGAACTGTGAAGAAGCTCAAACACTATATTCTGAGAAATAAGGTCTTTGCTATAGTACTTGATCCAGCAGTCAAGCTGTTGTTGATGCAGAATGAATAGGGAGAACGTGGAGCCAAGTGGGTAACTATGTTGCAGGAGTATGATATTGAAATCCGGCCCATGAAATTGGTAAGAGGGCAAGGACTGACAAAGACAATGGCTGAGATGGGTGCTGACCTCACAGCTCAGCAATACCACCTCCAAGAAGTGTCTCCAGGAGACTGGTATGATGAAATTATTTACTATTTGTTGAACCAGCAATGCCCTGAACACCTTAATGAAGTACAAAGGAGAGCTCTGCGTTTGAAGAGTGGCAGTTTTATGATGAAGGGAGTTGTCTTGTACAAAAGAAATCATGAGGGGGTTTATTTGAGATGCCTAGGAAAGGAAGAAGCTGGGAGAGTGATGACTGAATTTCATGACAAATATGGCACAGGCCATGGTTCAGCACCTTCCACTGAAAATTAGATCTTGAGGGCAGGCTATTACTGGCCTACCCCGTTCAAAGACACACATAACCATGTGAGGACATGCCATGTATGTCAGACTGCAGCAAGTAAGGAGAAAATGCAGCCCTTCCACTTCAGCCAATCATAGAGGTAACACCATTTGCACAATGGGGAATGGAATTTATAGGTCCAATCAATCCACCTTCATCTGCGGGTCACAAGTATATTCTTACCATAACTAATTACTTTACTAGATGGACTAAGGCTCTTGCATGCAAACAATGCACTTCAGAAGTGGTAATCAATTTCATTGAGTCAGGTATTATTAATCGCTTTGGATGTCCATTGGCTTTGGTTTATGATAATGGTCCTGCTTTTACATCATTGGAGTTTTCTAACTGGGCTTATGATCATGGGATTCTCATAAAATTTGCATCAAATTACTATCTGCAGGGTAATGGGTTGGTTGAGTCCTCTAATAAGAACCTTTTGACACACCCAGCTTAGATTTGCTCTTTGGGCAGATCGCACTAGACAGAAAATATCCTTAGGAACCTCTCCTTATCACCTAGTGTATGGTTTGGAACCTATGTTTCCCATCCAGCTAAAGATCCCTACTTTGCAATTCATTAATGAATATTATCATGGAGAGGATAAGCGTGAAGCCCGTCTGACTCAACTGTTACAACTTGAAGAGAGAAGAGACGAAGCCCTACAAAACTTTGCCAAACATCAAGGTGCAGTGAAGAGATGGTTTGATAGGAGAGCCAAGGTGAAAGCCTTTACAATCTCTGACTTGGTTCTATTCTGGAATAGAGCCCACGACCAAAAAGGGAGCATGGAAAATTTGACATACTTTGGCTTGGCCCTTATCAGATTGCAGAAATTCTGGGGGATAATGCTTTTCGTTTCAAAACTCTCACTGGAAAAAATACCCCACTGCCTGTCAATGGGCAGTATTTGAAGCATTATTTCCAATCCTGAGTTGTTTACAGCTCATTCCTTGTACATAGGTAGATTAGGTTTCTTTTCTGTTGTTTTGTTTTTGTGTTGGTTTGCTTTGGTTGGTTTTGCTTTCTGCTCTGCCCTTGCGTTGGGTTTTGGCTTTCTTCTGGGTCTGTTGCATTTGTACAACTGGTTGCTTGCCTAAGGCTGTTCTGGGATTTTTTTTACAATATTTAATCATCTTTTCGGAGTCAGTTGATGGAATCCCCTTATCTGATGTTGCATATACTTGGAATTGGAGTCACTTGATTAAGTCAAATTCTGAAATGTATTTGGGTCTCATACTTACACACAAATCTTAAAGGTTTCCAAGGTTGCATATGGTCCTTATGAGGTCTGACTGGGTGAAAAATCTTAGATTCTGCTCCAGCGCCGCTGTGGTTCTCATCCCTGAGTGCGGGCTTCATTGCTTGCAAGGTGAAAAAAAAAGTTAAGCGATCTCAAAGAAAATATCAAAAAAAAAGAAAAGAAAAAGAAAATGTTGAAATCAAAAGAAATGTTCACCTTATTAGGGGTATCCTAGTATCTCTACCAGGGCTATGGACGCATGGCTGGCAATAGAGCTATGCTAGGGAGGATCACAGTGATGACCTCGTTGGGGCTATGGACGCCTGTCTCACAGCGAGGCTCTATCCAGGTTGCTTTTGGAGTTAGAATCCTTATGTAGCCCTATCAGACTGAGTTTCGTCCCTATTGCAACTGAGGAAAAGGATATGAATGCATACACACACACTTTGACCCAAGTATAGGAAAGATTTACTTGTTAGAGATTTCTGAAACCTTGTCCATATGTAACCTGATGCATGGAATGAAACCAGAGATTCTGGGTTGATTCTTGTTTGTAATTGAAATGCTCTGGAGCATTTCCCCAACGGAGTCGCCATTTGTTGTGCAGTTTTGCACACACGCCCCACCGAAAGTAGGGACCCCCCTTTTGCCTGGTCTTTTGGCCCTTTTTTGTGTACGTTCCTTTTGAGCTTATCTTTGAAAATCATGGAATTTTGGTCTTTGGTGCTTTGGTCCTTTGGTCGTGGGGTTGGGCTACTTTGCACTATTCCTGAATGCTTGTCTTCTTTGTGAAGTGCCCCTATGTTGAGTTCCTAGTGGTTATAGAGTCTCGTGGATGTCCTCTCTGGAAGTGGGTTCCCTTTGCCTTTTGTTTGTCCTTGGAGTTTTTCTTTGGATCTTGGGAGTTGTTCTTTTCCTCCTAAGACCTTGTTTCTTTTGTTTTGTCGGAGGCGAAACCAAGATGAAACTGAACTCGGAGCCTTCACAACGTTCCTGGTTCCGTTTCTGTTCCGGTCCCGACTCCAGTTCTTGCCTTCTTGTTTTCTTCGTTGTTTTGCTTGTTTCCAACCTTTGGGTTGGTTTCTTCCCTTAGGTTTTCCTTGGTTTGCCTTTTTCTTTCATTCGTCGGAGGCGGCACGTGGGATGAAACTGAACTCTGAACCTTAAAAAATTTCACGGTTCGATTTTCGTTCCCGTTCCGGTTCCACCTCCGCGTCTTTGTTGTTTCGCTATTTTCGGCCTTTGGGTTGGTTTCTTCCCCTTAGGTCTGCTTTGGTCTTCCTTTCTCCTTCGTTGTTTTCCCTTCGTCAGAGGTGGAATCGGGATGGGAACTAAACTTGGAGCCTTCGCAAGGTTCATGTTTCGGTTCTGGGTCCACTTCTTGTGTCCTTGTTTTCTTCGTTGTTCGACCTTTGGGTTGGTTTCCTCCCTTGGGACTTCTTTGGTTTTCTTTTTTTCACCTCCTTTCCTTCGCCGGAATCGGAACCAGGGTGGGAACTGAACTCGGTACTTTGCAAAGGGTCTCGTCTGGTTTTGGTTTCGCCTTCGCCTGCTTTGTTTTGGTTTCCGTTTTGGTTTTGGTTCTGCCTCCGCCATTTTTGGTTCCGCCTCCGCCTGTTTTGTTTTGGTTTCCGTTTTGTTTTGGCTCTGCCTCCGCCTATTTTGGTTCCGCCTCCGTCTATTTTGTTTCTGTTTCTGTTTTGGTTTTGTTTCCACTCCCGTCTGGTTTTGGTATTGCTTCCGCCTGGGCTTGTGCGTGGTTTTCTTGCCTTGGGGACTCTGATGGATTAACTTGGATTTCGATGCTGTAATGAATATTAATTGTGGCCCTTTTGAATGCAAATTGGATCGGGCAGGTTGTTGTTGTCGAGGCCAAAGGAAGGATGGGCGTACTTTGAAGATATTGCGAGATCCACGGGGTACAATCAGGTACATATTGCAGCCGCAGGCAGGCGAAACCCATCTGTACACGAAAGTTCGACGCCCTCAATGGCCGTTCATCCGAAGCGGACGTGACATGGAAAACTCAAACTGGTTTGACTCGATCAGATTCATTCGTGATGCCCAGCTCAGATGTTGATCGGTGGCTCGTAGTCAAACTTGCATTGCACACGTGTTGTTGTTCTTCTGTTTCGTGCGCGAGGGGCATTAATGGCAAATGGGACATGCGGGGTTTGTTTTGTCTGAATCGGGATTTGTAGAGATCCCAGGTCGATCGGAGGAAGGCGCCTCATGCATTCAATGCAGGGCGGCGATTTATTGCGGGCTATCTAGGCCAATTTGGTTGGTGGCTGACCTTCTCTGTAACCCTAGCTTGGGCTCGCATGAGACAAAATCTCTATAAGTATGGCATTTCGCCTCATTTGTAAGGGTTGGTTGAATAGGTTAGAAAAACAGGTTAGAAGGTTAGAAAAAGTTGGCAAAGAGTTAGAAAGTTGGTTGAACAGGTTAGTTGAATAGGTTAGAAGGTTAGAAAAAGTTGGCAAAGAGTTAGACAGTTGGTTAAACAGATTAGAAGGTTAGAAAAAGTTGGCAAAGCGTTAAACAGTTGGTTAGCTTGTTAGAATAAGATAGAAGATTAGAGTGGGAAGTTAGAATTAGGAGTTAGTTTTATTCTTTCAAGCAAGTGTTGTAATACAGAACATCAGAATTGTTGCTATTACTGGTGATTCAATGCAAGTGAAGACATTGTGCTATTATTGGTGCCTTTTTCGGATTGATTTGTCTTACATGGTTCTTATTTTATCTTTGAAATTGCTTGGGAATATTTGAATGCATTCTAGATTTAGAGTTAAATGATTCGATAGTGCAAATGATTTAATGCTTGGAGTGTTGTAGCAATCTTTGGTTCATACTTTCGGCAGGTTTTTGGTTGTGGATTTGCTGTGCAAAGTCAACCTGTACCTAACATTTGTGTGGTTAGTTCAATTGTGGGCATTTATCCAATTCGATTGAATGAATGTCCATGATTTGAAAATCTTTAATTCCTTAGAAGATTGCACTATTTCTGTGAGATCGCAGGTATAGCCTGGGTTGATCAGAAATTAGTTTTTGAGGGATTGGTCCGTTCCAAGCACTTGATCATTAGTATTGTTGATTTTAGGAGTAATATTAATCTTAGGATTTCTGAAACCATTCATCTTTTGTTATTTCTTTGAACTTTGGTTAAACCAGGAATTCGAGTATCATTATATTGCAAAAAAATCTGATAAGTTTAGAGTCTCCAGTATTTGTTTTGTAAGGCCCCTTTGCGATTACCAGCATTTTCACATTTATCACTGAGTGGTTTCACTGCATTGTCATGACCTGAAACCCGAGAGACCTTGGGGTTATCTCTTTTCTCGTAGAGATCAACATTTCAAGAGAGATAGAATACCATATTCTATCTGAGTTGTTGCTGTGTAGAAAACACCATCAACAAGGAGCAAAAGTTTCCTCATAATCTATTCCCTCCTTCTGAGAGAAGCATCTTGCCACAAATCTTGCCTTATGTTTCTCAATACTACCATCAGCTGCATGCTTGATTTTGTATAGCCATTTGGAAGACACGACTAATTTCCCTTCAAGTCTCAGAACAACATCCCATACATCATTCTTGATGATAGACTGATATTCTTTTGTCATTGCATCTCTCCATACCTGCTGGTTGGATGCTTCCTCAAAACTGGAAGGCTCAAAATCAATGATGTGACTCATCATGCCACATAACCTGGAAACTTTTGCGGTCTCTTGCTTTCTCTGAAGGTTCCTCAAGGAGCTGCATATTGTTCTACCTCTTGCATAGTTTGACAAGGCCTCTATTGCAATGTCTGTAGGCCCATCAATTGGTTCCATAGTGTAATGTCCCCATTTTTAGCACTACACTTTCCAGTGACTGTTAGCCTATTCCCTGAAGCTCGTAGGCTAGTCAGAGGCAGAATTAGGGTTCCCAGCTGCTTGGAGGTTTTCTTTGAGGATTCAGGGGTTTGCATGTTGGAGTTTTGCAGTTTGGTCACGGGATTCTTTCTGGGTTTTCAGAAAGCTTCGCGGTGGTATGACATGCAACTGTATCAGAGAACTTTTTCGGACTTACTATTTTTAGTAAGTTACGATGGCTGCATGCTGGAGTTTTATAGTTCGGATTCTGGATTCCTTCTGGGTTTTCAGAGAGCTTCGCGACAGCTTGACATGCAACTGAATTAGAGAACTTTTCTGGACTTACTATTTTTAGTAAGTACGACGGCTGCTCGGATTGTGGTTAAAATGAGTTTGGAACAACTTACTATTTTTAGCAATATGCTATTTTTAGTAAGTTCTATTTTTAGCAGTACTATTTTTAGCAGAGTCTTTGCAGTTCGATTTAGTGGCTATTTCGAGCAAGGCAATATATTCAGCCGGTCTCCAACATTTGAGGTGATTATTTTGGCAAGTTCAATATTTGATGGAAATATTATTTCAAGTGAGATATTTTTACTAAGGCTTGGTGGATGCCCAAATGGAGAGATAAGTTGGTTTATTAAAAAGAGCAAATTTTATAAGGTCTCTCACTTAAGTATTTTGGATGCCATACTTGGAGAAATATTTGAAAAGTATTTCACTTTATTAATTGGGGCGCTTAACTTTCCTTTTATTGGCATTTTAAATAAAGTTTTATCCTCCTCATATTTGGACGCCAAGTTATGGAGAATGAAGTTTGAAATGAAAGGCAAATGTCAAAGTGAATTTGAATGTGAATCTCATGGGGGCGACCTAATTGGAGAGAAAGGAAATTTGAGTTCAAGGTTGGAGAAAGTTATGAATAAGAGGCTTTGCTCTCCTTTTCAGGATCTGAGGTTTTACAGTGTTGTTATGCTGCCGGAATGGTGTCAGAGTTGCTTCGAGGGATGCATACCTCCTGGTCGGCTTAACTTTTTGCTTGAAAGATAGCAACTAGTTGAAATTTGGCTGTTCTTAATCCTCAAGAACAGATTGAGTACTTTGCAGTTGAAGTTTCTTGTGTTTTGCCAGTTTTTGGAGTTGCTGGTTCAGTATTGCTGATTGACGTTTTTGCTCATATGTCTTTGAATGATTTTTATCTGGTTATGGGTATTTGATCATTGTGTTTTGTAGCCTTGGGCGCCCCTCTCTGTTGATTTTCAGATTTTATTATCAAGTGTGTGAATTTTAAGAAGAAATCGCCCTTCTTGGAGGTTGTATCATGCTGGAGGTGCTTTGGAATGCGTGCAAAAATAAATAATGAGTTTTGGTTGCAGTTTGTTGCTTGGGGTTTGGGCGCCTACTTGCTAGAGATCATTTGGTTTTGGTTTGGTGTCATTTGAGTTAGTTTTGAGCAAGTTCATTACATTTTAGTGGTTTGTTGAGTTGTTGATTTGTGCCTTTTAGTTGCTGGTCTGTCAGAAATCAGATTGTAGAAGTTGTCCTTGGAGTTGGAATTTTAGTGTGGATGAGTCAATTGAGGATAGGAGAGACATATTCTACGATTACAGCATTGAGTTCTTAAAAACTTTGTATTGGCAGGAGTTATATCATTTTGTAACGCTGAACAGTAGTACTGTCAGCTATCTCATTATCTTGCTCATTTCACTGCTTTCCCACGCTTGTGGAAAAGACTGGTCATGCTCAGTCTATATTGTATTGCATTTGCATATTGCTGATCGGCTGAGCCGTCAACACACTCCCGCTGAATAAGTGGTCGAGTTGCATATTTGTAGAAACCCTAAGTTTCCCCTATTTCTGTCTCTGACGATTTTCTGAGTTTTTTTTTGAATTTTGATGTTTTTTGCTTGTTTTTGAGTTTTTGAGCAATAAATGAGATGGTACGACTTTTGCAAATAATTGAAATAAATTCAATAAAAATTAAATGACTTTGGAAATGATGGAAATAGAATGCCAGTATATTTATTTTGCTCCTCTGAAATGATTACAAAAATACCCAGTTGCATGCAATGTGAAAAGACAATGATTTTATTAAAACCTGATTTCTATAGCAGCAATAAATAATCTTCTAGATGGTGGTACGGCTTCACCAATATTAGCTTCTCCCTCTTTGCAAAGCTTGCACACTGTTCCAGGGATGTAGGCGCCTCCAGATGGGAAGATAGAAGACCAATAAATAAGGCGTTTCTCCTTCAAGCTCAAAGGCGGCTCAAGATGACATGGTACGGCCTGCAGCAAGTACGGCCAGGTACAGCAGCATTAAAGATTTGTACGGCCTTCTCCACAAACTCTCCAGATCTCCAAATATGTGCGCCTAAATGAATGAATGACCTCTGGATGCAAAATACTCTGAAACTCTGTAAATAGATAACTTCTGAAGATCTGTGATTTCTCCAGAATGAAGAAACCTCTGCTGCAATAAATCAAGTGGTATTACACACCCTCTGAATTGCTTCCAATGGAGATGGCTCGTTCCCCAAGGAATTCGAACTCGAAACCCTAAAGCTTCTTGCTCAGATCAAGTTGATCAATTTTCAAATCACAATAATCACATAATGGCTCCAAACCCAAGGCAAATCCTCTAATAAGCTGAAAAGTGCGATTTCCTTAAGAATAGGGTTTTAATTAATATTTGACTTTTTAATTCTTTTAATTCTCCATAGTCCTCCGCCAGATATTTAAATCATAATTTAATTGCCAAATAGGCCCCTTCTGATGATGGCGCACCCCCTCAATGAGAAATCACTTAAGTTATAATTTAATATTATAACTTTATATTATAATCATTAAATGATTAATATTTAATTAATGCAATTAAATATTAATATCTTCCTCGATACTCATCCGATGACTGATCCGTCTGAAGCTGACGAACTCTGAAGTGATTCCGAATACTGCCAAAGCCATACTGCTAAAAATAGCAAGGGTCCCACACGGCCTGCCAGGAACTGCTAAAAATAGCAATTCTGCAAAAAGTCTCCGATCGAGCCCAAACGAAAGACTACTGATCAAACTTTGCTAACTGAAGCTGGGCCAAGCTCCGAAGTGACCCTCTATCCAGTCTATCAGCCTACGAGGGTCGTGTGATAGGCCAATCCTGTACTCCGAGAGATGTCACTGAGAAGGGGACATGACAATATTTAATTTCAGCATTGTACTTCTCTTTCCAGTCCTCCCGTTGAATAAGTGGTTGAGTTGATTGTTACTTTCAGCAATGTAATTTCTATCTTTCCAGTCCTCCTACTGAATAAGTGGTTGAGTGATTGCACTTCCTTTCCGTTACTTTCAGCAAGCTTCAGTTATTCTAACGACCCCCTTTCGTGTATGCTCTCAACCTTGCCCGCATTGGGATCTGGGTTGATCAGAGGAGAGGGTTACATTCAACTGGTTTATATTTGCACTAATGCCAATGGGTAAATTTAGCTATGTAATAAAATGAAAAAATTGGCTGGTATATTTCACATAGGATCAACTGGATCAATAGTCTCGGTCGATTTGTTGGACTCCCTCTAAATGTCAGGAGTATGATCAGGAGATATGTCCATATCCTGAGAAGCCTCTTGCTCTTCACTGTCTATCTCCATGTAAGACCCTTTAGATCTTTTGAATGCCACTTCCTCTTCGAAGGAGACATCCCTGCTGATCTCAATCTGTTTTTGCCCTAGAATATAGACCCTGTAGGCCTTTGAAGACTCACTGTATCCCACGAATATACCCTTCTTGCCTAAAGGTTCTAGCTTTGATCTTTTATCCTTAGGCACATGAATGTAAATAGGACAACCAAAAATTCTTCAATGACTAACCTCAGGTTTCACACCTATGAAGGCCTCTTCAGGAGTCATGTTTCCCAATATTCGATGAGGGCTTCAATTTTGAACATACATGGCGGTTCTAGAAGCTTCTACCCATAGGAAGGTTTGTAGATCCTGATCATGAATCAGAGCCTTGGCTGCCTCAACTATGGATTTGTTCTTTCTTTCAGCAACTCCGTTTAGCTGAGGGTTGTACGGAACACAAAACTCCCTCTTGATCCCTGCCTCAATGCAGAAATTATGAAAGCCTCCAGAAGTGTATTCTCCTCCATTATCAAATCTCATAACCTTAATCCTTTTCCCGAACATGTTTTCAACTTGAGCCTTGAATTCTTTGAATCTATCAAGTACTTCTTCAGACTCCTTAGATTTCAAAAAGTAAATCCAAGTCTTTCGAGAATAATCATCAATGAAAATCACATAATACCAAAATCCACTCAAAGATGCCACAGACATTGGTCCACATAAATCAGAATGAACAAGATCTAGAATTCCTTTTGATCTACTGTCACTACAATGAAAAGGACTTTTCATATTCTTACCGAGTGCACATCCTCTGCAAATGCCATCATGCTCTAGACTGACCTTTGGTAGACCAGTAACCACCTTCTCCATAGATAGAAGAGCTCTGAAGTGTAGGTAAGCAAGTCTCCTGTGCCATAGCTCACTCGAACTAATAGAGTCGTGCAATAGTGCCTAAACTAGACGAATAGAAAGTCTATATAGGCTCTCCTGACGAACACCAATCACACGAGTTGATTTGATACTCGAGTTCTTAGGCCAAGCAAGAACTTTCCCTTCAGAAAAAGCAACCTGGTACCCTTTCTCCTCCAATGCTGAAATGGAGACAAGATTTCTTTTGATCCCTGGTACAAAAAAGACATCACTCAAATAAAGAGGGATGCCAGAATCTAGCTAAAGAGAGGTGGCCCCAGCTCCTTTTACGGAATAACAAGCATCATCACTGATTATCACTTGCAAGTTGGTTTCTCTTTCTACCAAGTTCGTAAGATGCTCTCGGTATCCTATAATGTGTCGTGAAGCACCACTATCTATCAACCAAGTGTCACTGTCAGTTGGAACATTGCTTGAAAGAGCGGAGATGAATAGAAACCCCCCTGAGTCATCTCTAGATTATTTTTGAGGTGACACATCATCAACATCTCCAATAGAGGCATGCTGCTTCGGTTTTGATATGCAGTCTCGAGCATAGTGACCATACTTGTCACACCTGAAACATTGAATGTGAAAGAGATCCTTCTTTTTCTTTGGTTCAAAAACAGAATCTGATTTTTTTCTCTATTCCTCTTGAAATTGCCTCTTTTCCCTTCTCTTCCTTTCCTTCTAAAAGCTTGAGCAGCAAGAACATGATTTTCTTCATTATGAGAGTTTTGCCCATTTCCTCTTGCTGCCAATCTGGATTCCTCTTCGATGCAATCAGCTCAAAGACAATCAAACTTGGGCAACTTAGATCTCCCACTGATGCTTTGGATAAAGGGCTCCCAAGATTGAGGAAGACCATTTAGTGCCAACATAACAAGATCTCTATCTTCAACTATGTCTCCAATCATGCATAGCTGATCTCTCAAATCAGAAATCTTCATGAAGAAGGAAATGACTGAATCTCCTTTAGCCATTTTTATACGATGGAGTTGTTGTCTTAATGCAAGGGCTCTGTTGGTATTGTTGATCTCATACAATCCTTGTAGAGCCTCGAACATTTCTTTGCCTATTTGCATCTTGGAGATAATCGGAACTAGATGATCCTTCACGGAATCTATCATGATCTTCCTAGCCTTCATGCCATTTTTCTTCCATTGAGTTTTCTTTCTCTGCATCATCGGATGGTTCGGGCACATCACTCTCCACGAAATCTAGAAGATCATTTTCTTCTAAGGCAATGAGAACTGTGAATTTCCAAGAGTTGAAATTTGATGCTCCATCAAGCCTATCTTTGACCTTGACTCCGTTCACCATCTTCGATACTTTGATCGATTGCCCTAGATAAGGAGATGCCTTGATTGCTTAAACAAATCTGATTCGATCTTGCTTAAATCCGCTCTGATACCATGTTAGTTTTAGACCAGAAATGTAAATAAGCTGAAATACAACACACTGAACAACAGAACACAGCAAAAAACCCTGGGAAAACCCTCCTCGAGGGAGAAAAACCCAGCAAAATTTATCTCTTATATATTAGCAAAATAAGGGCAGAAATCTGCTTACATTTTAGGCCCAACACAAGGCCGAATTTGATACAAAGAATAATAGCACCTCTCCTAGATGCAAAGATACAATCGAATATGTTTTCTCCTTGAAATCAATTTGCTGCTACAAAATGATGACCTGCTGCTAAAGAGCGAACTTCTTCTTGAAAGTGTGAATTGAATTGAGAATGAATTGATCTCTAAATGAAAGATCTTCACCTTGTATATATACAAATCTAGGTGACTTCTTCTCTAGGTCGACCTCCAATAAAAAATAGAAAATATAGAAATATTTATTGTACACCAAAAGGCCGACCTGCCTTTAGCATTATTTTATTTTTATTTTATTTTATCTAGGAGAAAATATCTCCCGATGCTATAAACATCAACACTTATGATGGGGGTAGCATATTATTTTTAGTTATGTCTTTGATGATGAAGTGCAGGAGGATGAGAATGAGGAAGTTGGCATTAACTTTCTCAACTTGACCTATAGAGTGCCTCAAGAATTTGATTATGGGGAGCAATTATCCAAAGTTGGCTAAGACTTTGTTGAGTTTGATTGCTCTTCTTATGGGGGAACTTCATGAGATTACTTTTGCAGACATCCAACAGAGCAATGTTCCTATCTGGGGGACCTGCGGATTCCTTAGACTTATTTGGGATCCTCAAGTCATGGTGAGTTTCATTTAGAATCAATTAGTGCATGGCTTGCGATTGCTTGATGACAAGCAATCTCAAGGAGAGAAGACTGTAATGTCCCCTTTTTAGCCCTAAGTTTTTCGGTGACCATTAGCCTACTTTTGGAATCTCATAGGCTATTCGGAAGCGTTTCTAGGGATTTCAATATTCTTGGAGGATTCTTGCCAACATTTCAGGGGGTATTTGCATATGTTTGCCAAAGAGCTTTATGGGTTTTTTTGGGTTTTCTGAGATCCTTGGTAGGCAGTCACTACTATTTTTAACAGTGTCTATTTTTAGTACTTACTATTTTTAATAAGTCACAGTTGCTTCTCAAAACATGCTTATTTTGAGTTTGGACACACTTACTATTTTTAGCAATATACTATTTTTAGTAAGTGTTATTTTTGGCAGTGGTCCTGACAACAGTTCAATGCAAGATTTCTATTTCTAGTAGGGTTGGCAATTTTAGTTGGTGGTGTCTTGATATATTTGGTAGTTAGGGTCTCCGCCATCCTTGGAGTTTGAAAAAGGAAATATTTGCAACTTAAGTTATAATCTCACTTTGTACCCCACGCCTAGAAAAGGGAACTTTTAAGTTGTTTTTAAAAGGGGCCATGAAGTTGGATGCCCAAGATGGGAGATTATTGAAAAATTAAAATAAATTATTTTTCCTCGAAGGTTGGCGTCCCTTTTTGAGGGGAAAGCAATTTGAAAATTGGAGCCCAAATTCTTATTTAAACCCCCCATAGAGCTCTCATTTGGTCATGTTCAAGATTTGATAATGAAGTGATGCCAGCATGATGTTGGAATTCTTCAAGGCCTTCAAGATGAAAACCCTCAATGGTTTGTTCCATAGTTACCGGGAGATGCGTCTCCTACCCCCTAAGAAGCGTCTCGGAGGCTGGAATGCGTCTCCGATACCAGAGACGTCCCCGAAGACGCCTCCAATCAGATGGTACGTTGCTCAGAAGCTTCCTGGAGTCTCCTGCAATCTCCTAAGCAAAATAAAGACGTCTCCCGACCAGATTTTTAGAAAAAACATTAAAAAATTATAAATGAAGATTTTGTTCTTCATAGCCTTCAAGGCAAAATCACTATTTTTGGCATTCATTCAGATTTCTGGACAAAGAGACAAACTGGTCACTTATTGTGTCTATTACATCTATAGCAAGGATTGTGTATCCATTTTTGATAGAGTACATTGCTAAGTCTTATCATTCCTAAATTAGTGAGTAATTGCCAACATTTGATGGTATGTGGACTTTATCAAGGATCCTCCAAACTCGGAGTCAATTGCTTTCGAGATAATGATCTAAGCAACTTATACTCTGAAGCCCATCTGAATTGGTCTCTTGTCAATAATCCTTACCATAGGAACTACATTTGGACCTTGTAGTATTTGAGCATTCTTGATTTTATAGAACTTTAAGATCCAGGTCATCCTATGACGTAATATAACTACTTAATATCATGGTAACATGCAGCAAAGGGCACGCTCTTGTTTTGAAAGTTCAATGTCATGATATTTTCTATAAACTATTTATTTTTTATTTTTTATTTATATTTAAAAAAGATGGCATCTCCAAGTTCTCCTGTACTAGTACCAGTACCAGTCTCCCGGCAACCTTGGTTTGTTCTAGTTTCGGAGTTGAGAGATACTCCCTAGCTGGACTGGAGGAGCTTTATTGCAGGAGCTTTTGTTGGGCTTAATGGTGATGTTTTCAATTTGAAGTTTGATGATCGATTACTTCGATGATTTCTAGTATTGTTTTGGCTTTTGGATTGAGTTATTTCAATGCAGATTGGAGTCTTTTTGGTGTGTTTTATCAAACCTTGGTGTTGCTGGTTTGTGACTAGCTGATCCAACTTTTTGCTCACACCGGTCGGAGGAGTTGAAACCTTTTGTGGGTACTGGCTCGTTATCTTTCTCATGCTTGGCCACCCCCATGCCTAAGTTTGGGTGATTTTAGGAGGGATGGATGTTTAGAGCAGGTCGCCCTACCTAAGAGGCCGTACACCTTGGCTGGAAGTCGTTAGGGATTGTGGCATTGTTGTTCATGCTTGTTGATGGCGGCTCACTACCTTGACTTGGACGCCTAGGCTTGTTCTATCATTTGCAAGTGGTTTGGTGAGATTCCGTTGAGTATTGGAGGAGTTATAGTTGTTTGTAGGTTGCTGATTGGGATTTTCAGACCTGCTGTCCATGCATACTAGACCGCCGTCCAAGTGTATCAGACCTGTTGCAGCAGCTTACTTGACCTTCTATTGACCTTCGGTGACTATATCTTGAGGTATACTTGTTCTAGTTTGAAGGGGGTGTTATTATTCTTCATTGTAGCATCTTGGGAGGTTGTTTTACTTCACATTTCTATCATTTACCTCTCATAACAGCAGTATAAAATGATCTGATTTGATTATGTTGAGCTCATTGTAACACCATCAGTAGTACTGTTGTGACCTTTTTCACACATCACCCCATCAAGATGGGGACCCCCTAAATTTTGCTCCATTCTGGTCTTTTGGCTTTGGTTCGCTCTCTCTCTGGTCTCTGGTCCTTCCGGGGATGTCCCGTCGTTTGACCCAGGTTAAAGTATTGGTTAAGTCTGTGTTATTAGGGTTTTCATCCTTCAGGCTTATTAAAGGTCAAACTGAGTTATAAAATTGAAATCTAAGCTTAGTGCAGCAGTCAGAAGACTTCCAGCAGAGTCCCCCTAAATTTTCACTGTATTCCGGCAACTTACTATTTTTAGTAAATATTCAATTTGGGACTATTTTATTGAGATTTTGGAATTCTGTCAGTTCCACTGCATCCGGGTAACATCCAGCTGCCTACACGTAAATTTTGAGCCATATCGGACGACTTGCTATTTTTGGCAGTTCAGGCTTCAAGAGCCTTTTTCAGGGTTTCCACATGAGCTTTTCAGATGCATGTCTGGAGAATCCTTCTGGGTTTTCCAAAACCTTCGCAGTGATGTAACATGCAAACCGAGACGACCACTTTCGGAGTTCAGCCTTCGGAGGCTATTTTTAGGGTTCGCATGCAGTGTTTTTCAACGCATGTCGGGTTTTTCTTTATGGGTTTTTCGAGAGCTTCGCAACGGTGTGACTTGCAAGCGGAGAAGATCAAAGTTTTGAGGACTTACTATTTTTAGCCAGTGCATGCATGCAGACCGGTTTTCTGGGTTTTTCTGGGTTTTTTGAGATCCCACGGGCAATGTGACATGCAAAACCATCCGGCAGTGGATGAGTCACTTTTCAGGCAGTTTCTATTTTTAGCAGGTACACTCTGGCAGCCGCCCAACACTCCAGTTCAGCAAGCAGAACAACATGCAGAATGAACGAGGACAAAAGGAGACCGTTCGGGATACATGCAAGTCAAATTAGGGTTTCCACTTTTATAGGGGGTAAAATCCAAAAGTAGCCGAAACGAAGTACCCCACCCATGTCAGCACACTTCAAGGTACCTGCTGGCAAAATTTGAGCGAAATCGGAGAACTTACTATTTTTAGTAAGTCAAGGCACGGCTATAAATAGCAGGTCTGCACCCGAGGTTGGCATCAGAGTAGCACTCAAGCTATCAAGATCAAGCGTTGCAACTTTCAAGCAAAACGGAGCTACTGAAGTCAGAAAGTCAGAACTTACTATAAATAGCAGGTGGCTATAAATGGGTCAGGGCAGAGGACTGGCAAAACAGGTTCACAAGGTGAAGAATATCATATGATGAAATTTTCAGGCAAAACGGAGCCTTAGAGGTTGAAAATCAAGGGACTTGCTAAAAATAGCACAACTTGCTAAAAATAGAATGCGTAAACAAAGGCAGGCAGAGGCATGGAAAATATTCTAAGTGTGGGAAAATGAAAGTATCCCCTTCAAAATGCGCCCACCTTGATGGAAGCCTTGAAAGTTTCTAAGGCATAAAACAAAAGCTCATACCTCAAAATGCGCCCAAGGAGAGGTGAGGGAGTTTGGAAAATTCCTAAGTTACGAAATAAAAGCATGGCATATGAAGTGCGCCCTCACATGAAACCTCACTATGTGAAATGCGCCCACCTTGATGACTCTCTCAAAACGTCTAAGGCATGAAAATAGAAGAAGACCCATGTAAATGCGCCCACCTTGGAAGTGCCTTCAAATTATTCTAAGGCATTGGAAATCAAAGCATGGCACTTGAAATGCGCCCATGGTGAAAATGAAAGCAAGCCCCTCTAAAACGCGCCAAGAGAAGGAGTGGTTAAGTAAAACGTCTAAGGCATGAGAAACGAAAGCACCACCTCTCATTTGCGCCCAAGGAGGAATGGAAGTCTAGAAATTTCCTAAGGCAATGAAATTGAAGCTTCCTAGGCAAAATGCGCCTTCACTTGAAAGTCTCACCCCTCAAATGCACCCATGATAAAAATCAAAGCTCCACTAAGGAAATGCGCCCAAGGTTGCTGGAGACTTAAATTTTATTTCTAAGGCACGAAATGTGAATAGCATAAGTCATTTGCGCCCAAGGAGGGATGAGAAACTTGGAAATTTCTAAGGCAAAAATGGAAGTAAGACCTCTAATATGCGCCCATGGGCTGAGGGTGAGTAAAGATGGGAGAATTCTCTAAGGCGTGTGAAAGTAAAGGCTTGCATATGTAAATGCGCCCACCTTGGAGTAAGAATGTTGAGGAAATTTCCTAAGGCGTGTAAAGTGAAATTGAGGGGTATGAAATACGCCTCAAACAAAACCTCCACCATGGAAATGCGCCCTTGTGCTGGGAGTCTAGGGAATTTTTCTAAGGCGTGGAGAATGAAAGCATCAAGGGTGAAATGCGCCCAGCTTGTTGTAAACGTAAAAAATGCTAAGGCATTGCGAAATGGAAGTGGGCTATGTCAAATGCGCCCAAGCCTAGATCAAGCAAGCAGAGAATTTCAAAGTCCATGGAAAATAAAGTGAAAGCCTCTAGGCTAATATGTGCCTTTGAAGAGGGATTTAAATTTTAATTCATAAGGCATGGAGATTTTTTTTTTCAGAGAAAAATTATACCAAGGGAAATACGCCAAGAGACAAAATGTTAGAAAATTTTTCTAAGTGAGATAGCATTTCACTAGGGAAAAATACGCCCTTGGCATGGAAGGATGATTTGATGAGTTTTAAAATTTTCCAAAGGCAGTTGAAGGTTGACGAATATTTTTCAAGGGGGAGATTTGCTATCGATGAATATTTTCCATGGGTCAAGTGAAAATCAAATGAACCCATTTAAAATACACCCATGAGTTAACAGAAATTTTAAAATTAATTTCCTAAGGGAAATTTTAATATTTTCAGAGGAAACTCGTTTTGCCTAGATTATTTTCCTGACGGAAGTTAAATCTCAAAGGATGAATTATTTCGAGCACGCAAATAATTTTTAATCACCCGGAGTTGAACATTTTAATGAGAGAATTTAAAATGTCTAAGGCAAATTTTATGAAATCGAGATTTAAATGACAGACATTTTAAAAGTTGGAAATAAATTTACAACTCCCACGAAATTTTTCGAGTTGAATTTATTTAAACACTGCGAGATTTTAAAATGGAATTTTAAATCAAGTCAAGTGATTGTTTTTCTCGCGAGTTGTTTAAATCGCCAAGAGATAACCGGCAGACTAGAAAGGAAAATTCGAAATTTGAAGAGGAAGGAATCATTATTAATGGCAACTGCCATAATGACCGGCTGACGACTAGCCCACTACTGCGCTTGAATTAGAAGATTCCGAACGAAGAGAGTGGAAAATTGATGAAGGTGCTAAAAATAGCCCCAGCACTACTTAGCAGGATTCTCCGAGAAGAGTTATTTAAACAATCTCTTCTCTCATTTCTCCTCACATTGTTTCGAAGCTGAAGTTGTTGAAGAAGTTCTTGAGAGATTGAAATATTTTCGAAGTGGTTGAGGAGAGAAATCCTTTGAGAGTTTATTTTATTTCGGAGTGTTGAGTTGCTGAAAGTACGAAGTGCTGGAGAAATTTTCATTTGCCGAGACTCTTTCTTTCGAAAAGCTAAAAGTGTGTTGCTGCAATTTCGAAATTGCCGAATATTGAAGTTGCACGAAAGTTGAAGCTTGCTGCAGATTTTGCTTATTCAAGCTGCAAGAAGTTGAAAGTTGCTGAGGTTGACGAAGTCAAGACAAGGGATTTAATTCGCTTTGTGCTGAGAAAGTATCCACATTGCTGAAAGTTGGTAGTTGGCTGCAATTTTCTTCGCCAGTCGGAAGTTCAGTCGTTGAAAGCTTCTTTATAAGCTTCAAGTTTTTTTATACAGTACGAGGTTTGGAGTTAGTAATTTATGCTGAGAGTTTTTTTTATTTTCAAAAAGCTAACTCCACGTTCGCAGCCGTCTCGGAGGTTACTTCATTTTATTTAAAAATCTGCAGCCTAGCTTATTGCTATTCTATTTTATTTTGCAGATGGCCGGAGCAAAGGATGTTGCAGGAACTAGCAGAGCCGCAGGCAGAGCTGCAAACACTGAAGCAGGCAAGGCTGGCTCATCCCGGCAGGCAATGATTAAAAGGCTCGCTAAGCCATTTCTCCCAAAGTCAGCAATAGTTTCAAAGTTGGCAGGATTAAATGACACCAACCTTGGTTCATTTAATCTAAATGCACTCAAATCGAGGATGTTCGGGCTAGGGGGCCATCAACCATCAGTCACGGCACATAATATAATGAAGAGTGGAATCTACGCAGCTGCTAGTTTTCCGCCAGCAATTCAGTGTCCGGAGCTAATTATGGAGTGCGCCAATCACTACAAGCCAGAACGTAGGACGATTGTCTCTCCGGATGGTAAACTGCTCGCCAACTTCACACCGGATGCCATCGGAGAGGCATTTGGGATTCCGACTGCTGAGGAGATGTTATACAGGACAAATAAGAGGGCAGATAAGATGTACTCTTCCTCTTTCGAAAGATTCACTGCAGTCATTAACAGAGTTTGGATGCAGAAGCCGAGGCCACCCCGCACTAAGCTCCCAAAGCAGATAATTGCCGAGGACGTGAAACAAGAATACTGTGATTTGATAATGATGTTGAGCCGGGTAAATGGGAGTGCACAGGCTTACATTTTCGAACCTTGGATGTTCTACTTCATCGAGATCATCTTGGAGGGAAAGGAGTGTGTCGATTGGGCTAGGATGATTAGCAACCACATCGATGAGCAATTCAGGAGCTTGAAGGTGACGAAGACTTTCTACATGAGCTCATATGTAATTTACATGTTGGCCAGAATGACTAAGTACAGAGGGATTTCGTACAAGGAGCCAATCGGCTGTGCCCCTGGTCAATTCAAAATCCATGAAGCCTGCACACAGCTACATTTAGCTAACATTGCCAACTATAAGCGGGCAAATGATGCATTCACAATGCACATTGCGAGGACACTTCAGCAGAGGACGCAGCAGAGAATATCTAAAGAAGCACAGACATTGATTGAGGAATATGGGTATTGGCTCATCCAATTCCCGAAATTCACATATATTAGGCTGCAAGGGTTCACTTCGTATCCGTATCGGTTACCACGATACCCCACTGATCACATAGTAATGCTTGAGGTATCTAGGCAATTGATTGCCTACGATAAGATTCAGAAAAGGAAAAAGAAGGGTGGACTTGATTTCCCTATCACCATGGGAAATTCCATTGAGGTGTGTCCCTCTTTGCAGGCAGCCCGAGAGGCAGAGGACGAGCTGCAATCTTATCATTTGTCATATCACACAGGCAGGCAGGATTTCGATCCTTACAAGAACATCCGGATGATACAGAACGTTGAATACCGGCACAGAGCTCATCTGGAGGACTTTTGGGCAAATGCAGTGGATGAGGCTGAGATAAGAAGAAGAATGTTTTCCAGACTTCCTCTCAAGTTGATTAGAGAATGTGAGATTATTCCAGTTCCCGACCAGGTGGAGGAGAATGTCAACGTCATGCAACCCGACTATGGGTCAGTTAGGGATACTCCTGTCCCACCACCTGATTGGTCCGAGCCAGAGATCATGGACTTGGACACGCTTTCTATCCCGGTGATGACTTTTACCAGGACATGGGTCGACAGACATGTATGCAGACTCAAGAGCAAGTCGATCGCCCTTACTTATAGCTTGATGGGTGACCCAAGGCCGTTATCGGTAAAAAAGGGGAAGCAAATTGCTCAGACATCGAGGGCACAAGTGGAAGTGCCAACCCAACCGATACCGTTGAGGATAGAACAAGCATCACCCGTGCACTCACAAACTCAGTCTTCGAGTTTGAGAGTGGTTTCATTATTTGCCGATCAGAGGGCAGGATTAGAGGAAGAGCGGGACTTGAGGAGGTAGATCAGCCCAACGCCCGGGAATCAGCTAGTGTCAGTCTATCCAGGGGCGGCCAACATGAGGAGGAAGAGGAAACAATGGCCGACACCCATTTTCAGCAGATGTTGGACACGGCTTTGGAAGAAGAGGAAAACACAGAACAAGGGACCCAAGGGTCGGGAGATACCCAGCTTATAGAGGAGGATGAGCCCGAGCAAACCAGTGCAAGAAGAGAGGAAGTGCACGAGATGGAGGCAACAGAAGAACAGCCCCTTGTCATTTGTAATCCACAGCAGACAGTGCCTGATTGGCTTTCCGACAGAATGAGGAGAGAACCCGAGGATGATACGGATCCGACCATTGAGATGGAAGAGTTCCTCAGGAGGATCAGTGCGCCACCAGAGAAGAAAAGGGCCCGAAAGTTTTCAAAGATCTCGACCGACGAATCAGGCTCTCGCACGCTTCAGGTGGCTATTCCGAGGGAAGATTGTGATCGAACGAGGAGAGGCCTGAAAATTATGTGATCACCACAGTAGAGTTGGGTCGTCCTACGGGAGCCCAAGTTATCGAGGAGTTCGATAACTCCTATCGGGCATTGAAGGATCAGTTGCTCCGCACGGAGGGGAAGTATAAGAAATTGAAGAAGGAGCACAAAACTTTGATAGGATACGTACAAAATCTAGCACATCCAGGTGAACCAGCAAACCCAGCAGTGGAACGTCCATCAGAGCTTCCGAAGGAGTCAGTTGTTGCCTTAGAGGATTTGAAGAAAATGGAAACGGAGGCGGACAAGTGGGTTAGCCGTGTTCATACTGAGACAGGGAAATTCATGGAGGACCTCGCCGATGCTTATCGACAGGCCTCAAGTATTTTGGCACGGATGGATATAGTAGATCAGGCCTGGGGTGATACTCGCATCTATCAAACGAAGACTGTACTTCGTTTGGGGGCTTTGATGCATGTACCCCTAGAAACCTTGGTGGATGGAGATGTAATTCAGAGAGGTGATAGGTATGATTTCACCAGTTGGTACTCCTCGGTGGTCACAGGCCGTGGATTTCACGACGCAGCAAGGGCAGATTCAGCTAAAGTGAGGAAAGCAATGGGCAACATCTTGGGGGGAGTCCTCAATACATTAGAAGCCATATTTGCTAGAAAGTTGGTCCCAGAGGAGATAACTGCTGATGGCTTGAAAAGAACTGCCTCCATTCTTCTCAGCTGCGAGGTCACTTGTCCTGGATGACTTTGAGAATGTCTCCACGTTCTCTAGTATAATTCAACATACCCAGGACGCCTTAGTGACATGGAGGAAATCTTACACCAGATACGGACAGACGGTAGCAGTCTTGGAGTTCCAGCTCAACCATATTCCACCGATCTCTGCACAGGAGGTTGAAGCAGTATTGGCCCGGTTGATCGAGTTTGCTATCCGGGAGAAGGCTAGTGGGAACGCGCTGCTTGATGAGGATCTTCTTGATGACAGTAGTGGGCATTAATTGCTCATTATGATTCCTGCAGGGGAGTGGAGAATATTCTGTGCATTCATTGCCCACTCCTCTCTGTGGCGGGTTTTAGGGCAGAAACCCTAATCAGGGCATAGGTGGCTCGATCTGAGCCCTTCATTGTAATTTGATCTGAACCGTCCACTGAATTGGACTTATTATAAAAGGGGCATCCCCCCTCATTTGTAATCAATTAGAATTAGAAATTAGACATTAGATCAAGAGTTGAATCAGAGCTAGAGAGTAGAAGGCATTTAGCTTAGAAAATAGCTTTAGATTGAGGAGGGAAGAAAACTTTCCTTTGAAAGTTTTGTAAAAGGTTGTTGTGAACACTTTTCATAATACAAAGAGTTTCATTGCTTGGTGATTTCTTCTTTGTTATGAGTAGCTAGCAAGGCCATTTCGTCTTTCCAATTCAAGGTAGATAGAGTAAAATAGATTTTATTTCATGCAAGTAGTCGTTAATTGTGGAGTGTGGCGTTGTGATTTGAGCATATCTTCTTTCATCCATACCGCTAGCGGGCTTACTGATGGTAAGTTCGCCTTGCGTGGTCAACTGGAGTATCAGCACTTAACTTCGATTATGGTTCATATGTTTGTATGCGTCATATTGACGGTATGAACGTGTTGCGCCATAGTTTGAACACTTTTCTCATCCTTTGAAGATTGCACCAACTTTGTCGGAGTTGTTCGAAAGGAGACAAAGCAAAGTTTGGTTCGAAGATTGTTTAAGTCGATCCTCGCCCTCCACCCTTTAGAAGTAGATTTGTAGAATCCCTATCCCTATCCCCTTTAAATTCTGCATTTTCTGAGTCAGGCTAGATACCAGAACAATATTGCCAAATCATTCATGTCCTAATTGCTTCACAGAATCGAACAACTACGTAAGTCCCCTTGAAATAACCAGCAAAACACATCAACCAACTGAGTCTATTCGCGATAAAAGGAACCTTGGAGTCGAATACATGAACTTTCAAGCAATCTTAGCGTGTGGGACAC
>CM021107.1:363930382-363948580 GCA_007115665.2 Sequoiadendron giganteum | reverse complement strand
TGGTAATGCTTGAGGTATCTAGGCAATTGATTGCCTACGATAAGATTCAGAAAAGGAAAAAGAAGGGTGGACTTGATTTCCCTATCACCATGGGAAATTCCATTGAGGTGTGTCCCTCTTTGCAGGCAGCCCGAGAGGCAGAGGAAGAGCTGCAATCTTATCATTTGTCATATCACACAGGCGGGCAGGATTTCGATCCTTACAAGAACATCCGGATGATACAGAGCGTTGAATACCGACACAGAGCTCATCTGGAGGACTTTTGGGCAAATGCAGTGGATGAGGCTGAGATAAGAAGAAGGATGTTTTCTAGACTTCCTCTCAAGTTGATTAGAGAATGTGAGATTATTCCAGTTCCCGACCAGGTGGAGGAGGATGTCAACGTCATGCAACCCGACTATGGTTCAGTTAGGGATACTCTGTCCCACCACCTGATTGGTCCGAGCCAGAGATCATGGACTTGGACACGCTTTCTATCCCGGTGATGACTTTTACCAGGACTTGGGTCGATAGACATGTATGCAGACTCAAGAGCAAGTCGATCGCCCTTACTTATAGCTTGATGGGTGACCCAAGGCCGTTATCGGTAAAAAGGGGGAAACAAATTGCTCAGACATCGAGGGCACAGGTGGAAGTGCCAACCCAACCGATACCGTTGAGGATAGAACAAGCATCACCCGTGCACTCACAAACTCAGTCTTCGAGTTTGAGAGTGGTTTCATTATTTGCCGATCAGAGGGCAGGATTAGAGGAAGAGCGAGGACTTGAGGAGGTAGATCAGCCCAACGCCCGAGAATCAGCTAGTGTCAGTCTATCCAGGGGCGGCCACCAGGAGGAGGAAGAGGAAACAATGGCCGACACCCATTTTCAGCAGATGTTGGACACGGCTTTGGAAGAAGAGGAAAACACAGAACAGGGGACCCAAGGGTCGGGAGATACCCAGCTTATAGAGGAGAATGAGCCTGAGCAAACCAGTGCAAGAAGAGAGGAAGTGCACGAGATGGAGGCAACAGAAGAACAGCCCCTTGTCATTTGTAATCCACAGCAGACAGTGCCTGATTGGCTTTCCGACAGAATGAAGAGAGAACCCGAGGATGATACGGATCCGACCATTGAGATGGAGGAGTTCCTCAGGAGGATCAGTGCGCCACGAGAGAAGAAAAGGGCCAGGAAGTTTTCAAGATCTCGACTGATGAGTCAGGCTCTCGCACGCTTCAGGTGGCTGTTCCGAGAGAGGATTGTGATCGAACCGAGGAGAGGCCTGAAAATTACGTGATCACCACGGTAGAGTTGGGTCGTCCTACGGGAGCCCAAGTTATCGAGGAGTTCGATAACTCCTATCAGGCATTGAAGGATCAGTTGCTCCGCACGGAGGGGAAGTATAAGAAATTGAAGAAGGAGCACAAAACTTTGATAGGATACGTTCAAAATCTAGCACATCCAGGTGAACCAGCAAACCCAGCAGTAGAACGTCCATCGGAGCTTCCGAAGGAGTCAGTTGTCGCCTTAGAGGATTTGAAGAAAATGGAAACGGAGGCGGACAAGTGGGTTAGCCGTGTTCATACTGAGACAGGGAAATTCATGGAGGACCTCGCCGATGCTTATCGACAGGCCTCAAGTATTTTGGCACGGATGGATATAGTAGATCAGGCCTGGGGTGATACTCGCATCTATCAAACGAAGACTGTACTTCGTTTGGGGGCTTTGATGCATATACCTCTAGAAACCTTGGTGGATGGAGGTGTAATTCAGAGAGGTGATAGGTATGATTTCACCAGTTGGTACTCCTCGGTGGTCACAGGCCGTGGATTTCACGACGCAGCAAGGGCAGATTCAGCTAAAGTGAGGAAAGCAATGGGCAACATCTTGGGGGGAGTCCTCAATACATTAGAAGCCATATTTGCTAGAAAGTTGGTCCCGGAGGAGATAACTGCTGATGGCTTGAAAAGTAGACTGCCTCCATTCTTCTCAGCTGCGAGGTCACTTGTCCTGGATGACTTTGAGAATGTCTCCACATTCTCTAGTATAATTCAGCATACCCAGGACGCCTTAGTGACATGGAGGAAATCTTACACCAGATACGGACAGACGGTAGCAGTCTTGGAGTTCCAGCTCAACCATATTCCACCGATCTCTACACAGGAGGTTGAAGCAGTATTGGCCCGGTTGATCGAGTTTGCTATCCGGGAGAAGGCCAGTGGGAACGCGCTGCTTGATGAGGATCTTCTTGATGATGGTAGTGGGCATTAATTGCTCATTATGATTCCTGCAGGGGAGTGGAGAATATTCTGTGCATTCATTGCCCACTCCTCTCTGTGGCGGTTTTTAGGGCAGAAACCCTAATCAGGGCATAGGTGGCTCGATCTGAGCCCTTCATTGTAATTTGATCTGAACCGTCCACTGAATTGGACTTATTATAAAAGGGGCATCCCCCCTCATTTGTAATCAATTAGAATTAGAAATTAGACATTAGATCAAGAGTTGAATCAGAGCTAGAGAGTAGAAGGCATTTAGCTTAGAAAATAGCTTTAGATTGAGGAGGGAAGAAAACTTTCCTTTGAAAGTTTTGTAAAAGGTTGTTGTGAACACTTTTCATAATACAAAGAGTTTCATTGCTTGGTGATTTCTTCTTTGTTATGAGTAGCTAGCAAGGCCATTTCGTCTTTCCAATTCAAGGTAGATAGAGTAAAATAGATTTTTATTTCATGCAAGTAGTTGTTAATTGTGGAGTGTGGCGTTGTGATTTGAGCATATCTTCTTCATCCATACCACTAGCGGGCTTACTGATGGTAAGTTCGCCTTGCGTGGTCAACTGGAGTATCAGCACTTAACTTCGATTATGGTTCATATGTTTGTATGCGTCGTATTGACGGTATGAACATGTTGCGTCATAGTTTGAACACTTTTCTCATCCTTTGAAGATTGCACCAACTTTGTCGGAGTTGTTCGAAAGGAGACAAAGCAAAGTTTGGTTTGAAGATTGTTTAAGTCGATCTTCGTCCTCCACCCTTTAGAAGTAGATTTGTAGAATCCCTATCCCTATCCCCTTTAAATTCTGCATTTTCCGAGTCAGTCTAGATACCAGAACAATATTGCCAAATCATTCATGTCCTAATTGCTTCACAGAATCGAACAACTACGTAAGTCCCCTTGAAATAACCAGCAAAACACATCAACCAACTGAGTCTATTCGCGATAAAAGGAACCTTGGAGTCGAACACATGAACTTTCAAGCAATCTTAGCATGTGGGACACTTTGATCAAGAGAGAATAGAGTGACCGTTGGGCAACTTTATTCTGTGCTGGCGCTGTCATAAAAAGCACGTCAACAAGTACCATTGGTGAATGCTCTTGTATTTGCGTTTGATACTTACCCCACTGAACAAGTGGTTGCTCCCGCTGAATAAGTGGTCGAACTTTACTTTTGTTACTTGTTACTCCCACTGAATAAGTGGTTGAGTTTCTTATATTTTATTTCTTGTTATGCCCGCTGAACAAGCGGAGGTTGGTCGGCTTGCCACCAAGTGCTTTCCCTTTCTTGTACTTCCAACTAAATAAGAAAATGTTTACTTTCATGCACTTGGTTTTGATTACTCACCCCACTAAAGAAGTAGTAGCATAGAGGATTTCAATATTGTAAGCCAACTACCGTATGCTCTCACCTTGCCCACATTGGGATTTGGGTGATCAAAAAGTGGAAGGTGTTTATTTCCAGTTAGCTTTCTTTTCTCATAATTGCAAGATCCCCTCTTCACCGTATGCTCTCACCTTGCCCACATTGGGATCTAGGTGATCAGAAAGTGGAGGGTTGCTTTTTTAGTTGTTTATCATTGCATTTTGGCTAACATTGACCGGTGAAGTTTTTCAAAAAATTAAGGGTGGGTTATTTAATCAAACATCAGGAGTCATCTCAATCCAACTTGCCCTAGGCGCATCCACTTTTGGCTCCCCATCCACTATTGCGAACTACCCCTTTCGACTCAACACGTCCCCTACAACATTTTTCATTCTTGGGTTGTAGAGGGGCTCCGCGTTGAGCTCTGCCATAAACTCTTGCCATCTCGCTTGCTTTGCACTCAACTTGGCCTAGGTTTTGAAGTATGTCGAAGAGACATTATCTGTCTTCACTACGATTGAAACACCTAGCAAGTAGTGAATCCAAACTCAAAGGCAATGGATGATCCATGTCATTTCCTTCTCGTGCACGATGTAGCTCTTCTTGCAGTCCTTCAACTTTCTTCCCTCAAATGCTATCGGATGCCCATCCTGCATGAGCAACCCTCCAACAGCGAAGTTAGAGGTATCACTTCGGACCTCAAATGACCTACTTAAGTTGGGCAAGGCCAAAAGGGGCGTTGTTGTGAGCCACTCTTTGAGTGACTCAAATGCCTCTTGGCACTTAGCTAACCAATTCCATCGCCGATCCTTCCTTAGCAAGTCTATGAGAGGAGTTGCCAACCTAGAGTGGTTCCAGAGCCACTCACAGTTACATCGCTGCAAGCAAGGCAAGGCAGCTCAACCTCTCCATGGCTGAGAAATGCATAGCTGACATCCACGATGTTAGCGTGCGGATTGGGTCATGGTTTGGCACCATTAACTTGGTGGCCATTGACATGACCGATTTCGATCTAGTCTTGGGGCAAGATTTTATCCGGTAGTCCTGTACAATGTCGGCTCCATACCTTGACAACGTGATCTTCATGGATCCGAGGTGGCCGAGTTTGTTGCAGACCATGAAGGTTGTTCTGGACAAGCGCATGATATCGGCGATGAGCTTGCACCGAGCTGCTCGGAAGAACTCTAAGGAGCTTTATTTAGCCGCACTCCTTGGCGACTGGCACGAAGAGACGGAAGCTGAGTCCTCGAATCCTAAGGAAGTGTGGGACATTATTGAAGAATACTCAAATGTCATGTCGAGCCAGTTGTCGGTGGAGCTCCCACCGAGAAGGCACGTGGATCATAAGATAGAGCTGGAACCAAGAGTGTCACGCCCCTGGAATTGTAACACTGAGAGATAAAGCGTTGAAATATAAAATAAATAAAATGTATAAGTATAACTATCATCATAAGATGATATTATAATTATAATTAACGAACTCATTATAATTAGTGGATTTTGAATATATCTATTAGCAAATTCATTATCATTATAATTATCAAAGTAATATTATACTTATGAAAATAAATATAAATATATATTGAATAGAACATAAATACAAAATATTGGATAGCATATAAATATATATATATAAGAACTAATATTAAAATAAATATTAATAAACAGCAACTACCATCATGCATATAAGGCGGATATAAAGAAATACCAAATAATACAGTCATCCATAATTAGCAGCGATCATATATAATATAAGGAAATAGCAGCGCTTGGAGTTTTAAAGGACAGAGATCAAAGAAGGTAATGATAAAGGTTAAGAAGGCAACAATTGAAGTTGTTAAGGCAGCGATTAGTAGGTAGTTGATTGAAGAGGTATCTTTCTTAAGGGTTGCCTCTTTTAAAAAAAAAGATATCTCTTTATGTAGAAATATAATATATAAAAAGGGCACAAAGAATGAAGAGTGGGAGGAAAAGAAGAGACACGCCAACAGAGATATAGTAAACAGATTTCAGAAAATATGGGAATGATTCGAAAGGTAAGATTAATCAGTCAAAACAGACAGCAATAGGGATTAATTCTGAAAGGCAGCGATCAGCAAATGGACATGACCTTATTAAAGGCTGTCTATTCTAAAGGATGCCTCTCTTGATACAAAGGCATAAATGAGGGTATAAAAGTAAAAAGAAAATGAATAGGAGAAGAAGACAATCAAGTAAAGATCGTTGGCTGGGAATAAAGTGTATAAAAAATAAGGCTGGCTGGAGAAGAACAATCTGCTGCAGATCAGGTAACGAGTATTAGGAGGTAAGTAATTTCAGAATCTTAAATCAGCAGAGTAATATCTTTAGAAAATGATAATGGTTAAACAGAGAATAAATTTAAAATGATGGACAAATACATTAAGAATTTAAATGAAAGTTGATAATTATAGATATATCTAAATATATATATTATGATTCAAAAATACATCATAAGTGATTGGCAAATACAATGTATATATATATTATGTTCGATTATCCAATAATGATGCTTGCAGCAATTATTGAGCCATATAAATAGTTATGATGCTTAATATAATTACGGATAATATATTCTTATCTGTTGAGTTACACAAACGATGTCTTTTGAGTGCAAAGAAACAAGAACAATTGCATCTTAGGAAGATACATCATTGCATCAAAGAAGGAAGATGGATTGGGCTCAGGGAAATAAGTCTGGAAGAAGTCCAATTAGTTCAACGATCGCGGGTAAGTACCCTCAACCAACTGATATACCATTGAGGTTTATATAATTAAATTCCAGTGACACTGGGTTACAGTGTAATACCTAACTCATATCTTATTAGAATCCATATAGGTGAATGTTCTAATCTGTGATGATTTGTGAAGTCGATAAGATAAATGAATGCATAGAGTGATTAAATGACATGCTGCAATCAATAGATATATGTGTCTATATATTGAGTTCATCTCTACAGGATAAGTGAATTTCACATATAGAGATAAATGGATGTTATTTGTCTAGCCACAATAATATTGCTTACAGCAATTATTGGGTCTCATTGAGGTTTTATGACTTTACTTTAAAGAATAGACTTCGGGCCAAAATTCCCTTTTGCTAGCACTCAACAAGGATAGGGAGTTTGTGGAGGGAAAGGCTGGTAATTCGATCCACTGAAGGACGGTCCCAAGACAGGTGGAACACATTGAGGGAGTCCCATTTGAGATCATTCACACGCCCTTTGCACAGTCATTCTACCATCCAAAGAGGTTAGGAAAGAGGAAACAAGGCAAAGATCTATTTTGATCAAGAGTAATAAGTCATATCAGATTATGTTAGTTATGCACTAGTTGATAATAATGCATTTCATTTATCTTATTCCATCAAACTTTCATTGCTCTTTATCAAACAATCTTTAAAATCAAAATTTTAATCTGTGCATTTTATGTCTCTAATATGGGGACATTACAAGAAGCACGCCCTCCTGCAAACGCTCCATATCGTTTATCTACTCTCGAGATGGAGGAATAAAAGAAGCAACTTTTGGAACTGACGGAAGCAGGGTTTCTCAGGCCGTCGAGGTCACCATATGCTGCACCTGTATTATTCCAACACAAGAACGGCTCCTTGTGTCTATGCGTGGACTTTCGAGCATTGAACAAACTCACCATTAAGAATAAGTATCCACAACCCCTCATAGTGGATTCTTTTGACAGGCTTATTGAAGTAAGGTATTTCACTAAGCTCAATCTACGTCACTAATACTATCAGATTTGCATTGTTCCTGGGGACGAGGAGAAAACTGCCATCACAACGAGGTACTGGTCATATGAGTATCTGGTTATGCCGTTTGGCTTGACCAACGCGTCGGTGACATTTTGCACCCCGATGAACGATGTATTTCGACCCCTATTGGATAGATAAGTAGTTGTCTACTTAGACAACATCCTGATCTATAGTCGAACATTGGAAGAGCACCGAGCTCATCTTGCGAAGATCTTTGAGCTGCTGAGCCAAAATAAGCTCTTTGTGAAGAAGAAGTGCTCCTTCGCGCAGACAGAGGTCCATTTTCTTGGTCACATCGTTGGCCACGGTTTGCTGAAACCAGGTCCTGAAAAGCTGTGAGCTACTGAAGAATGGGAACCACTTCAATCGGTGTGTGAGGTGCGTCAATTCCTTGAGTTGGCAAATTATTACCGAAAGTTTGTGTCTGGCTACTCTAGGATCGCTCCTCCCCTGACCGACCTACTAAAGAAAGACCATGGATGGAGATGGGGAATGAAGCAATAGCATGTGTTCAAGCAACTTAAAAAGAAGCTCATCAAGCAGCTCGTGTTGGCTTTACCTAAGTATGGCAAACCGTTTGAAGTGCAAACAGATGCATCAAACTTTGCATTGGGTGGGGTCCTCATGCAGAACAGGCATCCTATAGCATATGAGTCCAAGAAGCTAAGCGATAGGGAGAGAAATTATTCGGCTCATGAAAAAGAGATGACGGCAGTCATCCACTGCTTAAGAGTGTGGCGAAATTATCTTTTGGGTGTGTCGTTCATTGTAAAACCTAATAACGTGAGCTCGACTTACTTCAAGACGCAGGCGAACTTGACACTAAAGCAGGCACGATGGCAAGAGTTCCTTGCCGAGTTCAATTTCGAGCTCGTCTACAATCCTGGTCACCACAACATGGTTGCGGATGCATTGAGTCGGAAGACTCAGCTCGCCGTGCTGCGAGAGTACCCTGGCTATGGGGCGAGTCAGCTTGGAGTCACAAAGGATATACTGGAGAGAATCAGAGGACTCCAAAATGACCCTCAAATGTTTCAAATTGTAAATTAGGTAAAGGCTGGGCGAACTCGCCGCTTTCATTTGCAAAATGATTTACTTTATTTAACTCTTGGTTATATGTACCCAAGTGGAAAGAGCTGCAAAGGGAGTTACTGTCTGAGTGTCACGACTCTTTATGGGCGGGGCATCCAGGGCAGAAGCAGACCCACCCTTGCACTTCTTGAGCGGGGATATTTCTAACCGAATATAAGAGAAGACATTGAGGCTTATGTTAGAACCTGCTTGACTTGCCACCAAGACAAGGCAATGACAAAGTTACCTGGCGGTCTGTTGCAACCACTACCAGTACCAGTGCAGCCCTGGGCGAGCATGAGTATGGACTTCATCACCCAGCTGCCCGTAGTGAAAGGTTTCTCAAGTGTTATGGCGGTAGTGGATCGATTTTCCAAATATGCTGTGTTCGTGGCGTGCAAGTTACCTTGCCCAGTTGAAGTTGCAGCCGGGTATTTCTTCAAATATGTGGTCAAATATTGGGGTATGCCACTCAGCATTGTGTCTGACAGGGATCCAAGGTTCACGTCCAATTTCTAGGCGGAACTCTTCAGGCTAATGGGGACTAAGTTACTCATGTCGACAGCATATCATCCGCAAACGAATGGTTTGGCCAAACCAAGCGGATCAATGGAATTTTGGAGGACTACTTGCGACATTTCATTTGGGCGGATCAGAAGAACTGGCCACAGTTGTTGGATGTGGCTCAATTCAGCTACAACCTACAGAAATCTGGAGCGAGCCAGTACTCGCCTTTTGAGTTGGCTACGGGACAGCAACCGCTTACGCCACATACAATCTTGCGTGGATACATGGGTTCGAGCTTTGAGGCAGCAGAGTACATAAAGAGGTTCAATGATCGAGTTGATCTAGCGAGGTATCATCTGACTAAAACCGCGGACCGATTGTATAAAGAAAGATGCAGATGCACACCGTAGGGCTATGGAATTTGAGGTCGGGAACCAAGTTCTGCTCAAAATGGATCAACAACAGTTTAAAGCACCAAAAGGTTTGAGTGTGTCATTGGTATGGAGGTGGGATGGCCCCTTCGAGGTGACCCAACGAGTTGGTAAGGTGGCGTACTGACACAACTTGCCCCTACATCTGAAGATTCACCCCATTTTTCATGTCAACTAGTTAAGGGCGCATCACTTTGATGAAAGTGATCCTTTGCGCAACATTCCTCACCAAGGACCTGACAACGTAATCGATCACCCCGAGCTGAAGGTGAAGGAAGTTTTGCCAATGAGAACCAGAGGGTATGGGAATATGGCCAACCGAGAATTCCTTGTCCATTGGGAGGGCAATCTTAAAGACGAGTCGACTTGGGAGCGAGCCGAGTCGCTATGGCGAGAAGAGGAAAAGGTCATGCAGTTCCTGGGAGGGAACTCCACTCAGTCTTAACTAAATCAAAAATGCTTACAACTCAATGTTGTGAAGGTTTTAGCATGGAACTAAGGCCGAGCACCGGCGCTAGGGGTATCGCCTAATTTAGGTGGGGGAGAATATAAGGGGATATTGTCCTGTTACAAGTGAGCTTGAAACCGACACCGATTTGTATGCAATGCGGTCCGACATGGTTCAAACTAGAGGCGCAATGACCCAGTCAATGCGGTTACAAAGAAGGTGCGACTAGGACTCTTGAAGGGATATGTGTTCTCGACATGCATTCAATGGTTCTGTGCTCCAACTCATCACTAGAGTCGTGAACCAATGCAATGTCGAATGTGTGTTGTGAAAGGAGTCTACGAAGTGGTGTTTCCAAGTCCGATTGACGCGTTCCTTGTTTTGAGTCGTGGCAAAGCGAACTCGCCTCGAATTGCATTGCGTGGTGAATTTTGTGTATGAGTGTCACCGAGTTGCATTGAGCTGTTTCAATGAGTCACTGCGGACCAAGTCATGTGCCTAGAATGGCGCGAGTTCATTGAAGCTCGTTCGCTACATTACAGGACGCATCATCCAGTTCATTGTAACGCTGAACGTTGAACGTGTAATGTTGGATTAAGTTGGCTAACTGTAATTGTTGTGCAAGCTATTCTCTAAGTTTATTGTAAGCATTCTTAAAAGGTTTTGGCGAGCCGAAGGGGCACGTTTTTTATCCTCCTTGTTCATATTGAAATAAGGTCTTTTGTAATCCGAGTTGGGAAGCGAGCTATACTTGGAGTGTAGTCGAGCTGAGAACTCTAGTGGAACTTCGTTGTAATGAACGCAGGTTATGTAAGCACTTTCGGTTGAGCCCTACTTCTAGGAACTTGGTTTTGGGTATTACAATCTAGTGTGGTTTAATAAAGATAACAACACAACTTGCCCACTATATATTTGTGTTCAATATTCTGCTTTTTGTATTTGGAACGCAGGTTATGTAAGCACTTTTGGTTGAGCCCTACTTACAGGAACTTGGTTTTGGGTATTACAATCTAGTGTGGTTTAATAAAGATAACAACACAACTTGCCCACTATATATTTGTGTTCAATATTCTGCTTTCTGTATATTGCTTTGTTGCATTATTCATTGGCTTATTACTGTGTGTTGGCCGAGTTCGCGAGAATCACAATCCTAAGTTTAAGTTAGGCGTAGTCCAAGCTACGAGCTCACCAGATGTCCACGAGCTAGGCAAGATGTAGTTTTGATGCCACCCGAGGTCGGCTCAGCTTGACCCCAGGACTCAAACTCGAGATTGTGCCTCTCGCGAACACGACCAACACATAGTAATAAACCAATGAAAAATGCAACAAAGCAATATACAGCAAGCAGAATATTATACACAGATATATAGTGGGCAAGTCGTGTTGTTATCTTTATTAAACCACGCCGGATTGTAATACCCAGAACCAAATTCCTGTAAGTCGGGCTCAACCGAAAGTGCTTACATAACCTGCGTTCAATACAACCAAGTCCCACTAGAATTCTCAACTCGACTACACTCCAAGTATAGCTCGCTTCCTAACTCGGATTACAAAAGACCTTATTTCAATATGAACGAGGATAAAAGACATGCCCCTTCGGCTCGCCAAAACCTCTTCAAAATCCTTACAGTAAACTTAGAAAATAGCTTGCACAGCAATTACAGTTAGCCAGCTTAATCAAACATTCCACGTTCAACGTTACAACGAACTGGATCATGTGTCCCGTAATGTAGCCAACAAGCTCCAACGAACTCGCGCCATTCCAAGAACATGACTTGGTCTGCAATGACTCATTGCAACGGCTCAATGCAACTCGGCGACACACATACACAGAATCTAACACGCAATGCAACTCGGGGCGAGTTCACATTGCCACAACTCAGAACAAGGAACATGTCAATCGGACTTGGAAATGCCACTATCCAGACTTCTTTCACAACAGGCATTCGACATCACATTGGTTCACGACTCCAGTGATGAGTTGGAGCACGAAACCATTGAATGCATGTCGGGAACACGTATCCCTTAAAGAGTCCTAGTCGCACCTTCTTTGTAACCTCATTGACTGGGTCATACGCCCCTAGTGTGAACCATGTCGGACCGCATTGCATACAAATTAGTGTCGGATTCAAGCTCAACTTGTAACGAGACAGTATCCCCTTATATTCTCCCCCACCTAAATTAGGCGACGCCCCCGACGCCGATGTTTGGCCTCAGCTCCATGCTAAAACCTTCACAGCACTGAATTGTAAGCATTCTGGACTCACTTAAGACTGAGTCGAGTTCCCTCCCAGGAACTGCATGACCTTTTCCTCTTCTAGCCATAGCAACTCCGCTCGCTCCTAGGTCGACTCGTCTTTAGGCTTGCCCTCCCAATGGACACAGAATTCTCAATAGGCCATCTTCCCATACCCTTTAGTTCTCATTGCCAAAACTTTCTTCACCTTCAACTCGGGGCGATCGATCACGTTGGCAGGTCCCCGGCGAGAAATGTTGCGCAAAGGATCACTTTTGTCAAAGTGATTCGCCCTTAACTGGCTGACATGAAAAATAGGGTGCATCTTCAGATGCAGGGGCAGCTTGAGTCAGTATGCCACCTTACAAACTCGTTGGGTCACCTCGAAGGGGCCATTTCACCTCCATACCAATGAAACACTCAAACCTTTTGGTGCTTTAAACTGTTGTTGATCCATTTTGAGAACTTGGTTCCCGACCTCAAATTCCATAGCTGTGGTGTACATCTGCATCTTTCTTTATACGGTCGGTCCGCGGTTTTAGTCAGATGATACCTCGCTAGATCAACTCGGTCATTGAACCTCTTTATGTACTCTGTTGCCTCAGAGCTCGAACGCATGTATCCACGCAAGATTGTGTGTGGCGTGAGCGACTGCTGTCCCGTAGCCAACTCAAAAGGCGAGTACTGGCTCGCTCCAGATTACTGTAGGTTGTAGCTGAACTGAGCCACATCCAACATCTGTGGCCAGTTCTTCTGATCCGCCCAAATGAAATGTTGCAAGTAGTCCTCCAAAATTCCATTGATCCGCTCGGTTTGGCCAAACCATTCGTTTGCGGATGATATGCTGTCGACATGAGTAACTTAGTCGTCATTAGCCTGAAGCGTTCCGCCTAGAAATTGGACATGAACCTTGGATCCCTGTCAGACGCAATGTTGAGTGCCATACCCCAATATTTGACCACATATTTGAAGATATACCCGGCTGCAACTTCAATTGGGCAAGGTAACTTGCACGCCACAAACACAGCATATTTGGAAAATCGATCCACTACCGCCATAACACTTGAGAAACCTTCCACTATGGGCAGCTGGGTGATGAAGTCCATACTCATTCTCGCCCAGGGCCGCACTGGTACTGGTAGTGGTTGCATAAGACCACCAGGTAACTGTGTCATTGCCTTGTCTTGGTGGCAAGTCAAGCAGGTTCTAACATAAGCCTCGATGTCTTCTCTTATATTCGGCTAGAAATATCCCCGCTCAAGAAGTGCAAGGGTCCGCTTCTACCCTGGATGCCCTACCCATAAAGAGTCGTGACACTCTGACAGTAACTCCCTTCGCAGCTCTTTCCACTTGGGTACATATAACCTAGAGTCTGTAGAATAAAGTAAATCATCTTGCAAATGAAAGCACCGAGTTCGCCCAACCTTTACCGGATTTACAATTTGAAACGCCTGAGAGTCAATTTGGAGTCCTTCTTTGATTCTCTCTAATATATGCTCAGCGACTCCTAGGTGACTCGCCCCATAGCCAGGGTACTCTCCCAATGCGGCGAGCTGAGTCTTCCGACTCAATGCATCCGCAACCATGTTGTGGCGACCAGGATTGTAGACAAGCTCGAAATCGAACTCCACAAGGAACTCTTGCCAACGTGCCTACTTCAGTGTCAACTTCGCCTGTGACTTAAAGTAACTCGAGCTCACGTTATCAATTTTTACAATGAACCGCACACCTAGAAGATAATGCCGCCACACTCTTAAGCAGTGGATGACTGTCGTCATCTCCTTTTCATGAGCCAAATAATTTATCTCCCCGTCGCTCAGCTTCCTGGACTCATATGCTACAGGATGCCTGTTCTGCATGAGGACCCCGCCCAAGGCAAAGTCTGATGCATCTGTTTGCACTTCAAACAGTTCGCCATACTTAGGTAAAGCTAACACAGATTGCTCGATGAGCTTCTTTTTAAGTTGCTCGAACACATCCTGCTGCTTCATTCCCCATCTCCATCCACGGTATTTCTTTAGCAGGTCGGTCAGGGGAGCAGCAATCCTAGAGTAGCCAGACACTAACTTTCGGTAATAATTTCCCAACCCAAGGAATTGACGCACCTCATGCACCGATTGAAGTGGTTCCCATTCTTCAATAGCTCGCAGCTTCTCAATATCTGGTTTCAACAAACCGTGGCCAACGATGTGACCAAGAAAATGGACCTTTGTCTGCACAAAAGAGCACTTCTCCTTCTTCACAAAGAGCTTATTTCGCCTCAGCAACTCGAAGACCTCCGCAAGATGAGCTCGGTGCCCCTCCAATGTTTGACTGTAGATCAGGATGTCGTCTAAGTAGACAACTACGCATCTATCCAACAGGGGTCGGAATACGTCGTTCATTAGGGTGCAAAATGTCATCGGCGCGTTGGTCAAGCCAAACGGCATAACCAGATACTCATATGACCCATACCTCGTTGTGATGGCAGTTTTCTCCTCATCCCCAGGAGCAATGCGGATCTGATAGTATCCATGACACAAATCGAGTTTGGTGAAATACCTTGCTTCAGTAAGCCTGTCAAAAGAATCCGCTATGAGGGGTAGTGGATATCAGAGCGGTTCAGTGACTAAACTCTTTCATTGAAGCTATATCGGATTTTTGCGTGCTACTTGATCATGGCGGCTACAGGCCCTAGAGCCGACCCTGAAGTGGACCCTGACAACAGGCAACCTGTGTCGGGAGTGCGAACTAGGCGTAATGAAAATAGTGACCATCCCAGGACGCACAACTGGCTGCAGGACCTAGAAGCTCGTGTGTCGGCTACAGAAGCTTTAGAGTTGGACGAGCGCACGGTTAACTTGGTGACGGCTTACAATGAGGTCTTGGCAGAGGCCCACACAATGAAGAACACTATCGACGCGCTCTCGAAGCGGTGCGAATTCTTGCAAGAAGATCATGCTTCATTACACCTTATTGACTCATGGTGGGGTGCAATCCTCCCACAAAGGGGTAAATCTGGTGGAGTTCTATGATGGCAAGCAGGATGACAAGTCCTTGGAGAATTTCTTCTGGGACGTTGAGGAGTTGTTCTCTAATATGCTTGGTCTATCCGACAAGGCCCAGGTCAAGAAGGCGGTTTCTAGTGTTCCACGGGGTTTTGGGGACGGGGACGGGGACGGGGACGGGGGGACGGCAAGGGACATGTTTCCGAGACGTGGGGATGGGGGGCCTAAGTTTGGGAACGGCAGGGGGACGGCGGCGAGGGGGCAGTAGGGTGTTGAAATACATATAGTACTTGAAAAAAAAGTTATAAAAAGATGTATAAGTATAAGAATTATACATCTTGGGGACAACTAGGAGTCCCCTAGACGTCTTGAGGACACCCCAACGTCCTCAAAGTCCTTTCGACATCTTGGAGACAGCAACACTAGTGGTGGGATGGTGGCGTTGGTGGTGGCCTGGTGGGGGGACGTCTCCCCCAAGTCCCCAAGTCTCCAAGACGTCCCCCTCTAGGAAACGTGGGGTTTTTTGGGGGGGACGCGTCCCCGCGGAACACTAGCGGTTTCCTTCCTCACTGGAAGCACTAAGCTTTGGTGGAGGTCAAGGCAAGCCGACCAGCTACTTGGGCACTTAGTGGATGATATTGACACTTGGGATGAGCTTAAGGACGTGTTGCGAGAACAGTTCCAACCAGGGAATTGAGAATGGGTCATCAAGGCTCAATTTGATGAACTTAAGCATACCAAAAAAGTGAGGGAAAGCCCTCCAGACCCTGGTGCTGGAAGCGCCTAAAGGGATGACCAACTTTGAAAAGTTGTATTTATTCATGCATGGGTTGCAATCTTGGGCGCAAGCGGACTTGCGTCAGCAAAATGTGCAAACGCTTCCACAGGCCATTGTTGTCACCGATCGACTCTTGGATTTCAAGGGAAACGTGGCTGAGGGATATGGCGGTGGCAAGTCTGAAGCCGATGATCAAGCGAGGCCATTCCGAAGCAAAAATAGGCAACGCGGGGGTGCACCCTACCCCAAGCGCAATAAAGACAAGAACACCAAGAAGCCGAGTGACAATCAGCCTCAAAAGGAGCGCACAGCGAATTTTTCAAAGAAGCATGACAAGAACTGTTTCATTTGCGGCCAACCAAATCATTGGGCATGGGAGTGTCCAGAACAACAAAGGCTTAATGCAGTGCGAACTCCAAATGAACCAGTTACTGAGATGGGAGCTTTGCAGCTACTGGCCACAGTCCATGAGAACTCGCATGTGAATGCATTGACCCAGGATACCTCGGCTCAGCATGAGCTATGCTTTGTCAAGGTCGTCTTTGGGCCAACCAAAGTTCTAGCCATGTTGGATTCCGGAGCCACTCACAGTTACATCGCTGCAAGCAAGGCGAGGTGGCTCAGCCTCTCCACGGTCAAGGGGCAAAAATCTTTCGAGAGTGTGAACGGGTCAGCTGAGAAATGCATAGGTGACATATGGGATGTTAGTGTGCAGATTGGGTCATGGTCTAGCACCATTAACTTGGTGGCCATTGACATGACCGATTTCGATCTAATCTTCGGCCAAGATTTTATCCGGCAACCCTGTGCAATGTTGGCTCCATACCTTGACAACGTGATCTTCATGGATCTGAGGTGGCCGCGTTTGTTGCAGACCATGAAGGTTGGTCTGAACAAGCGGGTGATATCGGCGATGAGCTTGCGCCGAGTTGCTCGGAAGAACTCTGAGGAGCTTTATTTAGCTGCACTCCTTGGCGACTAGGACAAAGAGGCGGAAGCCGAGTCCTCGAATCCTGAGGAGGTGCGAGACATTATTGAAGAATACTCAGACGTCATACCGACCCAGTTGTCGGCGGAGCTCCCACCGAGAAGGCACGTGGATCACAAGATAAAGCTGGAACCAGGAGCACGCCCTCCTGCAAAGGCTCCATATCGTCTATCTACTCTCGGGATCGAAGAATTAAAGAAGCAACTTCTGGAACTGACGGAAGTTGGGTTTCTCAGGCCGTCGAGGTCGCCATATGCTACACCTGTATTATTCCAACGCAAGAAGGACGACTCCTTGCGGCTATGCGTGGACTTCCGAGCTTTGAACAAGCTCACCATTAAGAATAAGTATCCACTACCCCTCATAGCGGATTCTTTTGACAAGCTTACGGAAGCAAGGTATTTAGCCAAGCTTGATCTGCGTCACGGATACTATCAAGTCGACATTGCTCCTGGGGATGAAGAGAAAACTGCCATCACAATGAGGTATGGATCATATGAGTATCTGGTTATGCCATTTGGCTTGACCAATGCGCCGGCGACATTTTGCACCCTGATGAACGACGTATTCTGACCCCTGCTGGATAGATGCATAGTTGTCTACTTAGACGACATCCTGATCTACAGTAAAGCATTGGAGGGGCATCGAGCTCATCTTGCGGAGGTCTTCGAGCTACTGAGGCGAAATAACCTCTTTGTGAAGGAGAAATGCTCCTTCGTGTTGTGACCTTTTTCACACATCACCCCATCAAGATGGGGACCCCCTAAATTTTGCTCCATTCTGGTCTTTTGGCTTTGGTTCGCTCTCTCTCTGGTCTCTGGTCCTTCCGGGGATGTCCCGTCGTTTGACCCAGGTTAAAGTATTGGTTAAGTCTGTGTAATTAGGGCTTTCATCCTTCAGGCTTATTAAAGGTCAAACTGAGTTATAAAATTGAGATCTAAGCTTAGTGCAGCAGTCAGAAGACTTCCAGCAGAGTCCCCCTAAATTTTCACTGTATTCCGGCAACTTACTATTTTTAGTAAGTATTCAATTTGGGACTATTTTATTGAGATTTTGGAATTCTGTCAGTTCCACTGCATCCGGGTAACATCAAGCTGCCTACACGTAAATTTTGAGCTAGATCAGACGACTTGCTATTTTTGGCAATTCAGGCTTCAAGAGCCTTTTTCAGGGTTTCCACATGAGCTTTTCAGATGCATGTCTGGAGAATCCTTCTGGGTTTTCCAAAACCTTCGCAGTGATGTAACATGCAAACCAAGACAACCACTTTCAGAAGTCAGCCTTCGGAGGCTATTTTTAGGGTTCGCATGCAGTGTTTTTCAACGCATGTCGGGTTTTTCTTTATGGGT
>CM021107.1:363863142-363930282 GCA_007115665.2 Sequoiadendron giganteum | reverse complement strand
GAAGACAATGGATATAGAGTTACCTTTATGGATGAGAAAGTTCTAGCATGGCCTAAGAACTCAACTATCAAGAGAGCCCAAACCATAGGCTTAAGACAAGGGTACCTTTACAAACTATGCACTGAACTTAAACAAGCCCTTACCCTTGACACCTTTGATTCAAATGAGATTTGGCATAGAAGATTAGGACACCTTCATTTCCGTGCCCTACCTTTTGTGGAAAAACTTGTAACAGGCTTACCTAAGTTAAAACCATCTCATGAAGGAACTTGTAAAGGTTGTGCCCTAGGAAAGAATACAAAGGGATCCTTTCACAATAGCTTGAGCAAAACCCTAAATGTGTTAGAACTGGTTCACTCAGACTTATGTGGACCCATGTCTGTACCCTCTAAAGCAGGACTTCTGTACTGTCATATTTATAGATGACTTCTCTAGGAAAACCTGGATCTATTTCCTTAAATGTAAAGAGTCAACATAAATCCTCAAAAGGTTCAAAGAGTTCAAAGCCCTTACTGAAAACTTCTCCGGGAAGAAAATAAAAACCTTAAGGACGAACAATGGGAAAGAATACACCTCTGAAATTTTTAAGGTATTTTGCATGAGTGCTGGAATTAAGAGGGAGTTCCCCTCAACAAAATGGGGTTGTTGAAAGAAAAAATAGAACGATTGTAGAAGCTGCTAAAGCAATGTTGCTTGACCAAAACATTGAAACCTCTTTCTGGGCAGAAGCCTCTAGGACTAGTATCTACATCCAAAATAGATGTCCTCATTCTCATCTTGATAACAAAACTCCTGAAGAAGCCTTTACTGGCATAAAACCTGACATTAGTCATTTTAGGATTTTTGGCTGTCCTGTCTATATTCATGTGCCCAAAGAGAAGAGATTCAAACTAGAACCTTCCGGAAAGAAGGGGGTATTTGTGGTTTATAGTGAAACCTCCAAAGGCTACATGATATTCGTACCCGAGCAGAAACAAATTGAATTGAGCAGAGATGTCATCTTTGAAGAAGACATTGCATTCAAAAGGGCAAGAAGTTCTAGTGAGATAGAAACCTATTCCCCTAGAGTACCTGAAATGGAACCTACTCCTAAGATTCAAAGGGAGTATCCTGAGGAAATGCCACATGAACTTCCATCTACTTCAGATGAGAATACAGATGACAACGGTAGAAAGAGGCCACTTTGGGCTAGAAAGATGATCAAGGAAGCCGAGAATCATGCAGCACCCAAAGGAACGTTTAGGGAAAGTAAACGACCCAAATGGTTCTCTAGCTATGTTGCTCTAATGAACAACATCATAAACTCAAAACCTGTCAGTGTAATAGAAGCCTTCAGACATAAAGCATGGAAGGATGCAATGACGGAGGAATATCATTCCATTCTAAAGAATGATGTATGGGATATAGTGCCTAGACCAAAAGAGAAATCTGTTGTCTCTTCTAAATGGCTCTTCAAAATCAAGCATGTTGCTGATGGCAGTATAGAAAAACGTAAGGCACGTTTTGTGGCAAGAGGTTTTTCTCAAAAGGAAGGCATTGATTATGAAGAAACATTTGCACCTGTTGCCTGTTACACATCTGTGAGAGCAGTGTTAGCCATTGCTGCAACTAAAGGTCGGAAGATCCATCAAATGGATGTGAATGTAACGACCTCATCCTTGGGTAATTAAAATTTTTCTAACATTTCACTTCAAACATATAAATGTAACAAGTAACAAAGACA
Organism: Sequoiadendron giganteum; assembly: GCA_007115665.2. NCBI lineage: Eukaryota > Viridiplantae > Streptophyta > Pinopsida > Cupressales > Cupressaceae > Sequoiadendron > Sequoiadendron giganteum. The sequence continues at coordinate 363,928,559 of CM021107.1, read as the reverse complement.
TTGCAATAATATTCTTCCTTTCTTTATTGATAAATACATGCAAGTTACAATAAATATTTCCACATGAATTCCATTTTCATTGTAAATATAAATCAGAGTACAAAAGTAAAAAAATTACATACATAGCTCGTAAGCTTTTGCACAAATAGTAGTAAAACGGTCCAGGTTCCCTTCCTTTCAAATCTTGGTGTATCTGTCACTTGCTGTGGAGGAGAAACATCACTCAGGCGCTTTTCTGCCAACCACGGACTGTTAATGTGGTTCCCCGCACATCTATCATTCGATAGATGGCCCTCCCTTCGAACGAAGAGATTGGTGAAGTAACCGGCTGCGACAACTCAACTGAGCATAGTGTTGTGTCCTATACATCTAGAACTTGCTATTTCACAATCCCGAACTAGCATGATGAATCACAATGAACTGACAGTGTAGTCTCAACTATCTCACATCTAAGTGGATGTCGTACCTTCCACTACTTTGGCCAAAGTATTCTCATTCAGTACTTCGAATGAAGGTCATCTATCATATACACTACTCAGGGCCAATTTGACTTAAGGCTATCTTACACTACGCGTAGGCTAAGTCCTTCTCTGGATTGTCAATCATCCCAGACTATCCTACTTCAATCTAATCCAAGACAACAAATATAGGTTCAAGTCCTTCACTGGATTATCAATCATCCCAGACCAACCTACGACATTCTAACTTACTAGAAATAATCCAGCTTGACAAGTAATTCATTCTTTCTCTCCTGTTACGGAAATCTTTATCCTAGGAGTTCCTTAGCCTATCTCAGTTAATCTAAAACTCTAAGCCGCTTGAATATACTTGACCTCTGTCCTTATTTCGTTCCTAGAATATAGTAACTAGTTTACCCTTATTCTCCATATACGGACATCATACACAACATGCAATATTCATTCAAAATGCATAAAAATCCTTCCCTTTCTTTTTTATGAAAAATAAGTAAACTATTCCTTGAAGTTCTTTCACTATAAAATGAGCTATACCCAATTTAATAAGCCTTTCTAATGGAATTGAGCTATTCCCAATTTAACATGTTTTTACTTTAAAACAAGTTCTTTCATTCCAACAAGCTTCCCTATGAACTCAGGCTATTCCATTTAACACAATTCTATGGTAAACAGAATCTTTCTAACACTTTTCTTAATTACTTCAAACACAATGCAAAGCATAATCTAAGCAAGTAAACTCATTTCAATTCAAATGACAGAAGTATTAAAAAGACATTTTCTCATGCCTGTTTCCTGGCTGTAGACGATTCCAGACAGCAGCTTCTTCTCCTCCTTTGTCAGTGTCACTCCTCTCAAACAATGCTTATTCAACAATGACACACTAAGGCTTTCAACCAATGCAGTACAGTAATGAAAGAGTATGATTATCTTATAATTGCTTCCACAACAATAAAAGACTGTTCACAAAATGCTTCAATGCTTATTCAACAATGATAGGATTTGGCTCTAACAAATGCTTATTCAGAAATGACAGAAAATAGTTCTCAACCAATGCAATACAGCAATGGTAGAATCTGGCTCTCACAATGCTGCTACAGAATTGTCAAATTATGGCTCTCAACAAATGCAAAGATAGTTAGGAAATTCGTGTGAATACAACAAAGGCAAAATGCAACTCTCACAGAAGAAATTTGGAATTGCAAGTGTGCTTTGCTGAATGAATTGGGCGGCTATTTATAGAGCCCACAACCCAACAATTTCCACTCTTGCAGGCATGTAATATGACAGAACTACTATTTGAATTTTTCAAACTGCAATGTGGCGAATTTCCTTACTTACTCATAGCTGTAAGGGGTGAATCGACTTCCAGCAGTTCAAAGAAAAGTTCAAACTTTCATTTGATTCAAAGAAGGGTTGACACCTATAGGCATCTCCCCAAGAATGGTGCCACTCATGAATAATGGTGGATAAAATTTTGGAAGAAAACGTCAATGCCATATCCGCAGCCATCTGGCCTCCTTTTTGCCCACGCATTCCAGAATGGTGGCATTCACCAATTGCGACCTGGTCTATGGGCGAGAAGCTTGCGCGGAATTCTTCTTTGTCTCCATTTTCATTATTTCGGCCAGTATACAGTCCGCGATTTTCCTTATGAAGGAAATACGCGATTTACTCTTTTAGCCAAAGTTTTTAAAATGCTTTTAGATTTAAATCTTTCAAAAGACTATAGTTTTTACCATTTAAATTTCACAAGATATTTCCAACGTATTTCTCCAATAGTCTATGGAAATCGAAAATACTTTTATTACTCATGGTAAATGAATTTTATTACCAAATGACTATATAAGTCAATTTTAATTATTTCCAAGGCAAAGTCATTTTAAAATATAAATTAAAATGTTATATTTATATCTCCATAAATTCATTTTATAATATTAACTTAATTAAAAGAATTAAATCTTTTAATTTTACACTAAGAGTTTTAAAATATTTATCTAGATATATTTACATATTTTAATATATTAATATTATTATAGTTCTTTTAAATATTAAACATATAAATATTAAAATACCGGAGTATTTAATATATTTATATATCTTAATATAACTATAATAATATTATATATAATTGTATATATAAATATATTTAATAAATATAAATATACTTATACATATATAATTGTCGATTATATATATATTTTGTGAGCCAGTCAGCGTACTTTCAAAATATATATCTATGTGTATGTATATATAAATTCCAGGCAAAAATTTAATATTCCACATTCAAGGTTCACAGAACAGTAAGTCAATCAAGTAACACGACTCATAAAGTATAAAGAAGTAATCCAAAACTCTTAAGCCTAAGGATGACTTATTAAGACAACTCAAACTGACTCAGTTCCCAAAACCCTCAGTGAAGTGTGTGTATTCTCAACTTGATCAACTTTACTGGTTACTCGACCAAGCCCTTCTCCTGAGTGATATCTCCCCTCCACCTGGAGGAATAGTTCCTGTTCCTGCATCCATAGACATACAATCTCAGCAGTTACTTGTTCACAACATCAGCAGTATACAAAACGTCTTAAGTTAGAATATTTTCAATTCAATACTATGCATGCAACATTCATCAATGATAACATCGATAGAAGTATCAATCAAATGAGACAATCATTTAAATAGAACTTATTCATTTTGATAACAAAAACATGTTTTATTCATCACAAGGATTCAAACATTACACTCAATTGCCCTATGCAATAGTAGCTATACATTCGGGGTGTAACGGTGAAAACTGCCTTCCTAAATGGAACCATTGAAGAGGAAGTCTATCTGGAACAGCTTGAAGGTTTTGTGATACATAAACCTGACTCACATGTGTGCAGACTGAAGAAAGCCCTCTATGGACTTAAACAGGCTCCCAGGGTCTGGTATGAAAGAATTGACAGCTATTTCTTGGGACTAGGATTTGCCAAGAATGAAGCTAACTCTAATCTCTACTTCAAGGTAATCAAAGGTGATATGCTAATAATTATTTTATATGTTGATGATCTGCTGATAACAGGAGAAGATCACCTCATTGCTCAAGGAAAGAAGGATCTAACTTCCGAATTTGACATGAAAGGCTTGAGCATTCTACACTACTTCCTAGGTTTGGAAGTATGGCAGAAATCAGAGGGCATTATACTAAACCAAGGAAAGTATACTATTGATATTCTGAAGAGATTTGGAATGTTGGACTGTAGACCGATGTCTACACCTATGGAAACCAACCTTCACAAATTGAAAGAAGCAGCAGCAGAATCCAAGTGTGCAGATCCAACCTTTTATAGACAGATGATTGGATCCTTGATGTATCTAGTTAACACCAAACCTAATATTTGCTATGCAGTGAATGTTCTCAGCCAGTTCATGTGTGAGCCAAAGGAAATTCACCTAATGGCTGTGAAACATATTTTTAGATATCTTCAAGGCACTATTGGATATGGTCTTCTTTACAAAAATGACCAATTAGATCTACATGGGCACTCTGATTCAGATTGGGTTGGAAGTGTAACCGATTGGAAAAGCACATCAGGATGTTGCTTCAGTTTAGGATCGGCTATGATCTCCTGGATTTGCAAAAAACAGTCTTCGAGTGCACAAAGCTCAACAGAAGCTGAATACATTGCAGCCTCTATGGGGGCAAGAGAAGTAGTTTGTAACGACCCCATCCTTGGGTAATTAAATTTTTTCTAACATTTCACTTTAAACATATAAAAGTAACAAGTAACAAAGACATTACAATAAAATTCTTCCTTTCTTTATTGATAAATACTTGCAAGTTACAATATATATTTCCACATGAATTCCATTTTCATTGTAAATATAAATCAGAGTACAAAAGTAAAACAATTACATACATAGCTCGTAAGCTTTTGCACAAATAGTAGTAAGACGGTCCAGGTTCCCTCCCTTTCAAATCTTGGTGTATCTGTCGCCTGCGGTGGAGGAGAAACATCACTCAGGCACTTTTCCGCTAACCACGGACTGTTAATATGGTCCCCTGCACATCTATCATTCGATAAATGACCCTCCCTTCGAACGAAGAGATTGGTAAAGTAACCGGCTACGACAACCCAACTGAGCATAGTGTTGTGTCTTATACATCTAGAACTTGCTATTTCACAATCCCGAACTAGCATGATGGATCACAATGAACTGACAGTGTAGTCTTGACGATCTCACATCTAAGTGGATGTCGTACCTTTCCACTACTTTGGCCAAAGCATAGTTGGAAAACTTGCCCCAAGAAAAAACTCGCCAAGCCAAAAACTAGAGAGTTTTTAAAACTCGGAAAAAACTCGGCAAAAAAACTCGGGAACTTAAAAAATTGCATAAATTTCATTAGAAACACATTTTTTTTGCAAAATTCAATGACAAGATGAATCCAATGAATCCATAAATGAGTAAAAAAGTGTTTTCTATTAATTTTGATTGACTTCAATGTAAATTGATTACAAAATCGCATTATTATGCGAAATCCCAATGGCTAAAAGCCTGAAAGTCTAATACATGAAAGCAATAAAACTAGAACTAGAAGCAAATACTAAACAGTAACTAAATACAACATGCTAGGCTTTCCTCTTCCCTAGTCTAGCAGCAGCTAGGGAAGAAGGGGTGGGTCCTCTAGCCCTCCCGCGTGTGCGTGGAGGTGGTGGCGGTGATTGCACTCACGGTGCTACTGCTACTGCTACTGGCTCCTCGGCTGGCATGGAAGGTTGTGTCTATGGCTCTGGTTGTGGCATGGAAGGTTGTGTCTGTGGCTCTGGCTTAGGAATGTCCTCCAACCCTACATCTCCTGATGCACCCACATCCTCCATTGCTTGTCTCTCAAAGTCAAGGATCTCGTATGCGCTAAACAATGGAGGCTGCTCATCTCGCCCTGTCCAATCACTATAAGGATCTATCTCATCTAAATCAATAGGATCCAGTGATTTTTCTTCTACTCTCTTTGTGCGCAACCGAAGGTTGTATTGCACAAAGACAAGATCATTCAGGCGCTTTTGTGCTAACTTGTTCCTCTTTTTCGTGTGAATGGACTCGAACAAGCTCCAATTGTGCTCACAACTGGATGCACTACAGGGCTGACATAATACGCGGAGGGCAATTTTTTGAAGATGTGGGGTTTTTCCACCCCAATTTTTCCACCAAACCTCTGCAAAAAAAATAAATATTGAAGAGTTAGAAAACAAAGTCAAAGACTCAAAAGTCAAAAGTAAAACACATTTTATCAAATTATATGATCATGATGCATGTGAAATAAACTTAAAAGTTAAAGACTCCCAATTTTATACCTGGTGGCAGAGTGTTTCTTCCTCTAAGAGCCATCTCTGAAGAAAAGAGATTACCAGTTGCTTCCCTGTACATATCCAACTCCATGACGATGTGGTCTCTCGCTGCAACCTCGGATTCCATCCTCTGAAAGCATGTCATGAGCCCCTCCATAACCTCTCCATTAGGATCGGAGAAGCTCTCTGAGAAGAAATAATAAGGGTTGAGGAAGTACCCTGCTGCATGGATGGGTTGGTGGAGTTGATTGTTCCACCTCCTATCAACAATTTCCCATATGGGATCAAATTTCAGGCTGTTCCCCATGTAGTAACTTTTGATAGCCTCTTTGGCCCTATCCATGGCCTCATAAATATATCCCATGGGGTTTTGATCCCCATCTACCAAGCGAAGGACTCTTACCAAGGGCTCCGACACCTAGATTAAAAATACAAAAAGATCAAAGTTAGAAATTTATAATGAAAGGCTTAAAGTTAAATTAAAAAATATATATATTTATATTCAACTTGAGTTTAAAATTAAAATCAAAGTTTTGAAGTTACCTTCACGATCTCTGTAGCTTTTTGTGCAAACAAGTGGTCAAAGACTATTGCAGCAACTCTCTCTCCTTCGGGCTTCTTTGAATATGAGGAGTCATTCCATGCTTGACTCACAAACATTTGTTTTAAAAAGCCCAAAGAATCCAAAATGCTTTGCAACGTTATGAAAATCGTTGCAAACCTTGTGGCACCTGGTCTCACCAACTCCTTCCCTTGCGTATGATCTCTCATCAAGCTAAGAACCCAAGGGTGATTGTAGATAAATTTTGTGATGCTCCTTGCATCATCTACAATCGGTGCCACCCAAACAAGTTTGCCTATGTCCTCCAAAAGAAGGTCAAGGCAATGTGCCGCACAAGGTGACCAAAAGAGTGATGGATGTCTAATCTCAAGCATTCTTCCTGCTGCCACATACGCTGCTGCATTATCTGTGATAACTTGCACCACATTAGCAATCCCCACCTCCATCACAACTTCTTCCAACAATGTACACAATGTATCTGCAGTTTTTATCCTGTTGGAAGCATCTATCGACTTCCAAAACACAACTTCACCTTTGCAAGCAACCAAAAAGTTAATGATGGTGCGGTTTCTCCCATCCGTCCACCCATCAGAAAGAATGGAGCAGCCATATTTCTTCCATTTAACTTTTTGTTGTTCAACCACTTGCATTGCCCTTTGGGTTGCATTTGTGAGCAACCTGCAGGTACAAAGTAAAATAATTAAATAAGTACAAAATTGTAAGTTTTAAACAAAAAATAGCTTCAATTCAACATAAATAATAAATAATAAATTAATTTGATTTAAAGAACATAAACTTAGCATAAAATTTAAGTTGACTTTCACCTACCTCCCACTCAAATCTTTGCGAGAAGGTGGCTTGAAGCCTTTTCCCGCAACTGTCAATGCAGTGACCATATTGTGCCAATAGGGACTACTCGCCACATTAAATGGTATGTTATTGAAATACCAAAAGTCAGCACATGCCGACTCGGCATGTTGATGCACCTCCTTGTTCCACCCTGTAGCCTCCAATGATACCTGTGCTCCTGGTGTGTTTCGAGGCACGAAAAAACTCTGTGGCTTGCGTGAAGATGAAGGTGGTGGTGGCACTGGCACTCTAGTCGAAGTCGAACTAGAGGAAACGGGGGGCCTAGAGGACAGTACAGCTATGGCTGTGCTATGAACGCGAATCCGTGGACCACGAAGAGAGCCAACAATGCCAATATCTCCCTCCTCATCTGACTCTATCTCCATGTGCTCAGCCTCGTGCTCTTGAGTTTGGCTATGGGCATGCGCATGTCCACTAGCTATGGCAGCTGCTATGGCTTTTTTTGCCCTCTCCCTTTGCATTTTTCTTTCCTCGACAATTGAGAGTAGTGCAAGCATCTCTCTTCTAATCTCTTCTTTGGGCTTCTCACAAGGCTTGGCATCACGCTGAGGAATGCCTGCAAGATGGTATTTGAGGCGATTTATGCCTTCATGATATGTATTCTTGCACTCACTGCAAACAACTGTTCCAGGTACGTGCCCTCTCACACCATACTTCCATGTAGGGTCTCTAACCCCTGCAGGACGAGTGCCTGGAACCCATGATGATGGTGTAGACGGGGTGGAACATGGTGGGGCGGGGTTGGAACCTGATGCTGAGCCAGAAGCCATTATAGTGTGTATTCAATGCTCAATGATCAATCTACACACACAAAAAATATGTACAACATATTAGTTTTTTAATACAAATTTTTTTTAAAAACAACCTAAATCATTAAAAATTTAAAACTTAAAAGATATAGAGCTAAATTTGATTTAAATTGATACAAATGTGTTTAAATGAATTATAAATTAACATTATTAACTAATCTTATCATTTTACACAAAAAATGAACCTAGGTTTGAAAATTTCAAAAAACAATTAAAAAAATGAAAAAAATGAGCAAAAATCAACAAAAGATTGTGATGAATCTTGTTTTTTGGATTGTAAATGCAAAAAAATTGTTTCTTTGTGCTCTATTATGACTTTTTTTCAATTTGGAATGAGTATTTTGCAAGAAGAATGAAAGAAAATGATTAAGCAAAAATAAAAAACAAAAACAAAACCCCTACCTGTGAATTGAATTTCTCTTCAAAATCCACACAAAATGGCGTTTGAATCTGCTCTCCTCGATGGCAAATCGTTGGAAATGATATCTCCTTGCTTGGGGGGGGGGGTTTTGAGCTCCTCACACAAACTATCATTCAATTTCGAAATGAAATGAAACTGAAAAAAGACGTTTTCTGCTTTATGTTCTACGCGGCCGATTTTTTTGTCAGACTTGCGAGTTTTTGGCGAGTACTCACGAGTTTTTAGTGGCGAGTTTTTCAAAAAACTCGAAAAAACTCGTTTTTTAAAGGATGGCGAGTTAACCTCGTAAAAACTCGCAGTGGAAAAAAACTCGCGAGTTTTTCGCGAGTGTGCCAACTATGGGCCAAAGTATTCTCATTCAGTACTTCGAATGAAGGTCATCTATCATATACACTACTTAGGGCCGATTTGACTTAAGGCTATCTTACACTACGCGTAGGTTGAGTCCTTCCCGTGGGTAGTCAATCACCCTAGACTTCCTACATCAACTACTTAAACAGGAAATGGAATACAGTCAACAAGGGTCCCTCTAGTAACTCCTAACACGAAATCCTTTTATCCGTGGAGTACATAGCTTTCCCTAGTTAACCTATTTAACTTTAAAGCTCTAGACTTCCTTGGTACTGGTTCCACCCTCGACCTAGTATTTAATAACTAGTTCCTTTTCTTTTATTTAAGGAGTTCAAGCAGTATTCAAGTAATACAATTCATAATATACTTCTAGTAAAAAGTATTCAAACATTTCCCTTTCATGCTATTTCTTTAACAAGCTTTTCTATGAATTCAAGCTATCTCTATTCAATAAGCTCTTTTGACTGAATTTAAGCTATTTCTATTCAATAGGCTCTTTTAATGAATTCAAGCCATTCCCAATTTAACATGCTTTCACTATAAAATGAGCTATACCCAATTTAATAAGCCTTTACTATGGAATTGAGCTATTCCCCATTTAACAAGCTTTCATTATAAAACGAGTTCTTTCATTCCAACAATTTTCCTATGAATTCAGGTTATTCCATTTAACATAGTTCTACGAAAAACATAATCTTTCTAACGCTTACTTCAAGCACACTGCAAACATAATTTAAGCAGATAAACTCATTTTTTAATTCAAATGACAGAAATACTAAAAAGACATTTCTCATGCCTGATTCCCTTGCTGCGAAATGAATTCAATCAGTAGCTTCTGCTCTTCCTCCACAGTCCTTCTCAGTCTTCTCCAGATACTTTTCACAGCATGAGTAGAGTATGACTCTTCAGGTAAATGCAATACAGCAATGATGGATTATGGCTCGCAGCAATACAATCACAACAAAGATAGTAAATGGCTCTCACAATACAATCAACAATAAGGATAGAATATGGCTCTCAGCAATACAAACACAGCAAGGATGGATTACAACTCTCTAAAAGAAATTCGTAATTTTGCAGGAGTAGATAGCAATTGGCGTAAATGACAAAAATGCAGCTCTCACAAGAGAAAATTCGGAATTCCAAAAGGTGTGTTTGCTAAATGACCTAGGCGGCTATTTATAGAGTCCTCAGCCAAACAATTTCCACTTATGCTGGCATGTAAATTGACAGAACTTACTATTTGAATATTTCAAACTGAAATGTGGCGAATTTTCCATACTTACTCAACCTTTGAGAAGTGATTCGACTTCCAGCAGTTCAGAGAATCTTTCAAACTTCCATTTAACAAGAAATGCGGATTTGACACCTACAGGCGTATCCAAAAATGGCGGATTGGTATTCATTGCAGGAAAATGTCACTTGTTGAGGGCGCCCCATTTGGCTTCTCTCCCAACCTCCTCACGCCTTTAAAGCTGGCCGCGACCTGGTCTTCCACCATGAGTTTGCAGTCGTGCGCGGGTTCCTCATGGCCACAATTTCGTTTTTTCCTTTACAAAAATTACTTCAACTTTGGCGTGTGAATATTTCGCAGTTTTGGCCTTTCAAATGTTTTTGCAAAGTATTTGATATATGCAAGATTTCCATTCTAAAATTCATACGGGATTTCTCAACATGATTATTGAGGTTGATTTTATTTATTTACCAAATGACTTTAGAAGTCAAATTCATTAATTTATTTTCTCATGGTAAATACACATTATTTGCCAAATGACTATACAAGTCAAATTTATTTATTTTCCAAGATTTTATTTAAAATATAATAAAATGTATAATATTATTTCACCATAAATTCACTCTATAATATTTACTCTAATTAAAAGATTTTAATCTTTTAATTTTTACACTAAAGAGTTTTAGAATATTTAAATAAATACATTTACATATATAAATATTATTATAGCTCTTTTATATATTAAACATATAAATATTAAAATACCCGGGTATTTAATATACTTATATATTTTAATATAACTATAATAATATTATATATAATTAAATATATAAATATATTTAACAAATATAATTATATATACGTATACATATTAAATTGTCGAATACATATATAGCAAGCCAGTCGGCGTACTTTCAATATATATATCTATGTATTTATGTATATATATAAATCCCAGGCAATATTAATATTCCACATTTTCGGACGTACGCTTATAAACATATATATATCATACATGTGTTTATATACTTATTTTCGACATTCACATCCAAACATGATACCTCCATGACGATCACAATCTCACAATCAAACACAAGGATAAACTTCACACACAGAGGCAGTCAAGACCTCTACTTGCACGACATACAAGCTATGGATGACTTACCTTTTACTCATACAAAACTGACTTGGTTTACCCAGTCTAAGGTGAGTGTGTGTATGCTCAATTGATTTACCTTACCGGTTACTCGAACAAGCCCCTCTCTCGAGTGATGTCTCCCCTCCGCCTGGAGGAATAGTTCCTGTTCCTGCAACCATAGACATACAATCTCGGCAGTTACTTGTTCACAACATCAATAGTATACAAAACATCTTAAGTTAGAATGTTCATAACTTAATTCTATGCATGCAACATAACATCAATAGAAGAATCAATCAAATGACACAGTCATTTAAATAGAGTACATTCATTTTGATAACAAAACACGTTTTATTCATATCAAAGATTCAAACATTACACTCAATTGCCCTATGCAATAGTAGCTATACAATCGGGGTGTAACACAGTTTGGCTTCGTAAATTGCTTGTGGGACTCTTTGGTGAGCCCTTGAATCCTACAATTATTCATTGTGATAATTAGAGTTGCATCAAACTCTCTGTAAATCCTGTTTTCCATGATAGATCTAAGCACATTGAGATCCCCTATCATTATGTAAGAGATATGGTGGAAAGGAAAGTGATTCAGTTGGAGTATGTTAGTACAAATGATCAAACTGCAGACATTCTCACCAAGCATCTCTCCCGAATCAAAGTAGAGCACTTCAGGAAGAAACTTGGTATGGTTGAAATGTAATTTGATATTTATGTTTGAAATACAAATTGTTTATAAGTTGTACTAATATATAAAGATGTTTAATGTGTAAACTCTTTTGTCACGTGTGTGACTCCATGACCTTATGGGCCTACTCCCCCTGTGTACATTATTGAAAGGTGAAGATATTTCTAATAATGAACACTTGTATTTGACATTGTAAAGTGACGACTCTACAATGATGAGTTGAACTATCATGATAGATATCATGTGACTTGATATTTGTGGACATGTCATGATAGTATCTCTTGGACACTTTGATGAATATCATGGGACTTGATATCATTTGAAGATCATTGTGATCCTTAAGAGATAATCATGGTGGATAATTATATATCCGTGGATATGCCATGAATTATGGTAAGACATCATGTGACTTGATGTCAGTGCACATACCATAATGAAGATTTGTTATGAAGAATGTCGTGTGACTTGACAATATTGAGAAAACATATCATATCTTTGATATCACGTGTGAAGGTGATATCTCCACTTATTTGATTTGAAATATCTTCCCTAGCTAAGAGGGAGTGTTAATGAGATAGAGCTTCGGTCAGATATAAATGATGATTGTTAAATAGCATCATCATCATTTATATATGATCGAAATTAATCCTTATTATATTTTTGGAAAAATAAGTTAAATCAAATTTATAAGCATGCATAAATTCGATATAATAAATGATGTTCAAATTCTACATTGAATAAAATCGGAACTCACATAATATATATCCGCCATGTATGTGAGGGTATATGTGTTAAGGTAGTTAAACCGAGTGTTAGTCGGTTGCCTTTTGAAACCTGTGTGCCCAAAGGGACACGTCCCATGAGCGGACGTGTCTCCACTTGTGGAGACACGTCCTCTCATGAGACGCGTCTCTTAGAGGCGGGTCTCCAACATATTAAAGGTGGTTCCCTCATTGATATGCAAACATCGAAATTTATTAATGTTCTGCAATCAACACATTTAGCATAAGAGAATAAATTTGGAAATTAGTATTTGACTTAGAATTCTCACACAGAATTTCAGACCTTAGTAATTCCTTAGATTTCTTAGGATCCTATTTGATAAAGATTTGATTACATTTACACACACACATCATTGCAATTTCCGTTCTATCTCCACTTCGTAGGCACAACACTTACAAATTTATTATTTGTTGGCAAATCCAATAAGTTTGTGTCTGGAATTCTCAGCACTTGCATCTAGTTACTTAGCTCAATATCTTTGTTTCTCCGTTCAAATGCAGCTGTGAATCCTGTCTGAATCCACCTTTGATTTGATTGGGAAGAAATATTTTATTTCTAAAGCCAAATTACCCTTAGGGTTTTCGTTCTAGGGTTTTGAGTTGAACACACAATCCAGACTTTACAATAAGAAAATATGAAATGACCAAAAGATGTCCAATTCTCTTTTTGCATCTCGTTTTATATTTCCCTTGTGAAATTTTGAGAAGTTTATAATTTATAATTCACTTTTCAATAAAAATCCTCATAAAGTGATTTTGTATTATTTCACGTTTGGCTCCCATTTAAGTCACTTTATAAAATAAACATAATTAATTAAATACAAGTTTCCCAAAGAATAATAAATTGAAACAATCTTAATTAATTAATTTATTCCCTTTTCAAAAATCACGAATTAGCCTATGGGAATGAAATAAACTAAAGGGTCTTCCTCGAACATCTAGGTCAAAGAAGGGGACATTACAGGAAAACCTTATAAGGGAGAAAACCCAGCTTTATGGTAGTCAAAAATACTCTACAACCTAGATGTAATGTAGCAATTTATCAAATACAATAGGTTGCTTGGATGCAAACTACCCCCTTTGCTCCTTTAATGGCAGTTTCTATTGTTTTGGCCTTCCAAACACTATGAACAACTGAATCTTCCTTTGATCAATATAACTTTGTTTATCCTCCCATGCCTCAAACACATGTTTTCTATCATAGTTGGAAGACTCGCCAAAAACTCGCATTTGAAAGTGAGTTTTTGGTGCAAAAACTTGCTAGAAAAAACTCCCGAGTTTTTGGCGAGTTTTAAAAAAAAAACTCGCACGATTTGGGAATGAAGTCCACAGCCGGCAAAAAGGGCATTTCATTTTGTTTTTTGATGAAAGAGGAATCCTGCTGCTCACAAAACACAATGCAATATATCTCTATTGCAACAAATAACAATCATTCCATATACAAACTCATACAATCATGAAGACCAACAGAGAGAAAAATCATTAATTCAAAACTAAATCTTCTTTCATTCTTATAGAAACAATTACAAAATTTTCTCAATCCATCAAGGATTCAAATCTTCTCAATAGGCTCTTCTTGTATCTTCCTTTCGCTGCCCCAAAACTCTTCATACCTTTCCTCCAAAATCTCTGCACATTTCTCTTGAACTCCATGCTGTCATTTTCTTCTTTTCATCTCAGCTTCTAAACCCGTCACATTCTATCTATCCTTGCTCCCTCATTCGTTTGAAACTCCTCGAACGGTTTCTGGTTTTGGTGCGCCTTGTTCTTAGCTTTCCAGATCATTTTGAAATTCTTGATTTCATTGCCATATGAAAAAGTTATGGCCATTTTATTGAGACTAGGTCTCACAATTACGACCCCAGGCCATCTTCTTCTATCAAGATTGCTTATTATTTCTTCCTGGACGTGGGTTGCCTCGTCCTAACATGTGCATTCAATTTCCATTCAAAAATTCTCTTCCTGCCTTACACCCACTCTCTCCATGCCATCAATGTCCATCATTCCAATCCTCCAACAAAATGCAATTTCAATTTTTTTTTTTGAATGAAGTTATGATTTTACAATAAATATCCACTCACAGGCTTGGACATGGAAGTTTTTTTTTCAGTTTTTGAAAAATAACACTTCTTAAACATTTAAAAACAATTAGAAAATCAATCAATTAATTAATTGATTTTCAAAATCTTGACATCAAACTTTACCGTGTTGGAGGAGTTGAAGATTTAAAATAATTTGAGGCCGCAACCAAAAATCAAAACAAAACACAAGCATACAACTTTAAAATATTTTTGGTTGTGCAAGATCGCTTGGTACCCTTGGACGCTCTTGCATTTTTTTTCCAGTTGTTCTTCACTCTTGCTTGAGCAAAAACCCACTCCAAACCATTTTGCACCATTTTTCAGTGTTTTGCATCGAGGAGACGAGATTTGAAGGAGATTTTCATCAAATTTCGAAGGCAAATTGGATTTCTAGGTAGGTTTTCTGATTTTTCTTGTTCTTTCTTTTTAATTTTTTTTTTCTTCATTTTTGTTGATTCTATATTTAAAAAAGATCATGAATGTAGTGTAAAAAAGATTTAAATACATTTATATTGTTCAAAACAAGATTTAGATTCATCAAAACAAGAATTTTTGACACATTTTTTTTAATTTTTTTACATATTTTGTTGATTTTTTTTTTTTTTGAAATTTTCTTCAAACCCTAGTTATTTTTTATTTTGAATCCTCTTTTTTGTTGAAAACATGTTTAAAATCTTAGATTAGCTTTAATTTTTACTAATTTAAAGTAATTTTCTGATTTTTACATTTTTTCACATTTAAAAAAAAAACCTAGTTTATTATTATTATTTTAATCCTTTTTTTTGATGAAAATGTTTAGAATCTTAGATTAGTTTAGAATTTTACTAATTTAAAGTAATCTATTTTGATTTAATCTAGTTTAGCTTGTTTTTAAATTTTCTATCAAAAAACTAACAAGTTGTGCTTTCACTTTGTCATTGTGTGTGTAGGTTAATTGATAATGGCTTTTGAATTCGGTTCTGCCTCAGGCTCAGCCCCATCCGTGCTTGGGGGATCTATAAGCACTTGTCCAACAAGAGCTAGAGATCCTGCTTGGAAATATGCATATCAAGGACCCGAACTTGGATCTGTTTTTTCCATTAGATGTAAAAATGTATACTATGGATGCATCAATCGCCTCAAATACCACCTTGCAGGCATCCCTCAATGTGATGCTAAAGCTTGTTCAAACACCAACGAGGAAATAAAAAGACAAATGCATGCCATACTTGCAGCTGCAAAAGAAAAAATATTGCAAAGAGAGAAGGCAAAAGCGGCAATGCAAGCAGCCATAGCTTCTTCTCAAGGTGCTCTAGTCAACCTTGAGTCAGATGATGATGTAGTAGGTATAGTGGGTTCTCTTCGTGGTCCACGTGTGTGAAGGCAACCCACCACCACCTCGAGCCCTTCATCTACCTCTAGTAGAACACTAGGATCAACACCTATAGGTACATGCATGCATGATTTTTTTGTGCCTAGAAACACACCTGGTGCACAACCTTCCTTAGAGGCAACTGGGTGGAGGTGCATGAGTAGGCAGACATTGCTTGTGTGGATTTTTGGTATTTCAACATCCCTTTCAATGTGGCAAACTCACCTTACTAGCTGAATTTGGTGACCACATTGATAGTTGTAGAGAAAGGCTACAAGGCGCCTTCTTGCAAAGACTTGAGTGGGAGGTTGGTTTATGTTCTTTAATTTATGTTTTTTAAGTTTAATTTATGATTAATTTAAGCTTTTTTTTTGTTTACAAATTAAAATTGTGTACTTAATTTCACTTTGTACTTGTAGGTTGCTTACTACTGCAACTGAAAGGGCAAGGGTAGCGATAGAAGAACAAATAGAAGAATGAAAAAAATATGGCTGCACTGTTCTTTCTGATGGGTGGACGGATGGTAAAAACCGTACCATCATTAACTTTTTGGTTGCTTGCAAAGATGAGGTGGTGTTCTTGAAATCAGTGGATGCCTCCAACATAGTAAAAAATGTAGAAAATTCGGCTAAAATGTTGGAGCAAGTGTGCATGGAGGTTGGGCTTGAAAATGTGGTGCAAATCATAACTGACAATGCATCGGCATATGTGGCAACAGGAAGAATCCTCCAAGATAAACACCACAATTTTTTGGACACCTTGTGCTACACATGTCCTTGACCTTCTTTTGGAGGACATAGGAAAATTAGATTGGGTCACACCGATTGTTGAGGATGCAAGGAGGATCACTAAATTTATCTACAATCACCCTTGGGTTCTTCACTTGATTAGGGAGCACACCCAAGGGAGAGAATTGGTGAGATCTGGTGTGACAAGGTTTGCAATGGTTTTCTTAACGTTGCAAAGCATTCTTGGTGCATTGACGACTTTGAAGCAAATGTTTGTGAGTCAAGCATGGCTAGACTCAACTTATTTGAAGAAGCCGGAAGGAGATAGAGTTGCAAGCATTGTCTTCGACGTCCTCTTTGCACAAAGAGCTATGAAGAATGTGAAGGTAACTTCAAAACTTTGAATTTAAATTCAAATTCAAATTGAATATATTTTTTTAATGTCTTTCATTGTAAATTTGTAAACTGTAACTCTAATCTTTTTTGCATTTTTAAATTTATATTGTAGGTGTCGTAGCCCTTGGTTAGAGTTCTTCGCTTGGTGGATGGGGATAAAACCCCAATGGGGTATCTTTATGAGGCCATGGATAGGGCCAAGGAGGCTATTAGAAATTATTATAAGGGGGACCGCCTCAAGTTTGATCCCATTTGGGAGATTAATGACAGGAGGTGGAACCATCAACTCCACCAACCCATCCATGCAGTAGGGTACTTCTTGAACCCCCGTTTCTTCCATTCAGGCACCTATGTAGATACTACTGGAGAGGTTATGGAGGGCTTCACTACTTGCATTCAGAGGATGACACCCAAGGTTGAGGTGGCAAACCTCATTGTTAATGAATTGCAAAGTTATAGGGAAAAAAGGGGTGCACTCTTCTCCTCAAACCTAGCAAAGAGAGCAATAATGAATTAGCCACCAGGTATAAAATTTAAAATTTACAAGTTACAAGTTTCAAAAATTGATAATTAGATAATTTGATAAAATATGTTTTGAACTTTAGACTTTCCTTTCTAAGTTTCTAACTCTTAATTGTTTTTTTGTAGATGTTTGGTGGACAAATTGGGGTGGAAAAACTCCAAATCTTCAAAAATTTGCCCTTCATGTCTTATGCCAGCCTTGTAGTTTGTCCAATTGTGAGCGCAATTGGAGCTTGTTTGAGGCCATCCACACAAAGAAGAGGAACAAACTAGCTCAAAAACGCCTCATTGACCTTGTCTATGTGCAATATAATCTTTGGTTGCGCACAAGAAAGGTAGAGGAAATATTAGATAATCCAATTGATTTGGATGAGATAGATCCATACAATGATTGGATAGGGCGGGAGGAGCATCCTCCATTGTTTTCCAAGGACGACATTTATGATTTAGAGCGACAGGCAATGGAGGAGGGGGGTGGATTTGCATTCTCATTGGATGACCCTAAGGAGGAGTCATTGCCAGTGCCACCACCAGCAGCTGCAGCAGGATCTACATCTAGGATGGAGGTTGAGGAGCCACAGGCACAGCAGGAGTAGAGTCCTACGACTAGATCCTCTCCCCTAGTGAGAACTAGACAAGGGAAGAGGAAGATGTGAATTTGTAAAAACTGAAATATATTAATGTAGTATTTACTTTCAGTTTTACAAAAACAATTTGCTATTTTCATTTTGTTTCAGACTATCATATCAGCGCGTTGAACATTCCACATGAGGATGCCATTTTGTATCTAATTTTCTTTCAAATCAATCAAGTACAACTTGTTTCTTTTGTGTACTCATTTATTGACTCATTGGATGCATCTTATCTTTGAATTTTGCAAAAAAATGTATTTTTAGTGAAGTTTAAGTAATTCTTTAAGTTGCCGAGTTTTTTCTGAACTGAGTTTTCCGGGCTTGCCGAGTACTTGCAATTGGCGAGTTTTCCAACTATGCTTTCATATCTTTTGTAGATTTGCCTGTCTGCTGGAATGGCTCTTTTGGGCCTTAGAAGAATTTCCGCATTTGCTGGAAGTGATACAGCGTCTGTTCATTTTGTATTCTGAGTTACACAGTTAGGGGTCACTACTGCAGTCACAGTTTTGACCTGGACACTACTGTGATCACAGTCCCATCCTTTTACATTTTCTTGCTCTGCTTTGTGATAACTTCGTTATGTCTTCTGCCTAGATTTTGGATCCTTTTTACTGTTCACAAAATCTCATGTCTGTATGTGCTTTATTACAAATTCATAATCCTTTATGGATCAGGATCGCCCCCTTAAATCTGACTGTAAAATAGAAGATCACTTATACGATGGTTAGTCTCTATATTGCATTACCAAATGGTATTGAGAAGGGATACACCATTTAGGGTTTTCCCTCTGTACATACTCAATGGGAAGAAAACCCTACTTAACCCATGACTAAACCCTACATGAATTCTTGGTATTCAAAACATAACAGAAATAATAACACTTAGGGATCAGGGACAAAACATCCTTTAATAGAAAGCTAGTGATATGTTGTACATAGGTGCACAACACATTTAAAGATTGAATCACAATAACAGATGTAGATGGAACTAGACATCTCGAAGTTTAGAGGGAAGTGTACCATTTCAGGAACGTGCTTTTTTGAAACTTGTCAAATGATGTTTTCTTAACAGATAGTGGAGTGTATAGTTTGTAAGGATATGACAACCCTTATACCTTGACTGAGAGTGCTAGAAGAAAATACTGCACTAAATGGATATACTAATTTCTCTGTGCTAGGAAGAAAACAGTACTGCTCATAAGCATTTTGTGTAATATTTGTGCCTGGAAGGCAACAAGACAGCTGCATTTAATTATGGTAAGATAGCAACACAGTTTTGGTTTCCTACAAAGCTCACAGTATAGTATTGCACATAGCATTATTTATAATTTTGGAATAACCATTAAAGTTATTAAATTTTTATTAAGTGGCTGCCAAGAAATCCAAGTAGTCAAGTACCCTGGTCACTAGGAAGTCAAGCTAGGATTGTTTCGAGGACAAGGACGTAAGAACACCCATAAGGGGTTTGCTAAGGAGAGGGTGATATTTTAGTTATTCCAGGGAGTTATTCTTTGACTATTTCAGAGGTACTGGCCTGATTTACTAATTAAATATAAAAAATTAAGTGTATGCCAATCAAAGACATTCATAATAGTACTGAATTCAAACACTTAACAATCAGATTTTTTGGAGCGAAGTCCCAAGCAATTGCAGTACAAGACGTACAAGAACTGTTGACAATAGGCATCGTGTTACAAGTTACAACTTCAAAGCTGAATCTGCATGACTGGAGAGACTGGCATTCAATTTTTTTTTAAATGCTAGTCCATATAAAGACTTTGTTGGTCGCAAGATTCTCTTCTACCAAAATGAAGTGGATATGGCTCTCTTCAGGAACATAAATGACGAAGAGATATGTGATGGCAATGTAAGGTTATATGGTGACATAAGAAGGAACGAATAAGTAGCACCTTTTATGTTTATAATCTACTCTTTTGATATCTGGGGCTACATTTCAATTACTTAATTTTTCAAGATAGGTACTCGTCACAATCCTCAAGTATGCTCATATATGAACTGAGTCATCTCAGTAGAATAAGGATTGATTGCTTAGCTACTTGGGTCCTCTTGCATGTTTGGTGTATGATTTGCATCTTTTTGTTGATTATTAGATGGTTTGAGACGGATAAAAGAAAACATTCCTGAGACTATTGTGGAATTAGCTTGTAGTGTAGTCTAGATGGTGGTTTTTTCTCAGATTAAAAGTAATCTGACCAAATGTCTTAACAGACTTAATGTTTTCTAAGCTTTTATTTTCTAAACCCTGCACTATACATTAACTCAAACCAAACAGAAAAGTTATCTGAGAGGTCACATTAGAGAGGTCCTTTCACTTAAAGGTAAACAGAGCCAACATCTCTGCTTTTGCACCATTTTGCAATTAGTTACTATCCTTTAAAAATCCTGAATTCTAGAGATAATATGCATAGTCTGCACTGTTAATCATAAAATATTCAAGCTCCTGTAGCCAAAAAGGAGAATGATCTCCATTAAAAGGTAATTTGAGTCTCTCTTTGGAAAAACAAAATTCTAACAAGTCACAGAATATCTCATATTTTTTTAACTATGATTATTGATCATCTAGATATCTTGTACTAGGGTACCTCGTCAATGCAGAGAGGACCACAAAAGGTCTGCCATATTCTGCCGAGATCTGCTAACAAAATGTTCTAGCTGTTTTGCACTGTTAGAAGGTATGTAAGCCAGTTTTGCCGGCATGTGATACAAGCAGCATCTGTAAACTCTGTAATCTTCATTCTTGTTTTAACCACAAAGATTTGGTGAATAAGCAACCAACCCAGTACTTCGTGTTGAATGTAGCAATCATCCATTTTTTTAATTTGCTTTCAGCTTTTCATTTATGCATTTTATAATATATACTGTATATAAATTTTAAATTGTCATAAAGGTTGCAAATCAAATATTGGATGGAAGGGAGCTGGAATTTTATAAATGGGATGGAGATCTTTCTGAAATGCTAAAGAATGTGAAGGAGAAGTTGAACAAAGTTGCTAAGGTGAGACTCAGTGGCTGCTATATAAATTTATATTGAAACTTTTCTTCCGCTATGTTCTTACAAATTTTTTTTGTCTTGCCAGGGCTGGTCTCGTCCAGAGAAAAACCATTGCTTGACAGAAGCAGGAAAGTCTTTGAAGTACTCTGAAAATATTGTTCGGTTAATTATAAAATAACACATCCATTGATGATGGAATGATTTAATTGGAAAGTACTATAAACTTATCTAACGTTATTCTAGTTTTCTCGTCTAATGAGTCAAGATTTTTCTTATGATGTGTACAAGTTGCTTCGTTAATTCTTTTGAATAATTTTCTTTGAGTTTCTTTTGTGTTGATGGAAAAATTATAAAATAATACATCCATTGATGATGGAATTATGGGATTGGAAAACCAAGAGGACGTTGTTTGGCTTATTTGTGACCCCGGTGGTTTTATATGGGTGTGAAATTTGGGGCAGCAGCATGTCAGATCAGAAATAGAGGCAAGTGGAAAGAATTCAAAAGCATCTAATTGTTAGCAGCCTTGAACTCAAAATTGCAATACCTTATGAGATTTTATTAGTGGAGACATGCACCTTCCCTTTGGAGGCTTTCACGATGATTAGGTTACTAAGTTACCTGCAAAAGGTGCAAAATATGGAGAACCACCATTGGCCTAAATTGATTGTAGAAGAAAAGTTGGATAGAAGAAAGAATACTTGGATGAAACAAAACAAAAAGTGGATGGAAAAGTGGGGTGTGAAAATGCAAGATTGTCCAAGTACAAATGAAGAAATAAAAAAATATGTGAAGCAAAAATTCAAAAATGCTATATGGACAAAACAATTAGGACGAAAAGAAGACTACTATATCAAAGAACTTAACCCCAAGGGGGACCATGAAGAAAAGGCCTATATAGGAGCAAATATTAAATGGAGAGCAAAGATGTTGATAGCTCAGCTCCGGACTAGCTCACATCGTCTTAGATGTGAAAGGGGCAGATGGTTGGTTCCTAAAGAAGAGTGGGAAGAAAGAATATGTCGATTTTTGCAACATGGGATTGGTGGAGACAAAATGGCATTTTGTTATGGAGTGCTCAGCGTATGATGATATTCGGGCCAACTATGTGGACACCTTACAAGTTGATAATTTAAATACCCTGTGTGAGGAGGAAAGGTTGACCAAATCAGCAAACTACATCATCAAAATTCACCATTGTAGGGTTGACCTCGAGCGAAGAACTCAAATTGTTTAGGGTCTCCCCTTTTTGGTGGCGGTCTTGTGCTGTTCCTGGGTCCCATAGGCTGTTGTGGCTTCGTGGACCTAATTAAAATCTTTCATTTCATTTCATTTCAATGATTTAATTGTTAAGTACTATAAACTTATCTAACGTTATTCTAGTTTTCGCGTCTAATGAGTCAAGATTTTTCTTATGATGTGTACAAGTTGCTTCGTTAATTCTTTTGAATATTTTTCTTTGAGTTTCTTTTGTGTTGATGGAAAATATCAGATTGATGTCCTATTTGATATTTCATTCTTTTTCATATTCTTATATATATATATATATTGTTTTAGTACATGATGTGTAAGCTAGCACAGATCTATCTTAAATTGAATCTGATGTGTGTCAAGAGGTACGCAAAATACTCAAGGTGCCAATCTCTATATTCTTATATTACACTTGCATGGTGAGAGAATTGGCTCCTCATGAATTTTTAACACCTCTTTGTATGGGTAAGATCCAATTTAATATAGATGTGTGCTAGCAGCAAGCACACTCAGAGCAGAGTATAGATTAAGTGATAATATATCATTTGTCTACATCTATGTTCCATGGTGTTTTGGGGATGGCAGGAGCCATTTTTATAGATGGATATTCAAATTTCTACAATTTTAACCTTACATAATATCAAAATTAAGACAGTGACAACAATATCTATTATCTAGTCCTATAGTTATGGACGAACTACCTCTTCAACTGAAAGTGTACCTGTAGTGTCGTAAAATTGCACCCAGTGGCAATTTCACACTTGCGCATTTAGTCCCTTGCATTTATGTCACCTAACTGCATTTATGACAAAAACCTTATGAGTCAGAATTTCACAATTTCAACTCCATAAGGGACAATGACGAAGTGTTGACAGTCTGCCACCTCATTTCCTGTAAAGTTTTGAGTTGGATGCCTGTGCGGCATGCAAACGCCCGCACGACATGCAAGCATCCATGTACTTTCCTAGTTCAAATGAGGGAATCTTGCAAACTTTGCCCACGTCGCGACAAAATCGTGGGTGTAACAACTCTTTCTGCCCATGCAACCTCACAAAACTCCATTTTTCATTTTTATTCTCATTCATTCTCATCCTCTTGCAACTCGTTCTCACTTCTACTCTCTCCAACTTGCTTTCTTGCTCTTTTCTCTTCTATATTTCTTTTCCATAGCGAAGCTTTGTCAGATTCATGTCTCGTCAACAACTAAGGCTCTCTTGTAGCATACATCTCATTTATCAAGCCAAGAGGGAGCCACAGACCGCTATCTTGTTGCATTATCTTGTTTTGTCTATTTACAAATATACTTGTCTCGTCTATTTATTTGTGATACGGGTTCTCCTCCATAGCAGGGTTTGTCTTAATCACACGTCTCGTCTATTTTATTACACATCTCATCTATTTTCTATCTATTTGGTTGTCTGTGGAGGTGGAAACACCAAAACGGGGGTTTGACTGAGGCGAACCCCAAAGCAGCCCTTACACTTTTACTCATCTTTTCTGTGCGTAGGTTTCCAAGTTTGAAGAGTTAGGTACTTGCTAGTTTTTGGTTTTTAGCTCTTGATCTGACAGGGACAACAACACAAAACATTGGCATCAGTTGGTCGTGACTATGTCCTTCTTAGGGAAGAATTTGTGTCTCGTCTATTTTATTACACGTCTCATCTATTTTCTATCTATTTGGTTGTCTGTGGAGGTGGAAACACCAAAACGGGGGTTTGACTGAGGCGAACCCCGAAGCAACCCTTACACTTTTACTCGTCTTTTTTGTGCGTAGGTTTCCAAGTTTGAAGAGTTAGGTACTTGCTGGTTTTTGGTTTTTAGCTCCTGATCTGACAGGGACGACAACACAAAACGTTGGCATCAGTTGGTCGTGACTATGTCCTTCTTAGGGAAGAATTTGTAAGTTTTACTCTTTCTATTTCTGTAATCTTTTATTAGATTCTTTTACTTTGTAGTTTTCCCCTCTAGCTTAGTATTTCCTTTAATTAAGTTTTTGCATCTCTTTCATCTTGTACCTCTGTCACTTGAGCTTTCGTCCTTGAGGTAATAGAGGGCCATCTGCTCCTTGTAGACTCTTCCTTGTCCTAGAGACTCAGGAGTAGCGGATCCTCTCCATTACATTTTGGTGAACCTAACGTGAAACAAAATCATGTCGGATTTTTTTCTTCAAAGTTTTAATGCTTTTGATAAGGCTTTTTCCAAAGAAGATTTCGATATGTTGGACGATGACCTATATGATTTCTTAGAGGCATCTGCTTCTATCTGTAGATCTCCCGAACAAAATTATGCATTACAATTGTCTACTTCGCAAGTCGAAGAGTTCATAAATGTAGTTGTAGTCTCTGCAACTCCTCAAAGGCCTAAGAGACCCATCATTTACATGACTCCAGCTAGCCCGTCTCTTAAAATAATTTATTCTATTTGTGGGGTCCCAATCACTATTGGCTCATCAGACCTTTACACGAGGTTCTTGCAATCTACAACTTCCTATAAAGTTGTAGCTCATACATACAACACTAGATGGAATCAACAAAATTTGAATCAACCTACTTCTTTACCACCTTCTCAACCAAGCCTTCCTCTAACACCTAAACCTGTAGCTAAAGCACTTAGTGATTATGAACTTGTTGAGCAACTTCGTGTTACTCCTGCCAAGATCTCATTGTGGGATTTGCTTCGGTCTACTCCAGTGTATCAAAGTATGCTTCAGGAAGCTTTGCAAAAGATCCTCTTGCCTTCTTTCGCTAGGTCGACAAATGTTAATGCGTTGATGGCTCATATTCATGCAGATTCACTAAATATTACATTCTATCCACAAGAACTCCTGCCTCCAAAAGTACCTAAGCAAGTAGATACTCTAATGATTATAGTTAACATTAATAACATCGGTATAGGTGTGTTCTCGTTGACACTGGCTCGAATTTCAATGTATGTAGCATTGACTTATTACCTAAGATTAAGATTGGTTCATCTTCTCTTGCTGCTTCTTTATATATTCTTGGATTTGATAATGTTGGTTGACAAGCTCTAGTCACGATAATCTTGCCTTTGAGTTTGGGACCTCCTACCATGCCCATTTTGGTTTATGTTATGTTAGGTCCTTTACCTTACAATATTCTCTTGGGAAGACCTTGGATTCAGGCTTTGGGGGCAACAACTTCTACTTTGCATCGTTGTATAAAATTTGTTGCTAATAATTAAGTAATTACAATCAAGACTGACCTCGATGCTATACATTATTGTGAAATGGAAGCTGTTGGTCAAACCTTGATTGCTTCCACTCTTAAAAATTGCATTCCTTGGCTATCTTCTAATTCGTTGACATCCTCTTCAACAGTGCTCACTTTGAAAGCCGCTCCTGAGATGGATGTCCCTAGAGAAGATCGTCCCAAAGCTGAGAATCCTAAGTCTAGCCCTTCTACTTTTCCCTTTGAATCAAACACATGTCTTGGTGATGATTGGAGATCCTTGGAATTTACCGAATCTTTAATTAGAGAGTACAAAGTTGATCCTATCCATCTTGACATTCCTACAGTCTCATACACTATTAAGAAAGTTGTTTGTCCTCTCGTTGAGGAAAACGATCATGCTCTTGCTAAGGAGAATTATTGTGTCCCTGCTGAGGAAGATGATGATACTTCTATCAAAGAGGCTAATATTTGCATTCCCATCAAGAAGGATGATTGTGACCCCATAGAGGAGTATGATCCCTGTAGTTGGAATGATGCTCTCTACGTAGATCCTCCTTAGGAGTTACAAACACATTATGGTCTTGGTTTCAACCTTTTGTCTAAATATGGTTATGGACAAAAAGGTTGTGGGCGTATTGAACAAGGTATTCAAGTCCCTATAAAATGTAACCCCCGTGAGTGTAACATGGGGCTTGGATACTCTCACATGCAATCTAAATGAAAACCATGGTTGAATGTCAACATGATTTTTGTCGAACCTCATTCTCTTGAACTAATTCATCCTGAGTTGATTGAAAGTAAGGTAGACTCTAATGAAGTTCCTCTAGATGTCTTCTCTTCAAAGGAAGTGCTAGAAGAATTCTTAGGTGTTTACTCTCATCTGCCTTCTTATCACCATAAACGATGATTCCCGTATCGCTTGAACAAACTAGCATACTTTGGAGAATCCGTTATGAGCATTGATGTGAAGGCTTCTTTGTCTAATGTGGATGATGACGTTCCTATTTCTCATCTTGAAGACCATGTACTCTCCTTAAAGGGGATACTACCGATGTTTTCATGGATCCTAAGTCTTCTGAAAAGGTGATTAAGATTGGAAAGTGCCTTTCTTCAGAAGAATCTAAACATCATTCTAATTTGTTACATGCTCCTCCTGATATCTTCGCTTCGTCATATGAGGACATGCTCGGTATTGATGAGTCTATGGTGGTTCACAATATTGTTCCATGTCTCGATACTAAGCCCGTTAAACAAAAGATTTGAAAGATGAATCCCAAGGTTGCCTTATTATTTAAGATTGAGATACATAAGCTTGTAAAAGATGACTTTATTCGTCCTATAGACTATTCACCTTGGATATTGAATATCATTGTTGTTAGCAAGCTTGATGGCCGTATTCACATTTGTATTGACTTTTGTGATCTCAATAAGGCTTCTCTTAAGGATGATTTTCCATTGCCTAATATTGATATGATTGTAGATTCAACTATAGGCCATGCTTTATTGTCTTTCATGGATGGCTTTTCTGGCTATAACCAAATCTGTATTAACCTGGAAGATCAATACAAGACAACCTTCACTACCACTTGGGGTACCTTCTGTTACGTAGTCATGCCGTTTGGGTTAAAGAATGTTTGAGAAACTTACCAACAAGCGATGAATCTTATCATGATTTCATTCATAAGATCTTAGAAGATTACGTCGATGGCATTTTGGCCAAGTCTACGACTTGTCAAGATCACGTTGAATTTTTTTGCCTTATCTTTGAAAGGCTTCGACTTTGTAAGATGAGATTGAATCCTCTTAAGTGTATTTCCAACGTATATGTCGGAAAGCTTTTAGGATTTATCATTTCTCACCGTGGAATCGAAGTCAATACAAATAAGACTGATGCTATTGTTAACATGCCTCCTAAAAACATCTCTCAACTACGTAGTTTGTAGGGGAAGATTCAGGAAATTCGTAGATTTGTATCTCAGTTGGCTGATCACACCCTTCCCTTCACAAGTTTGTTGAAGAAAGATGTTTGCTTCTAATGGGACGATGAGTGTGAAAAAGATTTTGAGTCAATCCAAAGTTATTTAGCCAATCCTCCTATCTTAATGTCGGCTATGGAGGATAGATCCTTTATGCTTTATATCTTTGCATCACCTCATGCCTTAGCAACTTTGTTAGCTCAACATGACAATGATGGTAAAGAAAGAGCGGTCTACCACATTAGCCGTATTCTAGTTGATTATGAAACTCGTTATTCGGCTATGGAGAAGCAATGTCTTTCTCTCGTCTTTGCAACACAAAAGTTATGGAGTTATCTTCTTCATGTTGAAACCCATGTTATTGTGAAAAGTGATTTTCTTAAACATATGTTCACTAGAGCCGCTTTTTGGAAGGTTGGTGAAATGGGTAATGTTGCTCTCTGAGTTCGACATCAAGTCTGTAACTTAGAAAGCAATAAAAGGTCAAGCTATTGCCGATTAGTTGGTAGAAGCTCTCTCATCTCATTCCTTCCCTAATCTAGATTTATTTATGGATGGAGATCTCTTTGCAATAGATCATGAATCTGTATGGGAGATGTACTTCGATGGATTGAGATGTCAAGCTGGCTCCGAGGCAGGTGTAGTTTTAGTCTCACCCGAAGGTAAGCTAGTTCCTCTATCCTTTCATTTGGAATTTCATTGCACTAACATCGTTGAGTATGAACCCCTTATTGCTAGCTTGTGTGCCGCGATGGTCGTGAACATTAAACATCTCTGCATTCATGGTGATTCTGAGCTTATTGTAAACCAAATTACAAGAACATATCAAACCAAGAAAAATAAGCTATCTCAGTATCGAGAGTTGGCCTTATCCTTGCTTGATCGTTTCTCTTCTTTCATGATAGACAGTGTCCCTAGGAGAGAAAATTGACACACAGATGCAATGGTGAGTGCAACGTCCCTTGTGTCTTCGATCAATGGTATAGAAGAATACCACTTTGTGGTTTACATTCTCTGCTCTCTTGTTGTCTCAGATCAACCTGAACCCGATGTTCTAGTGTGTGCTCACGTAAACTCAGGGGAATGGTACTCAGATTTATAATTATCTGAAGACTGGAAATTTTCTTGATGATGTGACTAAAAATGCTCACACTTGGATATGACAAATTTCAATGTGATGTTATATTGTCTGATATTATTTTTCAAAAATCTTATAATGGTCTTCTTCTTCGGTGTCTCACTAAGGTTGAAATACCCCTTGCCCTTCAAGAAGCCCATTTGGGCTCGGAGGGGGGATAGTTTGGTGGTAAATCTTTGGTGCGTAAATTGATTCACATGGGGTACTTTTGGAAAACAATGGAGCAAGACTCCTTTGCCTTTGTCGAGAAGTGTCTGCAATGTCAACAACATAGTAATCTTATTCGGGCTCTTGCTCAAGAGCTTCAAAATCACACCTCTCCTTGGCCATTTGTGAAATGGGGGTTGGATATTATTGGAAAAATATCACCTCCTTCTAAAGGCCGACATACCTTCATCATTACCACCATCGATTGCTTTATGAAATGGGTCGGAGCTGTTCCACTTCGGTCCACGAACGTTAAAGCAATCTGTAGCTTTCTTATAAACAATATCATTGCTCGTTGCGAATTGCCTTCCACCCTTGTTTTTGATAATGGTACTTCATTTAAGAACAAAGAGGTGAAGCAATCCCTGGAAAAGTTTCATTTTTCTACACCATATTATCCCCAGTCTAATGGCCAAGCTAAAGCGTCTAATAAAACTTTTGAGTTGATCCTCCGAAAAATAATAAATAAACATGGTAAAGATTGACATACTCAATTAACTTACGCCTACTAGACTTATCATATGATTGTTCGTACAACTACTGGTACAACTTCGTACAACCTCGTGTATGGTGCCAAGGCTATTATGCCTTTAGAGTTGGAAATTCTGTCTTTGCGAGTTTCCCTTAAAGGGTTGATTGATGATGACACTTACCTTGCTGATCATTTGTATCAGCTTGAGTTGTTTGATGAGCGCCGATTGCAGGCCCTCAAACATCTCCAAGCTTATCAATGGTCTGTTTCCAAACATTACAATCAAGGTGTTCTTTCTCAAATTTTCAAGATAGGTGATCTCATTCTTTATGAGAATCAGAGAAATGTAAATGCGCCACCTGATCAACAGGGGAAGTTCAACCCTAATTGATTATGTCCTTACATAATCATCTTTGTGTATGGTTCTGGTGCCTATGGACTGTCGTCTATAGATGGAACACCTCTAAAATAACCTATCAATGTGATGCATCTTCATCAATACTACACATAATGTCTATGTGGCATACACATGGTGCTCGTCTCTTAGGTGTTACAGTTCATTATGCTATGGCATTCCTTCATTAACACATTATCTGTATTCTGTGTTATGATGTGAACATGTGTATGTAATTATTTTCTTTAATTAGGAATTATATATACATGTGTTTTATTATGCCGTGTATCCATGCATTATATTTGATTAAGTCTTTTGGTTAGGCAATTAAATCATCGTTGTATTTAATTAGCATACATCCAATGTGTGTTTATTAGATCATGATAACATCTAATCTAAACATACATCCATAAACATAAATCCATCACACAGTCATACATGAAAGTAAAGTACACATAAAAAACACCATGATGCTGCACAAAATCTCATATATATATATATATATATATATATATCATTTAATGTCATGTACATGTATTAATCATCGTATCAAAATATGGTGACCGTATATCTGTATGTCTATACATCGAAAATAATGCTATACAATCTTAACTATATGATTTGGTATACAAAAATCTAGCATGCAAAATGGGCCTCTAGCCCTCGGGTGCATGGCTCCTTGAGCCCTTTGGTCTTGGCAACAGTGGTAGAGGTGGATGTTGGATCAATGCATATGAATGCGACCGGTGTGATCACGACATGGACATGCTTCGTGACTGCAGACCCAAACCTCCTCATTGCTTGTTTGCCTCCTCCCGAAGCCTAACTTCCCACTCACGAGCCTATTGTAGCTCCTCCTAAAGCTGCTACACCTGGGGATCAACGCTCGACCTCACTGCCTTCGCTTGACTACAGAGGTCATTGAGTTAGCTTTGCAGGGTGTCACGTGCTGCTACAAAACTCTTTGCCTGCTTCACTGCCTGATCTCAGTTGACTAGTGTGGTGCAAAGCTATGTTGAGAGCTGATCCCATTACCTGATCACCATGGTGAGGCCAATGACCCTCTGAATGATCTCCACACATGCCTCCTTGTAAGCGGTCCTTAGCCATGCTACAAGCTCAAATAGGTGGGTGTGTCGCCCCATTGAAGCATGCCAGCAAGCGTCTAGGACGCTCACCTGGATAGGCATAATCGAGGCCACCTCAACAATGCATTGCCCATTGAAATTGATCCACTCCTGTGTGTCGACTGCAACCACAAAGCAAGTAGACGCTATCAGTACATCATATCAAAACATATATATATGATATAAACTACAGTAGAAGGTGCTAAATATAAATAACATGCATCACATCTTTAATTGGATCCTTGGCCTGCAAGTGTGGATCAGGTGCACTAGGTCCTATTGTCGTTGTCGTAGGAGGGATAACCGCTTGGCTCAAAGGTGGCACCAATGAGACAAGGACCTCTCGTGAAGGTGAGACACCCTCCATCACCGTCTTGGCCTCTTTGTTGCTCTAACTATTGTTTCCTTGCCCTCCTTGCCATCATTGTTGTCGTGATCCTCACCTACTGGCCCCTGTGCACCAACATGGCCCATGAGGGCGTCCATCGGGAAAATTGAGGTAAATTGAGGCCAAACCATTTGTTTCCCACCACTGTCCAAAACCGTGGTTGACACTAACATTGTCGGTATGTAGAACTGGAGGCTAATCATCATTGTCTAACCCATTGTCGCTAACTGCGACGTCCGCTACAGTCGAACAAGGAAGATCCCCCGCTCGTGTGGCGCTCCTCGCTGACTGAATGTATGTGGGAGGTGTCAAATAGATGGATTGTACTAGCTCGAATTGTCAAGCGACCCAATGCTAGTAATAGGGGATGACAATGTGATTAGGTCTCCCCGCTAGGAATCGATCTCACTGCATGTGCTGCAACTGCAACTTGTCGATGGGCTAGATCCCCATCCTCCTATAGGGATGCCACTTGATGTCATGTCCCCAAAAAGAATCAAATTGTAGTCTCCAAAAAGAAAGCTCTCCATATCTCCAATTGCACACTAATGGGTATGTGTGGGCCATGGGTGTATCAGGGGCAATAACTCAGGGAAACCCGACTGGATGTGTGCACTTGATATGCGCGAATGCACACACCTATAGGAGCGTGTAGGCTATGAGACTATAATAGTCATAATGTACATAAAGCTCGAGGTCATGGTATAAATGAGCAAGCGTTTTTCGATCCCAAGCGAAGACAGTCTAATGATCCTCCATTGCTTGAATTCAATGGACGAGGCCGTTGTGTAGGTGTGAGCCTCACCCATCCATTGCAATACAGAGAGTGTCTGTAACAATCATGACTCTTTGGACGAGTGGAATTACCACTCGCCCCTACTCGAGGCATCACATGTAGATGTGGCCCGTTGTATCTATCGAGTCCACCTGCTCGACATAGTACTGCTGGCCCGTTGCAACGTCTTATGCTGTCCTCATCTTGTTGTAGGCCATTCGTTGTCCATGGATGAGGAGCCCGGTGATACAATAGATGTCCTCTAGTGTGATGGTCATCTCGCTCGTCAACAAGTGGAAGCTGTAGGTGTCCTCATCCCAGTGCTCCATGATCACCATAAGCATAGGTGTGTGATACCGAATCTTTGACATGGTATAGACCCACCAAAGGCCCATATGGTGCAGTAGATCCTGGTCATTTGGGTGCATCTAGTTGTTTCAATTGCGCAACGGTGTAAATAGATGCTCGCCTCTATGCTCCCTAATCTTTGGCCACTCCTACAATAGAAACAAATTTCACGTTAGTTCCATCTACATTATAAGCACAAACAACTTTCTATCTCTATATCAATTTTTTTTTGTTTACCTCTAAGATGGAGGCATGAAGTGCAGATGTTTGTGTGCTGCACCAATGTTTGGGGCTAATTACCTCCTTGATGCCAGTGCGTAGGCTAGACACCAATGCGGCTGGAGGACCCTGGCACATTGTCTGGATGACAACACACCAACCAGACACCTACATTGCTCAAGGAGAAGAAAATTCCAAGAAAATGCACTAAAAACACAAAATTGGGTCAGATTCATCATACCTCATTGATCTCGCCTCCCTTGGCTTCTGCTGTGCAGAGCTTCTTGATCCTTGTGGCTGCGTAGTCTCGTTTGCGAGGCATTTTGTTGAATTTTCTCTCACAAAAGTCAACAATCTCCTCACCATGAATAGTGAAAATGACCCTTCTATGGGCCCACTCGAGTATGTATAGGATGTTTTTTTGTCCATTTTTCCTGGCAGAAGTGGTCCTTCCATCCTTCTTGTTTTTACCCCACCTGGTTGGGGGAAAAAATAGGATGGGGCATATATTCACCTCTTCATCATAATTTTCTTTTGAACCACTGAATTTTCTTAAGTATTCTTCTTGCGATGGTAGCTTCTTCCGATTTTTGAAACTGACCTAAATTTGAGTTTTGTGGAATGAAACTTCATGTCCGATGTTGTAGTTTCTTGTTGAGCTCGAATGTTGGGGTTATCATCAGTATCAGTCTATGTGACCTCTGCAATGTCTACAATATCCTTTTTGCACACAAATTCGTAAAATGTTTAAACTTTTGACCTTGCATTAATGTCTTCTTTTCTACTTTAGTGTAGTTGATTTTTCTTCGAAAATTCAGCTCACTAAAGTGGGGAAAAATGTAATATCGTAAAATTACACCTCCTGGAAATTTCACACTTGCGCATTTAGCCTGCTACATTTATGGTGCATAGCTGCATTTATGACAAAACCTTATGAGTCAGAATTTCATAATTTCAACTCCATAAGGGACAATGATGAAGCGTTAGCAGTTTGCCACCTCATTTCTTGTAAAGTTTTGAGTTGGATGCTTGCGCGACACACAAGCATCCTTGTACTTTCCGAGTTCAAATGAGGGAATCTTGTGAACTTTGCCCATGACATGGGTCGTCATGGAAAAATCGCGGGTGTAATGGCTCTTCTCGTCCATGCAACTTCACAAAGCTCCATTTTTCACTTCTATTCTCATTCATTCCCATCCTCTTGCAACTCATTCACTCTTCTACTCTCTCTGACTTTCTTTCTTGCTCTCTTCTCTTCTACATCTCTTCTCTGCAACGAAGGTTTGCCAGATTCACTTCTCGTTAGTAACCAAGGCTCTCTTGTAAGCATACATCGGCTTGTCTATCAAGCCAAGAGGGAGCCACAAACTGTTGGTAACACTCTCTTGTTGCATTATCTTGTCTTGGCTATTTACAAATATACTTGTCTTGTATACTTATTTTTTATACGAGTTCTCCTCCATAGCAGGGTTTGTCTTTATCACATGCCTCGTCTATTTTATTACATGTCTCATCTATTTTCTATCTATTTGATTGTCCGTGGAGGTGGAAACACTAATTGAGGCAAGCCCCAAAATAGCCCCAACACTTTTCCTCATCTTTTATGTGCGTAGGTTTCTAAATTTGAAGAGTTGGATACCTGATGGTTTTTGGTTTTTAGCTCTTGATCTGAAAGGGACGCCAATGCGATGCACACATGTTTGCGTGACGCGCTGGCGTCCGTTGGTTGTGACTCTATCCTTCTCAAGGTAGAATCTATAAGTTTTACTCGTTCTGTTTATGTAATTTATATTATGTAATCTTTTATCAAATTCTTCTAATTTGTAGTTTTCCCCTCTAGCTTAGTATTTCCTTTAATTACGTTTTTGCAATATCTTTCATCTTGTACCTTCGTCACTTGAGCTTTCGTCCTTGAGGTAATAGAGGGCCATTCGCTCCCTGCAGGCTCTTCCTTGTCCTAGAGACTTGGGAGTAGCGGATCCTCTCCATTAAAGTACCATTTTATGTACTTCATTCCTCTGTATCTAGAATATATGCTTCAACATAATTTCTCCAACTTTTCATGGATCTATGTATTTTGGGTGTGACTTGTCCCCTCAACAGAAAGTCTGTTCAATTTTATGGACTGTACTCACACTTGAAAAAAGGAATGTCGCCACCAATTCACCTTGCCCTATATTCTCAAGTGAATTACAAGCATGGAGCAAACACATCTAGATTGTGTTTTACCCACATTTTTATTTTGATGACAAAGTATAGTGTTGCACCAAAATAGGCATTGCTTAAAAGGTCAACCATGCATTTATAATATTTCCTTGTAGGAAAATTGCAATAGGAGATACCAATTCAGTTATGTGTTTGTTGTTGTCATCTATTAGAATTGCATGGTTAGTTTCAAATAAGCACAATCTGACTCGAAGTCAAACATATATACATATTAGTTAACTATATGCGTAATACAATAAGAATTTCTCAGAGAATTGAAGTATTTACAGTGATCATCTACTATACCTGCATGTCTAGGATGCCTTTTAAAGTGTTGTTTTTTCATTAATTCAAGTATTTATTTATTTATTTTTAAATGTGAAAATTTTCCTTTTTAGTCCAGGGCATTTGGACATCCCCAGGTCAATCAAGGAACATCTTAGATGTCCTTGGTTTCCCTTGGGATGACCAACTGCACCATTTTGGGGACATTTCAAAGTTTTGGGAAAAATCGAGGATACCTAGGGACATCTCCTGCCATCTCGCTATCTTGGAAATGCAATGGGGGACGTATATGCCATTCTCGTGCAACACAGATCTACGTGCATGGTTTTGAGCATTGACCATACTATTACTAATATATATTCCTGTTGAACACCCATAATATTGAGAGGGGGGAGGGGTGAATCAGTATTCTACTAAACAATTTAGCTATAAACCATCCAAACATTAAAGCATACCTAACTGCAATTGTAAGTAAAGATATGAAAGAGATCATAACAACACATAACACATAAACACCGAGATTTTTATGTGGAAAACCCAAAATGGGAGAAACCACAATGAGATTAGCTCACTATATTATAACCGATTATAAGATATTACAGGGGCACACTGCCAGGACACATTGTTCTTGAAAGGCTCATAGCTTGAAATGATTACAAAATGGAGTCTGGCTCACTGCCAAAAAATGAACTGATGGAATACACCTTTCATGTGCTGAATTCAATTCCAATTAAGCTCTGAAATACAAAATCCTGCATTGGTTTGTAGTCTTACAACATATACTACAATTTTGTCTTGATACATAACTCATACATATAAATTTGCACACTATCACACATCACACTTCACACATCACACATATATAATTATCTTCAATACAAAAATGTTTCATATATATGCACTATTACATTCTTATACATCAATTAGGTTGGCCTAATTAGATGTACATGCTTAATTCAAAAATAGCTTGTCGGCCCAAAAACTTAAAACAAAGTTCCTTTTGCACTTAAACCAAAACATGCAAGCTATGATTTGGGTCAGAACAAACCTAAAAAGGATCTCTTTAACATATGCACAACATATTAGACTTCATACCACTTTATTCATGTTGGCCAGAGGAAGACGAGCAAAAAATTGTATGCCGAACTTTTGTCATTTGTATCTTTCAGACCATTCAACCAAAATCACTAAAAACTTGTTCATAGACACATTTAACAGTCATGAATAACATATTGAAACTACATAGGCCGATATTCTACTATGAGCAATTCCGGATCAAGGTAATACAAACATTGTTTATTGGATTAGGCAAAACTGTCACCAAACAATGTTGGCATCAATGAAAACACATCAGAGGGTTCTTGATTTTTCCAACAATCTTCCCCTTTTCATTGATGGCAACATGTGCCAAAAATGAGTCTTCAAAAAACTATGTTCAAAATTGTAAACCTAGATTGTGCGAGCTTCCCCTTTTAAATGTACATCACAACTTCAAAACCTCCCCCTTAGGGTTCCAAAACTTCCCAAAATTGCTCCCACACCAAAACTTCTCCCCCTTTGACATCAAAGACAAAGGGTGTGAGAGATTTTTTTTTGCAAAAACAAACAAAAATAACAAAAGAGAGAAGAAAAAAAACTGTTAACTAGAATTGGGAGCACCTTCTAATTCCTTGAGAATGGCTTCCCAAACAGGTTTTCCATCATCCTAGATCCCCTTCACTCTAACAAGTGCTTTGTGCAAAGATTCCAGTTCTACTAAGATTTTTTCACCTTTTTTTGAAGTGGATGGAATAAGATTATCTTGTCAAGTTTCTTTGCATCCGCCAAGGCACTTGAAGCTGAAATATGTTTGGAATTCACTAGATCTCCAAGTTGTCCAAACTGCCTTATTGCATCCTGTTTTTGCCTTTGTAAGGTAAAAAACTTGTTCAACAGGTCTGAAATGGAAGTCTAGAAGGCTTAATCTCTGTCATTTGCAATGTTGTAGGCTCTAGAGGCATTTGCAAGTTGTGACTCTATTGAGTCCATTAAGTCTTTAATACCTCAAATGTCATCCGACCACCACATGAAATACACAAACAACATTTCAGCTTCCTCTTCACATTCCTTTACCTCTTTTAAACATTGCAACACCATGTTGTGTGTGGTTGCACATTTGTCTTGCAGTACTAGTAACCTTTTCTCCAATAACCTTGTCTCAACCTCCTTTTAAGTTTTCTCCTTCAGACTAGAGGTATATTATTTGAGAGAATCAAGCAAGAGCTTTAAATTCTCAATAGGAGCTAAGGATTCATCAATTGTAGTACCGTGAGCTATTTCCCGCAAAGCCTTGATGGCATCATTTATTAGTTCAGTCCCTTTATGATGAGTTTCAATAATTTCGTTTTTATCAAAGTCAAGAAAAGTGCTACAAAGCTTTATCCTTTGAACTAGTGGGATCTTACTCAGATCCACATAGGCTTGATGTGGTGGGAGCTGAATCAACTGAGGTGGAATCCTTATTTTCTTTGACAAACAACCCTTAAGAGTATTTCTAGATGATTCTCTGGATGGCTTTGATGGCTCAATGGTCTTTTAAGGTTCTTTTCACTTCTTCCAACCTTTGTTTCCTAATTTCTTTCTTTTTCTCTTATTCCTCTTTGGAGGGATTCTCTGATGGTTTGTCTTTATTTTCTTTCTCCTTCTTGTCCTCATCATCCATTCTATCATCAATCTTTTCATCTTCGCTTCCTTCTCCATCATTTTTATCTTCTTCACCATTATTTCCGGTATTCTCATGATGTTCTTGTGGATTGTCACTAGTATCATTGTTATACTGCGTTTCAATATTCTCTTTGGTTGAATTCTCCGCATCATCCAGAGGAGTAGATGTCTCCAGAGAAGCATTTATATCATCAACCTTATTCACATGATCCTTTACTTCTTTGACAATATGTAAACTGGTAGTATGGGGAATTACTCCTTATGTGTCAATGTTTTGTCTTTATCAGGCTCATGTACTTGAGCTGTATGAGATGAAGAAACAACAATCATCCCAATTTTCTCTACCATATATTTTATTGTGGCAAAAGTCTCTAGCTTCAACCTTTCTGTGCTGCCTTTCTCTCTTGTCATGAGAATGGTGACTCTCGGTTTTACCCTGAACCTCTTAGAATATTCTGATAACAAGGTAGCAGTGTCATCCTTAGATAAGGAGGATCCATATGTGTTCAAGGAATCAAACTTGATCTTGTCATCAATATTTACATCTTTGCTCCTTTGTATTAGAGCTTCCCATACATTTTCAGTCACCTTCTTTCTTATATCTTCCATACTCTTATAAAAAATAACCATGTATTGAATAAAAGAATTTACAATAGTTTCCTTATCCTCTTCATTAACTTCATCAAACAATTTAGCAGCAGCTAGCAAATCCTCAAATTCTATCATGTTATTTACTAAAGGCTCCAATGTTACTTAGGTAATCAAAGTTTTGATGTGCTACCGGTCTGCTAGTATCCCATATTATGTTTTTCTTCCTAGGTAGTTCTCTGAGAAAGTAAAATAGAAAATAGACTATCAATGTTCCAAACTTGAATGGATATTTCTTTGTCTTAGTCTGGCTCAAGTTCTTCATAAGTTGTTGCCAGAGAAACTAACATAAATTGTAGTCTTTTTCATTTACCACCATATCATGTGCAACATAAATTGCAGTTGCAGACATCAAATTTCCTCTATTGGTGAAGTAGATCTTATGACCTATCATGATTTCTGCATACCTCACAGTAGGATTGGTAATAGGTTTGGTAGTCAATGCTCTCCCATCATATGTGGCACTAGTTAACTTTGTGGAAATGTGTCTAAGGTTGTCATTGATGTCACCATGTTGGTTTGGTACCTTGTATCGGTGTGCTGAACCAATTTATCCCATCTGGTATTTGATCTGGTAATTTTGGTAGTTTTGGTCCACATATGCTCTCCGATATTCGGTATGATCTAAGGTTTTGGGAAAAGGTTTATAATGGTTGGAAGCATGTATGTATGCATTCTCAGATGTTTGGGGGATGCATTGACATCGGTTTTTGTATTTGCATTTCAATATTAAGTTTTGGCCGATCTAATATCTAGTTGATTGGATTGTAAATTATATGTGAAGACCTAGCCTTGGTCCCAATCGACTTCATGATGTTTTGACACGATTGAATTATCTTTTGATGCCAACCTAACTATTGCATACGGGTATATATACAAGATGTTTAGAAGATCCAAAGATAGAGAAAACATAGAGAGATGTGCAAGGTTTTATGATGTGTGATGTGAATGCAAAAAAGAGAAGTATAAGTGTGTGAATTGGAGATCAGTCTACGGGCGAACACTCTAAGCATATAGGGAACTGAATCAGCAGTTGAGGTGTATCTTCATCAGTTCAACTTTGGTGGCTAGCCAAATTTTGTTTATACATTTCTGTAGGCAGTGAGCCTCCTTTCTGGATAGCAAGTCCTCTATAAGTAGTGAGCTTTTGTATCTAGTAGTAAGCTAGTCCTTTTGATATAACTATATATTGTGAGATAATCCTCACTGTGGTTTTTCCCTCATTGGGTTTTCCACGTAAAATCCGGTGTTTCAGTGTTATGAATGTCATGTTGTGTTATTGCTCTTTTATGTTCTATAATGAAATAAATTAATGGTGATTGTTCAATAAGAGTTAGTGGATACTGATTCACCCCCCCCCTCTTAGTATCCGATTTATTCAACAATCGGTAGTAGAGCTTTCTGGTTCCTCTGAAGAAGTTTAACAGCTTGAAGGAGATCCCGTAGATTGAAAAATGGATAAAGAAGAGCTCCGGATTGCCCTTGAAGATATTGACAAGGCTGAAATCGAGAATAGAGATCTGAAGGAGAATCTTGATGAAGCTAATGACTGTGTCCATAAATTGAAAGAGCAGTTAAAGAAATTTAAAGAAATATACAGAGAAGTGAGTGAAGAATTGAAGCTAGCAAATGATGAGAATATCAGACTGAAGTTGAAGATGGATGAAAAGGTGAAAGTTGAATTTTTTTTGAAGATAGTGATACAAAGCAAGGCTGATGTTTGCTATAGACTTGAATAGGAAGTGATGAATCTGAAAGTGGATCTTGAGAAAGCAAAACACTGTGAAGATGAATTTAAAACAAGCTCCACTAAGCTTGATGAGTTAATAGTTGGATAGAAACCCTCTAAGGACAAAAGTGGCTTAGGAAATGAAGCTGATGGAAAAATGCAGAAATCAAATCTAGTAGATAATCAAAAGACTCAAGATAAAGGAAAGTAGAAAATAAATTCTGGAAGGAAACCACCTATTAGACAACCAAATGCACAAGGTACTCATCTTTCAACGGTGTATGTTTTTCATGTAATAAATTTGGACATAAGGCAATAACTGAGTGTAGGAGTAGGTTGAATCAGTTTTCTGGTCCCTTCTCCGAACAATGTTATGCATACAAGAAGATAGGACATCAAGCTACTGAATGCAGATCACAAGTAAGGATGGTTAGCAAATTGATGATAAAAAAATTTGATAGAGGAAGGATAAATCAATCTTTTGATGGCTATTTTTATACCTGTAACATGTTTGGACATAAAACCAATCAATGCAGAATAGGGATGAATGGAAATCAAACTGGACAGAGAAACATTATTTGTTATCATTGCAAGAAATCAAGACATATTTTGAAAGATTACAGAAGTAAAAAGAGAAAGTAGTTTGCTCCAGTGAAGAATGATAAACTGGTCAAAAAGATTGACAAGGAAGAGGTTAAGCAGGAAATGAGCAAGATATGGAAAAAGAAAGAAGAATTAGAGACTATTGATGTGTCTGTACCTTCATCTGGTGCAGATGATTCCTTTGGGAACTAGACCTAGCTTGGTCTTAGGGGGAGAATTATCAAAAAATCAATTAAACCCCCGAAAGTACGGCGTGTCAGGTGCTGGCACGTGGATATGGTATGAAGTTTGTCAGGACTAAGATGTTGCAAAAGAAACCAGTAGAAAATATGCAAGCATGTTCTTTTTCGAAGTGAATTAGGGTTTCTTAGTTGAAATAGAAGAAAAGTTTGACAACTTTTTGCATTTAATGTGAGTTAGGGAAAAATGACAAAATATAAAGGAAGTTTCTCGAATCATTTTTTATCATCATTACATTCGAAGGAATTGTAGAGCGATTTGGAACTCTCTCGAAAAATTTCTGAAGCAATTCGAAGAATGTCAAAGAGAACATTGTGGATATTCGAAAGAAAGTGTTGGAAGTCTCCTTATCTCGCGACAACATAAGAAGGTAATAGAAGAATTTTTGTTATTTAAGAGCTAAAATGGAAAGTTCTATCAGAGGATTGAGTAGGAATACTCCTCTGAAGTTGAAATGACTTGAGCTAGATGAATTTGATAATCAAAAGATCAAAAAAATGGAATTAGGGTTGGAACTGAGTGAATTTCAGAACTTGCAAACCCTAGGTTTGGACATATGGGGAGAATTCCCTTGGTTTGTCGATAAAGAATTTGTTTTGTTTCTCTCGGGAAAATTCAAGGACGACAACATTATATTGGACAAATCTTATCTTCTCTCGAAGGATGCGATCAAAGTGCTTACCGAACTGTGCAATGTTGGAGAACTTCCTGGATGGAAGACAATTAAATACAAGTAGAGGAATTGATGGGAGTCGACAAGGATCCCCGTGCTCTGGTGATTGATACTATTTCCAATTCTTCGGTTAGGTATGTTGCATACGGTATTTCGTATAAAATATTTTTCAAGAAAAGAGAAACTTCTACTTCGTCTATTGCAGTATATTTGGTGTATAAGATGGTTAAGGAGAACATACAATTTGATTTATGTAAGCTAATTCTTGAGAATATGGGCGAGAACATTCAATTGTCATTGAAAGAAGGATATCTATTTCGTTTTGGATCATTGCTTACATGTTTGGTTCTTTATTTTCTGAAATCCTTACTAGGAAAGAAGGATGTTGTGTGGGAATCTGGGATTCCCATTGCAAAAAAAATTCACAGAAACTTGGAGAGTCTTGAGGATAAAGAGAGTGCATGCAAGAACTTTTTTTATCATTGTAGAATGTAGTGAGCTTCGGTGAAGTTATGCCTAGTTGATTTGAGGAAGGTTCCTCCTTTGGTACGAAAGAATTGGAAGTTGTTGTTAGTGATTCCCCTCTGGAATCGAGGAAAATAAAAGATGTTGCTGAAGATATTGTTGTTATTCCTGAAGAGTTGGAAGAAGAAGAAGAATCTCTGCCTGGATCTAAATCTTTTGATCCAGATGACATCAAATCTATGTTAATTAAAGGAAAAATGAAGAAATCAGGTGAATTTTGGAGTATAGCCTCTCTAGTTGATAGGCTTAAAGTTGATGATGCTTTGATTGGGTATCTATTTCATAATAATATTGATGTTTCTGCTATTTGTGATTCTTTGCCTGAGAATCTAGTTGAAGTGATTGAAGAAAGAATGTTGCTTGAAGGTCCGAAAGGACACAAGCTGGAAGCTCTGATTGAAAAGGGATGTACTAAAGAAAAACAAAGGTTAGTTGAGTTGATTGTAGAAACGAAGGAGTGCATGAAAGAAATGATTGTTATTTACAAGTATTGACTTCGGTGGCCTGCAACAATTGATAATTTTTGAAGCAAAATTGAAGCAATAGAATATGAGGTAAACAATATTGGGAATAACTTTGACATCTTTGCGGGCAAAGATGGGAAACAAAGATTGGGAATTGGTGAGTTGCAAGCTGAAATGATTATTATGCAGAGAAAGAGGGATGATGTTGTGAAGACCATCTTGCTAGAATACTCTTTGATGTTGAAGAGTGTGAAAAACAATGTTCATCCTCAGATTGGTCTTCCTCCACACTGTTGGCTGTGTTGGAAAGTGTGTCTACAAGAATGGATTATGCTATTCTGGAATGAAAGAAATTGCTTCTGGTGATCAAAGAAAGGTACAAAAAGGTATTTGAAGTAAAAATAGTTTTTCTGGTTTGAAGAATTGGATGTTTTGAAGTTTTTAGAATTTTGAATATCACCATTTCATTTTTATTTTTTTGGCACCCTTTGCCATTGATGTTAAAGGGGGAGAGATATGGAGTTTTGGGGAGAGATATGGATAAGGGGAGATGAAGTTTTTTTTGGGAGAGATATTGGAGAGATATGAATTTTTGAATTGTTTCTTTTTATGTTTCCATCAATGACAAAGGGGGAGATTGTTGGAAATGTGTCTTAGGTTGTCATTGATGTCACCATGTTGGTCTGGTACCCTGTATCGATGTGTAGAACCAGTTTATCCCATCCGATATTTGATCCGGTAATTCTGGTATTTTTGGTCCACATATGATCTCTGGTATTCAGTATTATCTAAGGTTTTGAGAAAAGGTTTATAACGGTTGGAAGCATGCATGTATGCATTCTCAAATGTTTGGGGGATGCGCCGACATCGGTTTTTGTATTTGCATTTCGGTATTAAGTTTTGGCCGACCTAATATCTAGTTGATTGGATTGTGAATTATATGTGAAGACCTAGCCTTAGTCCCAACTGACTTCATGATGTTTTGACATGATTGAATTATCTTTTGATGTCGACCTAACTATTGCATACGGGTATATATATACAAGATGTTTAGAAGATCCAAAGATAGAGAAAACAAAGAGAGATGTGCAAGGTTTTATGATGTGTGATGTGAATGCGAAAAAGAGAAGTATAATTATGCGAATTGGAGATCAGTCTATGAGCGAACACATATAGGGAACTAAATCAATAGTTGAGGTGTATCTTCATCAGTTCAACTTTGGCGGTTAGCCAAATTTTGTTTATACATTTCTGTAGGCAGTGAGCCTCCTTTTTGAACAACAAGTTGTCTGTAAGCAGTGGGCTTTTGTATCTAGTAGTGAGACATTCCTTTTGATATAACTATATATTGTGAGCTAATCCTCACCATGGTTTTTCCCTCATTGGGTTTTCCACGTAAAATCTGGTGTTTCAGTGTTATGAATGTCATGTTGTGTTATTGCTCTTTTCTATTCTATAATGAAATAAATTAATGGTGATTGTTCATTAAGAGTTAGTGGATACTGATTCACCCCCCCTCTTAGTATCTGGTTTATTCAACAAACTTCATAAGCACATCATTTTTCAAAAACTTTAACACTAGTATAGGTCTAGTATCACAGAGTCCAATCACAACTTTGATCACATCTTTAGTGATTAGTCCAGGCACACTTTTCCATACAAACTTATCATGCACCCTACTTAGGGACATCCTTACAAACTTCTAATCCATTTCAACACAAAAGTCGAGAAACCAATTCCACACATCTAGCTTCTTCCGTACAAGGTTTTCATACTTAGTCTTGACAAA
Source organism: Sequoiadendron giganteum (assembly GCA_007115665.2). Taxonomy (NCBI): domain Eukaryota; kingdom Viridiplantae; phylum Streptophyta; class Pinopsida; order Cupressales; family Cupressaceae; genus Sequoiadendron; species Sequoiadendron giganteum. The sequence goes on along the minus strand of CM021107.1, from coordinate 363,883,817 downwards.
GAAATTATCTCCATATGACTACTTTAGCCATTGATTCTTGAGTACTTTATGGTCAAATTCTTCTAATTTCCCATGAATGTAGGTCCTAGTGCCCTCAATGGGCAAGACATGATTTGGAACTTGTGAAAATGCATCGACAAGGTCAATGTCAAAAATATTTCATGAAAACCTTATGAATTTCAGTTTGGGTCTCTTAGAAGTATCAACCACCATTGGTGTAGCCATTTATCCCTCAATTCTTTTATAAATGCTAATGCAAACCCACAAAGTCTAGATAGTTGTAAGTACCTTTTTCACACTTTGACGAAAACTAGGGTTTGATGCCAAATGCTTTGAATTGCCTTTAACATTCCTCCAACTTGCTCTGCTCTCTCATAATGTGTAAAAGTTAGGAAAAATTCGAGTGCGGAACAAAATTTCCTATTGTCAAAAATAAGAGGAGAATGAAGATATGCCTTTAAATTTTACAATTTCAGTTCATTAAGATGCACATGCAAGAAATAATATAATAGAGAAATAAATTCAAACACAATTGACACCATATTTACGTGGGAAAACCCTTACGGGAGAAAAACCCACCACACCAAAGAAAATCACTTGTATTACAGTAAATGAATTTACATAAAAATTCCAAACTCTCCTTTCAGATGTCAATTTTATAGCAACAATATTTCTCAGATCACCTCACACAGAGTAACACCGTTACATTGCTCTCATATCAGCATACAATAATACTCACAAAATAGACCATTCGATCATCTAACCAACCTTCTGTAATGACCACATACTTTGCAATGTATAACAACAACAATGATTAATTCGCTCACTGTACAATCGGTTCAGTTCAACTTCCTCTATTTAGTAACTGTTGAACTTCTCAGGAATCCAAACGGTCTCATTCCAAGTCAGCAAACTCCACATAATGGCTTACACCTCATCAAGTCATTGCTCTCCATCTTCCACTGCGCTACCACTGCGCAGTTAACAGGTCTCTGTGGTGTGGTGGTATACCGCGCTACTATTGGACAGGTTGAAGGTACTTGCGGTATGGCGGTAACCTCTTTACTGTACCCCAGTGCAAAGACACCAATGGTATGGCAGTGTCCACCGCTCTATCACTCGACAACTGAGATGTTCCCGCGGTATGGTGGTGTCCACCGCTCTACCGCTCAACAGTCTGCAAGCTCTTGCGGTATGGCGGTAACCACACCACCGCAACCTAGAGAAAAAATGCCTGCGGTATGGCAGTATCCACCGCTCTACCACTACACAGATAAGAGGTTCCCACGGTACGACGGTAATCGCGCCACCGTGCCTCAGTCAGAGGTCTCTCGCGGTATGGTGGTATACACCGCGCTATCACGCCTCTCTCATAAGCACCTGACGGTATAGAGGTAAAAGCTTTAAACATAACTCTTAAGAAAATTTGCTGCTTGGTGACAGAATTAGGGTTCCTACTAGTGAGTTTGAGACACATATTCTCAACAAAAGTGATTTAATTCGATTTAGAGTTTCACTTTATACTTTAACAATCTACCCTAATTTCACATTAATTGCATTCGAACTTCAAAAAACCGATAAACACCTTATGAATACCTTGTAAACCGTAAAATTCTCCACAAAACTTCAAATTTGCATATTTTTTGTCGAGGATCTTTTTCAACATTTTTCAGATTATCAATTTACATCACATATCTTTGTGCCATCACTTGATACCTCATATATTAGGGGTTTGTTAGATTTCTCTGTAATTTCTCCCCCTAAACTTAGTATTGGATTTAGTTTTTAGAATTATTTGCACTAGATGGAGGTACAAATGTGTTAGGTTCATTCCTGTCTTGAGATTCTTCCTTCTTCTAGATCTTCTCCATTTTCTTCTTTACTTCAGTAGTATCTACTTTATTCACAGGTTTGTTTCTTTTTCCAGATTGGATTTCCTTCTATTTTTGCTTCTGCAGAATCTTGAAATATGTCTTGGTTTGTTACAGTGTAGTACACAACATTTTTTCTGACCAAATTGATTTGAATTCATCCTTGATTTGCATTGGTTAGCCTTATGACCAAATGCATTACATGTGTAGCAATAGCCTTGAAAATATTGAATCACTCTACCAATATTAAATTTATTCATCATCATCATCATCTGAATTTTGCACTCAACAACTCTATGTCCAAATTTCTTGCATGCAAAGCATTGTCTAGAAAAGAATCCAGTATTCTAATTCATTCCACTTCTACATTTTGTTGCCCTATGACCAAATTTTTGCATGAAAAACAAATTCCATTGAAAGATGAGTACCTTTGAGCATTAGATTGTTTGATAGAAGTCCTTCCGGTATTGCTTCTTTGGTTCTTGTTCTGTCTACCATTTCTTGGAGTCTGCTTTTGAATGTCAGCCTTGTTAGGGGATTGATTTTCCTTTGAGCTTTGTCCTTCTTCAACACCTAAATCACCTTTATCCTTAGAAGGTTTCTAAATTGCATTCAACTCATCAAGCATTGTAGAACTTTTTTTGAATTTGTCTTCATGAGCTCTTGCTTTCTCTAGATCTGATCTTAGGGTTACCACTTCTTGTTCAAGCTTGATGCATTCTTCAATTTCACTTTGAATTTCAGCTTTCTAATAGTACTCAATTCTCTTATTTTCTTCTACTTGTAATTTTAATCCAGTAATGTCCCCATTTGATTTCTTCAGTTGATCACTGACTTATTTGTTTCTTTCCTTGAAATTTTTGATTTGCTTTCTATGGACATGTAAAATTGACCTAACACCTATCACACACCCCAAACAACATCGAACAACATCAAATAGCATCGAACAACATTGAACATCATCCCACATCTTGTAATGTCTCAAAACATCTCGAAACAATCCCAAAATGACTCAAAACATCTCAGAATCATCCCATAACATCTCGTAATCTACCCGCAACATCCCAAAACATCACACAACATCAAAACAATATCCAAAACCCTAATTTCCTCTATTAATTGAATAATACATTATTTGATTAATTCATTTTTTCATCATTTCTGACAAATTAAATAAATTTCATTTATTTAATAAAGTCTTAAAAACCCTAATTCTGCTATTAATTAAATAAAACAACATTATTTGATTAATTCACGTTTCATCATTCCGACCAATTAAATAAATTACATTTATTGAATAAAGTCCTAATCTTACTTTATTTTGCAATTGATTAAATAACGCCAATTATTTAATTACGTCACTAAATCACCTTATTCCCCTAAGTTGATTAAATTATTAAATCATAATAATTTAATTACGACACTTTCCCTCCAAAATTTGAATAATTAAATCAAACTATTCAAATCAATTATCAAAATCAAATCAAACTAATGCAACTTTATTTGCAAAAGTCAAACTTGATTTGCATGTTCAACTCCAAAAAAGAATTAATTAATTAAATCAATTAATTCATATTCCTCACCCACTTTCTGATTGAGCAAATTACGATTGCTGACTAAACAATCTAATTTGTTAATTAATCAATCTAAATTGCTAACTGAGCAATCTAAGCTATTGACTAATCAATCTAAATTGCTAACCGACCAATCTAAGTTGTTAACTAATAAATCAATTTCCTAACCAAGCCATCTAAATCTTAACTGATCAATCTAATCTCTGACTAGCCAATCTATTTCTCAATTACACAAATTGTGCAATCAACTTTGCACAATATTCTCATGTCTTAATCCTCTCAACACACTTCGACTGTTGATCTGGATATTCTCCAACACGATCCTGATCATCCATTTCAAAAACCCATCTTCTATATAACAAACCCCTTTCCTCATAAATAAGGATCAGAGAATCAACATCATTTGCACAACGAAGTACTGCTGACATTCACAACCACCATTGTTAGTGCTTCAACCTCATTTCTTTGATCAACCAACATCAAGAAATCATTCCTCAAGCTTTTGCACATGAACTTTGGAGGCTTCGCGGTGATAAGAACAACCCAACATCAGGCGAATACACTCCACTACAAGATGGTAACACTGTGCTTTTGTATATTTAATTCAGTAATTGTAGATTTCCTAATGTATGTTCAAATAGCTTAGTTTCATTTCTTATGTGTAGGATTAGATCTTAGATTAATATGTTTGATCTTAGTTTATATTCTTGTTTCAATCATGTTTGATCTCATTTGCATCTAATGTTTCCCCCCTCACACATTATGGCATGCTTGGTGGGACCCTTGTCCCCCTCTCTAATGTTCGTATGAGCTATTTTTGAAGTTGCAGGTCCTAGAAGCGCACTTGAAGAAGTTTTCACACACTGCCCAGAAGAACTTTGCACTTTATTGTCAAGAAAATTGAGCACTTGCAACAAGAACTGTGCACTTGCCATGGGAACTGCGCACTTGCAACAAGATCAACACATTTGCTTCAAAACCCTTGCATTTTCTTTTGATAGTGGTAGCATCTACTCATAGATTTGAGCATCTATTTTTGATAGGGGCACTTTTGCATTTTTTCTTGAGAATTTGCTCTAAGAACTAAGCAGTTGCTCTGACAGAAAGGTGCATGGATCCTGCACTATTGTAATGAATTTCTTTGCTAACTTTTGCTTGTTTTTGAATGTGTAACATGTATTAACGAATTTGAATGCAGGATTCAAGTGACTCTAACTTGTTTTTTTTAGGGAAGACAACTGGTCAGAGATTTGTAGATCCACAAACAATTTTTATTAACTTAGGGAAACTTGATTTTCCAGTGCTTTGAAAAGAACAACAAAAACTCACATTTGATTTTGGTGTTGTAAAAATTGAACCATTTTTTAGGTTTCTTAACTTAGGAAAATTTGATTTTGGTGCTCTAAAAAGAACAACACAAAACTCACATTTGGTTTTAGTGTTATTAAAATTGAACCAATTTCCTACTCTCATAATTAGGAACTCTTATTTTGGTGCTCATAAAAAGAACGAAAAAACACTTCAATTTTGGGGCTCTTAAAATGAACACATTTCATGTTTTCATAATTAGGAACTTTAATTTTGGTGCACAAAAAAAGAACGCAAACAATTTCCATTTTGTTGATGCACGCTCGATTTAATTTTGTTGATCAAGTTAGAACTAGGACTGTTTTCTTACAAACACTCAAGTTTGGGGCTTAAAAATGAACAAGTTATTTCTTTTGTATTGAACCATTGCTATCTTAAATGACTGATGTCTTGAAAACTTCATGTTGGTGCAAATAAAAAGAACAATTTGTTTATGTTATTCACATATTTTTGGGGATAACACCACTTGAGGTGTTTAAAAGAATCAATTTTCTATGAATTATTCATCGTGCATTTAGTGATTGGAAAGCTAAAGTGTTTTATCTTCTCCCCTCGCACCTTTTGGCTATCTTGGGTGAGTGGAAACACATTTTTTGAGCTTTGCATTTTATTTTCAAGTTTACCTTAAAGAGGGGGCTTGCTTTGAGACACATTTCGTACTAGAGAACTCATTGCAAGGTCTCAAAGCACGTTTATTGGCAAGCTATATCAAAGGTTGCGAAATCGTAAGAAAGTAGCTTCAAGCTATGTTGACAATAGAATACACCTAATCCCACACCTTAAGTGGAACAAGAATGGTTAAAGAGACTTAAGTGGCTAGTGGGTGAGTGTCAGATTTCCGCGTTTGCAGTTATGACTAAGAACCAAATTGTTTAGAAGCCATCCTATTATCCAAAAACATTCTTTGAAAGTGGTGCATTGGAATTTACTTCTGAGAAGTTACTTGCCATGTCTGACTGCAGGCTCGTGCCATAAGTTGTATGTAAAATAATCTCTTCGGAGCATGAGGAAAGCCTACCTAAAAGAATGGTGTCTATCCACTAGGGTTGTAAATGCTTGTTTATGTTAAACTTGCCAATTACGCTCAAAAACAATTTGTCATCAAATTATGTGATTGATTTAAAGAAAAAGAACACATTCAAACAAACATTGAACAAGATGGTTGAATCACAAAGCCTTTGACTTAGTACATGTGAAAGAAGCCTTATGTTTGCACTCATTGAAAGGATTTTTCCTTAGAGGTTTCATAACATTCCATCTTTTATTCTAGGTTACATTAATCAATGTAAACATTTGGGAACTATGGCTTGGGTGTTGTGATTTCATAACTTAAGCTATACAAATGAAGGTCACATAAGTCCATGCTTGCCGAGTCAGTCCAAGTGTTGTTCTATCACTTTCCATATTCCAAACACGAAGAAAGTTGAGAGAGTTGTTTATAGGATCATTGTTCGAACCAAATAATTGTAAAACTAGGTCACATAGTCCCTCATCCATTATTTCCATCCTACTTATTAGAAATCAAAATAAAAAAAACCATTGGGATCATTCCTTCACTCAGACGTCTATAATATCAATAGTTACTTGAGAATCGCAGATAGTATAAGTAATCTTTCCTACAACATATCCTCTAGACAAGGAAGTGGAATATCAACCCTAGTTCTTCAAAATTTTGATTTCTGAAAATTAGTACCATTTGAAAACAATACTCCAACCTTAGGGTCTTGAGCTTCACAACAATCATCTCAAAACACCATTACACCTTAAGACCATCTGGTGACCAACTGCTCTAGTTCAACAACCGAACCTTATAGCATCGATCCTTCAACCTAGTCTCACATAATTTAAGTTGAACAAATTGAAATCATAAGTAGTTTGAGAAAGTTTATATTTGAGAAGAATGAAACACCCCACCAATTTCTCACTGCATCAATCATTTTAGATAAAGAGGAAGAGAAAGAAAACATAGCAGCCGAAAGACCCATGTTACCACCACATGCGTGGCAATAGACATACATACTTCATGACCTCTGACACACACCACAAATGACGGAAGTTTCCCATGAGGAATATATCCAAGTGACCTTTTGATAGGGTATTGACTATCAAAACATCCCCAAAACATGTCGATCTAGTACCCAAATCACTCTTATCAAGGTTCACAACATCAAGTAGGGCAACAATATCAAGGGTTTCAAAACCCCCATCAAGGAATAAGTCTAGAACATCAAATCGCCCTAAATAAAATTGAGAGAGATCTTGAGGAACTTAAAGGAAATCAAAATCCGACGTATCATCGATGCCATGTGCAAATTTGAAACATTACATGTCCACAACAAACGAACATCATTCCAAAAACACCTCAATATCCACATCAACAACACTTCCAATATCAACAATATCAAGAAGTTTTGCAACACGAAAGTGTATCTCAAGTGCAATATCAAAATGTACCTCAATCGCACTATCAAGAAGCTCCACAACACCAAGGTGTATCTCAAGAGAAATATCAAAATGTACCTCAAACACAATATCAAGGAGTTACACAAAATCAAGAGAAAAACAATCAAGAAAAGCCACAGAGGAAAGATTACGAATCAAGAAGAAAATTCACCCCTTTGGGAGAGACTTTAGAGGTAATCATACATGAACTAGTACAACAAGAACTTACCAAAATCAATGATAGTCCAACTTATGGTGAACCAAGCTTTAAACTCCCTTGGTATAACTAGTACGAATGATGTGAGTTCCACAAAATCAAGGGTGACAAAACGAAAAAATGCACAACATTCCAACATCTCATCCAAGAACTTATTGATCAAGGAGAAATAGTTATTGAAGATGACATTCAAGGTTCATCTACCAATGACAACAATGAAAATCTCTCAAACTCAAAGTTGAAAACAACAATAAGGAGCTATCTATCACTGATCACAATGATAATGTCTCTACATCATCCAATGAACAAGAGGACATACATCAAGAATTTATTCCCAAGCATGATCAAAATCAATCACCAAATTCTAGCAATGATCTAGTCCAAGATATATTGACATCATCCAACCTCATGGAAATACATACTGATAATCAAGAGACTCTTAATCCAACACTTATACCCAATGCAGAAAATCTAAGCCAAGAGTTATTGCCCCTATGTCCACATTATGAAGAAATCCAAGGATCTTTTGCAAGCAATCCCTTCTTTGAAATTGATCCACATCAAGAATGTGATCCAAAGCATATCAAAGATAATACCACACAATGTCAAGATCAAGAATCCCTATCATCAAAATACCATAATGATGACAAATATCTTCCAAGACATCCCATGTTTTCCAAAAGAAGAAAAAATCCATACACTAAGCACACATACATCTACCCATGAGATGCTTACTCCTAATGGACATGTAGATGATCTTCATCCAAAAAAAGAGTTTCATACTCTTGATATCATTACCAAGGAACAAGAGTCTCTTACTCTTAACATCTGTCCACAAGATCAAGACATAGTAGAAGCTAGAGACATCATAAAGGGATTATGAAGAAGACTTATACATAAGTTGTGAATCATAAACATCCTATATAGACATATTAGAAGGGGATTAGGACGAGGACTTATACATAAGTTGTGAATCAGAAACATCGTATGAAGGCATCTACAAAATGAATCATGAGGGAGACTTTTTTGTGGATAGTAAATCAGAAACACCTCTTGAAGGAGCATTGCAATTTGATATTTCACAAGATCGGGTCCAAGATATCAATTAAGAATTTATCCCACATATGGAGGATCCTATCACTTATAAAATTGGATCACTTACCTTTGTCAAAGAAAGCTATAGTACCAATAAAGAAGCTATCACCTTTGAAGATCCACAACAGAGCAGAGAAGGATTAGCACCTTGTTTCCAAGATAAAAATATCCTATTACCAACAAGATCTTTCAACAGATGCATTATCAAGGCAGAGGATTAGGCCTACATGAACATGGTATCCTAAAACTAGTGTAGATTATTGGAAATCCTAAGCATCAAGGTCTTGGTTATTCAAAGGAATCCAAACATATCAGTGATACCTCCATAATACTGGGGACAACTTTATCTAACACAAACACCAACATGGGGAGCATGAAGGGTCCTTATGATGAAATTTATACCAACACTACAACTAGCCATATCAGGAATTGTCATCCATACATATTTCCACTCTCTTATTGGGACCAGCAACAAGATAAAAAGCTATATCCAAGAACGAAACAAGTCATTGAAGTAAAAGAATCAACATGACAAAATGGACAAGAAAAATTCAAATGTATACAAAATAAAAATCAAGAAAATCATCCCTATCAGACTCCATTAATCAAAGAAACTATGGGGAAAAATAAAATAAGGGAAGTTCATCCATCAAAAATGTCCAACAATGCAAAAGAAAGCTTCAAGAGTGACTTACAAGGTATATCAAGATGTTGGTCCCTATCAAATCTCCGTATCCACCCATCATTTCTCATCATCCCAAGTTTGGAGAGTTAAAGGTTCCAAACTGTCGACCAATCCATCTAAATATCATATCCCTCAATGCATTTTTCCATCCATGATATCCAAATCTCACATTGACCATGTGTTGGTGGAAAATCTATCATAAAGACTCTAAGGACACTCTATCGTGATGTGCACATCAAGGTAAGGTTAACTTCTGTATCAACAAGGAAGATAAGAATTTTCAGGGGTTACATTCAAGCACTTGTATCCTAGCAAAACAACTCCTCCAAGCAAGATATCGTTGGCACGTCATGACAAAAAAAATGACCATATTAACACCAGAAACATCTACATCAACACCACTAGGTGGTCCAAAATGAACAAAAAATTGTCACCATGATGAAAACCTGGTAAATAGGCATCTTGTGTGACATCAAAAATCAATAAAAAACAAAAAAAATCAAGAGAAAAATCATCCCCAGTGAAAACCACTATGGTGGTGCTTTAGATAAATACCATGATGAAAACCTGGCGAACAAGCGTCATGTGTAGAATTAAGCATCTACGTGCACCAATTCAGGTGGAAGCATCTCAACATATCCATAATAAACCCAAATCCATTTGTTTTCAAAATCCAACACATCTTGATCTTGAAAAATGTTTGGTGTATACTTTACACTTGCTTATGGAAAACATCTGGACATGGGTCACTATCATTGATCCTATCCTATCTAGCATTATCTGAGCCATGAGGCATTGTCGAAAGGGAATAATCTATCCAAACATTTTATCCTATCACAAGATAATCCATCACCTACATTGCTAAACACTAGGGGAAAATGCTTGCATCTTTTATAAAATAAATCTTGATCTATGTCTTCTAGATAACATTGTGATCTAGGCATTTATCCCAACAACAAGGTATACCACCAATGCACTATCAAGGTAACCTTTGAAACAGTTTGTCCCAACAACAAGGTGTACCACCAACACACTACTAAGGTAACCTTCAAAGATGATGACAACATGGATTATTCCTTCACTCAAAAATTCTAAGATATCAATAGTTGCTTGAGCCCCACAACTAGTTCAAGTAAGATTTTCTCCAACATATCTTTTAGAAAAACAAAGTGAAATATCAATCCAAGTTTTCAACATCTAATACCAGGCAAAAGGGTGAAAATCCAAAAAAAAAGAAAAAATAACAAAAAAAATCAAAAAAAGAAAGAAAAACAATAAAGAGAAATAAATAATTCTTTGAGTGAAAACCACTTTGTGGCACTCCTAGAACAAGTACCATAGTGAAAACCTGGCAAACAGGCATTATGTGTGAATAAAACTAGCATCATTATCTATTAGTACTTTTTCATAGCATCCACCCATCCATTTCATAAAACATGTATCCAACCATGGCTAGTCACTGATTAAGGAAAGTCGTTTTATTGGGGGAAAATTATTGAAGCTGGTCATGGATTATATCTTGCAACATCCAATCATGGTCATAAAACAACAAAAGTCAAAAACACTAGACAACAAAAATAAAAAACATGCGAAAAAATCAAAAAACAAAACATCATTGGGTTATTCTTTCACTCAAACAATCAAAGATATCAAAATTTGCTTGAACCTCACAGCTAGTTCAAGTAGATTTTCCACAACATATCCTCTAGACACAGAAGTGGAATATAAATCCATATTATCAATGTTGTTTATCCAAAATAATTCATGCTTTGAGTCAAACGGTTGAACTACGTGGTCTCTGTGTGTACAATGTAGGCAAGGATTTAAAACCCCTGAGACCCTAGGTCAATCCCCTTAGGTTTCCAACATGCTTTATTTCAACTTAGTCAAAAACTCCAAATTCCAAAAAAATCATAAACAACATACAAAATCCAAAAAAATTCACAAAACAACAAGGGTCAAAAGACTCAAACCAAGCAAACTACGTGCCTTTACATGTACAACATAGGAAAGGTTTATCTTTGATGATCTCCTGAGGCCTTAGGTTATTCCCCTGAAAACAACAAAAACAACATCATAAAACTTTGAAAATAAAAAAGACCCATCTCGTCATCAAAATCAACAATAAACACATCATCCATAATAAATAATTCATGACAATCATCCTTTGAAAAATAAAACAAACAAACAAATCAAACATCAAAATCTAGAACTTTCAAAGAAAAATAATCACATAAGCCTTGACTATAAATAGACGAAAACAATGCCAAAGTATCAACTACCTATCTTTTTGACAAGTCCCAACAACATCCCGAGATATGCCTTAATGGATTCATTCCTATTATAGACATTCAATCAACACCAGATAATAGCCCCACCCCAAAAAAATATGGCAAGTGATACTACAACATTGTTTTATCTTTTTATAGTCTTATCTTTTCAGTTTATTTTATTGACTCTTTCCTAGGATCTCTTAAGGATGTGCATAAGGATTTAGAGAAGAAGGAATGGGGGCAATTGAACGTCATTTCAATTTTTTATTTGTAAGATATTTTGTAACACTACCATGGTGAATACTTGCTTTATTGAGTGTATGGAAGTTGTATTAAAACAATTCGTGAAGCAGTTACATGTTCGGTGTTCTATACCTCTCTATGTGACTGGTTCGAAAAGTTTTTCATGCAACCCCACCCTATACTTTAAACAAAGTTTCTGTATGTATGGTATGAGCAAAAATGCTCTTTGTTTGTAGAGTCAAATTTCATGCAATAGATACAAAGTCACCTTGGTAATTCAAACCCTAGTGCATCGTATTTGTTTGCTATATCAAACAAGACTATTCAAACTGTGAAGTCTCTAAAGAAAATAAAAAGCAACTCATCAACTACTAATAACATCATATTTCTATCCATCATCCAATATTTCTTCTAATTAACATCATATCTCTATCCATCATCAAATATTTCTTCTAACTAATATCCATCCTACATAGAAACATCATTAGTACCATATCCATACTGCATTCACAAATGTCGTCAATACATATCATGATGATAATAAATCAATAAAAACATCATGTATCATGGATGGGGCATTCATTCATCACATAAACCGCATCATAACAAGACAAAGTATGATTCATCCATCCACATCAATCTCATACATCAGAAAAGCACAAAAAAAATATAAACATACATCATCATATATCGCCATCACATAAGAATAAAATGAGGCTGAATCGAAGAAGGTATATCTTATATATATCATAAAAAATGGAACATGTCATAAGTACAACATCCATAATGACACAAGTGTGATAGGATAATACAAAATCATAAGATATATATGAGGTCTTGACTAGACTGATGAATATATATATAAAACATGTCTACAACATGCCTATGCACAATGAAACAACATGAAGATCAAGTACCAAAAAAATAAGACTCCAATAGGAAGGACAAAACCCTATTGACCACCAAAAGGATTTGGATGTCTCACAAATTGATCACCTAGACCCACACCACCACCACCACCATCGCTCATAGCATTGGGCACCCCAAACTGTGGACGTCGAGAAGCCCTAGGAACAATAACATCATATAAGGTCTGATAATAGGTGGACATATGTAGAAACCAATCTCGCTTGACTCACATACTATCACGCTTTGCTCGAAGAGTATATCTCTCTGCTATAAGCAAAAATACTTGAGCTTTTGTAGCATGTCATCAACCACTCTTGCTATCTCGCTCAGCCCTCAAAGTGACTCCCTAAGCCTCCACATCTTGTCGCTGCACTATCTTTGTGTCTCTAGCAGAAGTCATCTGAGCTAGTAGTATATATCCATCCCTAACTGGTGGAGGAGGACCCAAAACTTGTCCATGACCCTACACTAGAGGCATACGCTCATCCTAACCACCCTAGGCCCCATCACGTTGGGTCTAATCCAACTGCTTTGTGAGAACCTCAACACATTGTCGCTCCTTGCGATGACTTGTAATACCTACTCTACTCACAATGGGATCATCCCCAGGATCGGTAAATCTCAATGGCCTATGCTATGCCCACCACTCATCATAATCACGAGTAGTACCTGGATCTGCCAAACCAACTGGCCAACCCCAACCAACTAGGGAAAGTGCTATGAACTCAACAACCACAGTATCTATATCCGCTTGGAGAGCCCATACATGGACCTCTCGAGTAGTCCGACCAAACCGAGCCTCATAAGCATCAAGAACCTACCCTTGTCTCTCTCTGAACTGGCGACATAATTGGTCTAGTAAGTAATGCTCTATCACAAAAGGAGAATGGCCAATCAACAAACGGGTTTGATGGTAGTAAACAAGATGATTTGAATCCTCTGGCCAAGCCTCATAGACCATATAAGGTCTCCACACAAAACTTGACATCTCATCGAACACACGATGCCAATAAGGAAGATCCCCAAGCAAGGTGTAAGCATGAAATCCCCATAATGATAAGAGTTCAAATAATTCAGAGAACGTTCATGTATCCCATCCAGCTGAGTAACTGCAATATGATCCCATGCTCAAACATGCAAAAGTGAAACACTTGTGGAAATAGACTTCCCACACCAGTACACCACATCGTGCATATCTCGATAAAGATAAGCAAGAAGACAAGCACCCTAGGCATACCTCATCCCATACTCAAGTATACTCTCAATACATGTACCCCAACCCACATCAAACTGTCGACCTCGCCTATTAGGAACAACTAATCCTGAAATTAGACCACATAGGACAAGTACAATAGGATCCGCACTATCAGAAAACCTGGATAGATCAACCTTTGACTGATGCACATCCAAGTGTGCAACACTTAACACACGTTTCATAGCACGGGTATTGCGTTGAACATGATAAGTAACAAGCTCACCATGAATGGGAAGGCGAAGTATCCTCCAAACATCCTCAAGAGTAACAGTTGTTTCTCCTATAGGAAAATGAAAGGAGGAAGTCTTAGAATGCCACCTCTCCACAAGTGCAATCATCATAGTTGTGTGAGTCTTGATAGGAGGCATGTAACAAATGTAACGTAGTCCAATGACATTAAGAAATTCTCACTCCAACACACAAAAATGGGCAATCACATCAAATAGGTGTGAGGACATCTCTCTCTCGGTAAAAGTGGTTTGAGACCCACCTGCAATCATTGTAAAACCAAGATGTTAGGGTTTCACTCTAAACATGTATAGCAACACAAAACGACATGAAGAACGATGAAAAACAAGATGTATGCCAGGGTTTAGAAAAAATGCTAAAAGAAAATAAGGAAGGAGAAGTCAAATGCAAGGTTTTTGAGAAAATGCTCAGAAAACACCAAGCAAAAAGCGAGCTTTTCAGGCAAGTGCAAGCTTTTAGGTCAAAGGTGAGAAAATAGGGGTGAAGTTTTAAGTCAAGTGCGTAGTTTTAGGTCAAGGGTGAGGAAACAAGGATGAAGTTTCCAGTCAAGGGCGAGTTTCTTGATGAAGGGTAATTTTTTCAGTCAACTACAAATTTTTAGGTCAAGTGCATGAAACAAGGGCAAAGTTTTCAGTCAGCTGTGAGGTTTTATGGAAAGGGCGAGGTTTTTAGTGTCAAGTGCGAGGTTCTAACCTTGCAAAGGTGAGGAAAATGATGCAAGTTCTTAGGAATCACAAAAACTTTGCTATTTACTTGAACTTAGTACATGCATAACGAGAACAAAACAAAATGAAAGCAAAAAGTGAGAAGGTACATATCGGGCCACCAACACTTGAAGGCCATCCAAACTTTCGAACAAGCTCAGAACATTTGGGCACCCTCAAATCTTGACGTTGATCCTCGACAACTGACATAATAGGAAATCCAAAGACAAGAATTAGCAAAAGGATCAAAGCACAAATGAGCCAATTTGAAGACTAATTGCCTATATTAAACCTTAAGAAAACCCTAATTTCATCTAAGAAACCCTAATTTTACTTAGGGAACCTTCCTAATTTCAAATTAGAAGCTCTCAGAAACATCAAAATGAGAAATGAAGCATCTATTGATCTAATAGTTCAACCAAAGTACATCAAAACTGAAGTGTGATAGTATCAAGAGCCTAACCTCAAAACTTGAAATTTTCGGTCAACTTCTCAAGGGGGCAGCACAGAGTGCTACCATCATTCCACTAGACATCACGGCACAGTGGGACATAATTTGTTTTCAAAAACTTGATTTAAAAAAAATAGAATCTTTGAAACAAAGCAACTAGTACTTTGTATCAAAGAGGGGCAAAATGTAGACATGTAAAATTGACCTAACACCTATCACACACCCCGAATAGAATCGAACAACATCGAACACCATCAAACAACATCGAAAAACATTGAACAACATTGAACATCATCCCACAACATCCCGTAATGTCTCAAAACCATCTTGGAATGACTCAAAACATCTCAGAATCATCCCATAACATCTTGGAATCATCCTGCAACATCTCAAAATCATCCTGCAACATCCCAAAACATCACACAACATCCAAAACCCTAATTTCCTCTATTAATTGAATAATACAACATTATTTGATTAATTCACTTTTTCATCATTTTTGACAAATAAATTTCATTTATTTAATAAAGTCCTAAAAACCCTAATTCTTCTATTAATTAAATAAAAAAAATTATTTGATTAATTCACGTTTCGTCATTTCGACCAATTAAATAAATTACATTTATTTAATAAAGTCCTAATCTCACTTTATTTTGTCTTGATTGATTAAATAACACCAATTATTTAATTACGTCGCTAAATCACCTTATTCCCCTAAATTGATTAAATTATTAAATCATAATAATTTAATTACAACACTTCCCATCCAAAATTTGAATAATTAAATCAAACTATTCAAATCAATTATCAAAAATCAAATCAAACTAATGCAACTTTGTTTGCAAAAGTCAAACTTGATTTGCATGTTCAACTCCAAAAAGGAATTACTTAATTAAATCAATTAATTCATATTCCTCACCCACTTTCTGATTGAGCAAATTATGATTGTTGATTGAGCAATCTAATTTGTTAACTAATCAATCTAAATTGCTAACTGATCAATCTATGTTGACTAATCAATCTAAATTGCTAACTGAGAAATCTAAGTTGTTAACTAATCAATCAATTTCCTAACTAAGCCATCTAAATCCTGGCTGATCAATTTAATCTCTGACTAGCCAATCTATTTCTCAATTACAAAAAATGTGCAATCAAATTTTCACAATCTTCTCATGTCTAAATCCTCTCAACACACTTTTGAACATTTGTTTGGATATTCTCCAACACGATCCTAATCATCCATTTCAAAACTCATCTTCTATATAACAAACCCCTTTCCTCACAAATAAGGATCGAAGAATCAACATCATTTGCACAATGAAGTACTATTGACATTCACAACCACCATTGTTAGTGCTTCAACCTCCTTTCTTTGATCAACCAACATCAATAAATCATTCCTCAAGCTTTTGCACACGAACTTTGGAGGCTTTACGCTGATAAGAACCACCCAACATTAGGCGAATACACTCCACTACGAGATGGTAACATTGTTCTTTTGTACATTCAATTCAGTAATTGTAGATTTCTTAATGTATGTTCAAATAGCTTAGTTTCATTTCATATGTGTAGGATTAAATCTTAGATTAATATGTTTGATCTTAGTTTAGATTCTTTTTTCAACCATGTTTGCATCTAATGTTTCCCCCCTCACACACTTTCTTCACCTTCAAAATTTCCTTCTCACTTTTAACTCTATCAAGATATTCAAGAGAAGTATTAAGTTCTTCTTTGTCAATTATGCAATCATCTTTAGTGTATTCAATTGCAAATATTTCTTTCAGAGGAATAGTATACCTTATGTCAGCCATGTGTTCAAATTCCAAGATCTTTTTTAAGCTACTAGGCTTTTCTAGAGGAACCAAGCTCTGATACCAATTGTTGAACACCTAGAATACTAAGAGTGGGGGTGAATCAATATTCTACTAAATAATTCAACTATAAACCATCCAAACATTAAATCACACCTAACTAAAATTGTAATTAAAGATATGAAAGAGATCATAACAACACATCACATAAACACCAAGATTTTTACGTTCAAACCCCAAAATGGGAAAAACTGCGGTGAGGATTAGCTCACAATATATTATAACCGGTTATAAGATATTACATGGGAACACTGCCAAGACACGCTGTCCTTGAAAGGATCATAACTTGAAATGATTACAAAATGGAGTGCAGATCACCGCTAAAAATTGAACTGATGGAATACACCTTTCATGTGGTGAATTTAGTTCCAATTAAGCTTTGAAATACAAAATCTTGCACTGGATTGTAGTATTACAACATATACTAAATGTTTGTTTTGATATAGAGCTCATACATATAAATTCACACACTATCACACATCACTCTTCGCACATCACACATAAATAATCTTCAATACAAAAATGTTTCATATATATGCGCTATTACATCCTTACACATCAATTAGGTTGGCCTAATTAGATGTACACACACTTAATTCAAAAATAGCTTGTCAGCCCAAAAAATTAAAGCAAAGTTCCTTTCACGCTTAAATAAAAACATGCAAGGTATGATTTAGGTCAGCACGCACCTAAAAGGGATCTCTTTAACATCTACACAATATATTAAACTTCATACCACTTTATTCATGTCAGCCAGAGGAAGACTTGAGCATAAAACTGTATGTCGAACTACTATCATTTATATCTTTCAACCCATTCAACCAAAATCGTTGAAAACTTGTTCACAGATGCATTTAATAGTCCTAAATAACATACTAAAACCACATAGGTCGATATTCTACAATGAGAAATTCCAGACCAAATTACCAGATCAAGGTAACACAAACACTATTTACAAGATTAGGAAAAACTGTCACCAAACAATGTTGGCATCAATTGCAACACATTGATTCTTCTTAATTCTTCCAACAATTCCTTTGTAGTAATAGCCCCTTACTCAACTCCATCCTTGTTAGGAAAAAAGGATAATACATAAACACATCCTTGATCAGTCAACTCCTATATTCCATTTAGTTCTTTCTCTGCCTCATGGTGATATTTCTCAATATATGTACTCCTAACTATTGACAGATGATCAACTCTCCCCTTCGGATTTGTGACATGGAATAACCGCCTCCTATAGATCCGTTAACTCTAGGAGTTGTATTGGGCATTAACAGGTCGATCTTTTGGTGCAACAGAAAATGTGGGCCAACAAGTGGTATCAGAGCCAAAGGTGTCGGGTTCGAATCCCCTCGGGTAACACTGAGGGGGAGTTTTTTGGAAGATGATCAATACTCCCCTCGACATTCATTACATGGAATAACCGCCTCCTATATATTTGTTAACTTTGGGAGTTGTATCAGGCATGAACAAGTCGATCTTTTGGTGCAACAAAAACTATGGGCCAACACTAACTTCACATTGTCCTAGCAAATATTACTAACAAATTTTAGGTACTGAATCAAGCTATGCAATCCGAATGAATTGAACAAGGCCTTCAACAAAAATGTGCTCCTCTACTTATATCGTACATCCACCACCAAAAGGAGAATAAACATAATCTTGAAGAATGCTTGAAGAGAAAATATGGATGTATTCAAATTTTAAGAAAAATATTTTTAATTCTTCATTGTAAGAGTGAGGTTAGAGAACAACTCCTAAGTATCAAAAAAAAAGAAGGTAGCTTACTGAGGTAATTCAAAAAAAACAAGCAACAAGTGTCTACAAGGTCAATAAATACAATGAGTTTTCCTATTGTTGATGCCCCTCCCAAATGTGTGAAAGGGCATACCAACTCCTATCCCCAAAATAGAGGAGAGACAACAACTTGGACATGGAACCACAATAGTCAAAAGTTAGAGCTACTGCTATCCAAATGTATCTAAACACCAAATGTTATTACATATAGTGCCCCCTAACCCCTAGAAGATATGTTGCCTCACTTTTTGTATGTCATTATATGTTCATGTAAAAAATTTGTTAAGCAGTTTCAGAGTTTCACTTTATATGCACCTTCTCACTCCATATAATCAAAGTGCTATATATACCTTTTGGTTCTACTCCATGTAGATTTTCTAAGGTTGATTTATTGGGGATTTTGAAAAATTAAATTTAAATCAAATTAATTAACTTTTGTCCAAGAATATAGTCTAAGTATCAATAAATTATATTGAATTTACTAATATAATACATTTACTATAGGGAACTATTTGGAAGATATTTTAAATATATATCACAATTAATGATTTATATATATATATATATATATATATATATATATATATATATATATATATATATATATAGCATCTTGTCTAAGGTTTGATTTTAAGGAATCGAGGATTGTTTGAACAAAGGGATAACATTTCAAAGTGATTGTAGGTTATTAGAGACACCATTGGAAAATTATTCTATGCTTGTAGTGACCTTTTAAGCCTAAAGTAATTAACTATGAGGAGTCTAAAAGGGGAGAATTTTCTACAAAACTATGCATGTATAATTTGTATTTTCTATTAAAACTCTACACTACTAGAGAACATCAACAACTATAACCAAAGTTCTTGAATAACATAGAGAATATGAAATGATAAAATATTCACACATAGGCAGTGTTCAATAGAGATTTATTGGTACAATGAGGACTTGATATACAACTTCCCTACCTTGATATAAAAAATATTTTCTAAATGACAAGACTTACAGTTGTTGGTTTACCCAATTTCCAACAACCAAATCTCAAGTTGTTATTATTGGTGCTCAAAACTACATGCATTTTCCTCGAGCACCACAATAGGAACACATCTTAGACAATGAGAGTGTTACATCAACAAGAGAGGGTGGTGTTGGACTAATGCATAGGATTAGGTCAATCATCATCTTCTTCCAACTCTATAGAACCTAGGGGGCATCCCTTGAGGTCTTAATGGAATAGAGAAGATGTTTAACTTGAGGCTTGACCAACCATGACCTAATGGCATCCATGAGTAGACCCAAAAGAATTCATGTAAAGCATTTTGAGCACTAGGTTACATATGCATGAAAGATGAAGAATGAGTTATTCCATCCAATTTAAATCCCCTTAAAATTCCATATTGCATATGCACCTAGGAATCACTCTGACATGACTCACACAAGATTTGACCAATTAATAGCTCACAATATTTATTGTGGGTAATCATCACAAAGTCATGAGGGTGTAGAAAAATACCTACACTAAAACTAAAAGGCAGATAGTTTATGAGTGTAGTTTATATGATGATGGTGTAAAAGCAATAGTAGATTGGTGCCTTAATCAAATTGGGCAACATAGTCAATTTTTAGGCTTCTCATGCAAACATTTGTGAACAAAGCATGGAAACTAGGATC
>CM021107.1:363827545-363863042 GCA_007115665.2 Sequoiadendron giganteum | reverse complement strand
CATATAACATTAATCATTCATTCATCCATTAATAACATATAACATTCATTCATTAACATATAACATTTATTCATTAACATATTCACATTCATTCATTAACATATTTCATTTTTTCAGTTTTTACATATTATCAAAAATATGGCTGTCATAATATGATTACAATCACTTTTTTTTTGGTTTCTTTTTTGCAGCTAAAAAAAATCTGAAGTGGAGTATCATTTTCAAAATCATCTGTCCCCCCTTGAGTTGTTTTGAGCTCATGCTCATGATCTTAATGTATGCCTAGTCGTGTACTCACAACTTGGATGCGACTGCAAGGGGGGGTCTGCTGCAATAGCAAAGAAATGTTAAATTGATATGTTTTATTATTATTATTACATGTATTTCATTAATTAAAAGAACATTAGAGTGGTGCTCTTTACCTGATTGGGCCACATCATGTTCTTGATATTGTCTTATAGCCTCATGCTCAACATGTTGAACACCCTCTAAATCCTGATCTGGAGTTGAAACACGAAAGATTACATTAATTAATACACTAATTGCAATTAAATATGTTTAAAAGAACATTAGAGTGGTCCTGCTTACCTGATGGAGCCACATCATGTTCCTAATCTTGTCTAGCCTAATCATGCTCAACATGTTGATCATGCTCTACATGCTCTACATGCTCTAAAGTTGAAACATGAAAGGTTACATTGATTAATACACCAAATGCAATTAAAGATGTTTAATTGTATTAATCCATACTGCGTTTTGTATAGCACATGAATACATCCAGTACCAGGATGCACACCATGGCCTTCATCGGCAGGTTGCGCTCCACCCTCACTAGGCTGCATTCCAATGTCATGTGCAGGATTATCATTGCTTATCTGTGTAAAACAAATAGGCACATTATTATGGTGGAAATTAATATTGAACAGATTGCACAAGTATTCAATTTGAAATAAACTTTATTGAGTTTATTTACCTGCGTGTTGGATGCAGTGGAAGATTGTGTTTGCCTAGTTGAGACTCTTAGTTGTTCAGACAAGGCTCCATAGCCTTAGTCGAAGGAAATCTTCAGGTCCTCTTCTGTGGGCACTCTGCTGAAATCAAAGCCTTGCATTTTTGCATGCAATCATGAATTTTGCTTCTATGGTGTGATAAAACCAAAATTGTTTGCAATTTATTATTTGGATGCAATATTTCATTTATTGATACTTACAAATCGTGTGGCTACTTTCATATAACCACCAGAGCCAAGTTTGTGCTACTCGTGTTTTTCTAGTCTTGCCTTTGTTGCCTTTGATGTGTCGGGCAGCCTATGAAAATTTTGAAATACGTTAGATTATGTAAAAAAAAAGATTAATCAGTATATAATTAAATTTTTGATAGTATCGCATACCTTCCTTGGCCCGTTGGTATCTTTCCTTTCTTCTTTTCAGCCTTCTCCTTTCCATCTAACACCAAGTCCTTCCACTCCCTTTTCAGAATCATGGGGGGACACTCGTACTTTCTATTCTTCTCTAAATGTGACCTATATTGGTCCCTCACATACTTTATATAGGTACCAACTTTCTTAAGGACCTTGGTTCGGTTGAATTTTTTATCACTGAACAACACAACTAAATGGTTAATGAGCTCATCTTTTAAATCTTGATTTTGGGCATTCCACCGTGTACATACGAAGAGCTCCAATGAAATATCACTTAGATGTTTATAAAAAACATCATTTCTTGTAGGAGCAGGATGTATAATTAGAAACTCAGAAGGGCAAGGTGTTTGGGTTGCTTCCAAAAACTTAGATATGTGCACGAATAATATAGTAGAAATGGAGGCACTCGCATTGGGATTGGAAGTCTGTATAAAGAAAGGATTTGATTCGGTAGAAATAGAAGGTGATTCTCAAATTTGCATTTAGGCAATCACATCAGGGAAAACACCAAACTGGAAACTAGACAATTGGATAGGAGCAATCAAATCCCTTCTTCAGAAGTTAAATGAATATACCCTATCACATGTCTATAGGGAAGCTAACAAGGCTGCGGGCCTCCTGGAAAACTGCGGAGTAAAACAAGGAAAGGTGATAAAAGTTGACAATTGCATGGAGCAATGGTCAGAACTGCCAACACTTCTAATCACCGACAGTTTGGGCAGATGAAAGATCTCTGAAATCTCTAAAAAGTAGTGAGCTGGGACAATCAGATGGGATAACAGATAAGACTCGAGCAACATTTAGCCAAAGCATTAGGAAGTTGTGCCAGACTCACAAGACAAGCGCAAGCATTTATTGGAAACTGAGGGATAAAAGGTGTTAAGGCACTACTCCAGACTCAAACTTCAGAAGGACAATGGTGTATAAGTTCGGTGTGCACTGTATTTGCTCGAACAAGATGTTCAGAGGCCAGTGCAAAATAATTTTCTCAGTCGGTTCCCTGCAAGCGATCGAAGCAATAGAGCAAATAACCTAGGAGATCCTGCAGGAGGGGAACCACTGGTGCGATGGCAGAATCTATGAGGTAGTCCTAAGCCTATTAATAGATGTTCTGGGTGCTAGAGAAGTACCGGTGGAGAAGCTTGGGGGTTTTGTTACGCTGATCAACATTGAAGCGGTGGCAAATGCTATCTTGGAGCTGCCCGCGGAAGGTATGGTGAGCTCCCTGAAATATATCTTTGGAGAAAACGGGGCAGGGGGAGATGAGAAAGAAGTGGAGGTTGAAGTTGGGGAGGAATGCACTAGCATCTCGTAACACCAGACCAAGGCAATGAGCTGCTTCCTAGGCAATGCATGGGATGTATATCGGGTGGGCATAATCAACAATGACATGAATGCCTTTGCAAGGTTTGTTCAAAATGAGGATTGGTTCAACAAAAGGAGAATGAAACATGCAGTAAAGTTGGGGTATGCATTGGGAGTAGTATATAGCTATGTAGTAGCATAAAGCATGATAAGCATACAGTCAGATATATAGTGGCTATAAACAGGAAAATATTGCCATTTTGTAAATCAATATAATAGGGCGCTATCCCCACTGTTAGCACTTACTTTAAAAAAAAATAAAAAATAATTAAAACATTTTAAAGTACGTGGGACCTTCTCTATCTTTATGGGAAGGAAATCCTCGGTCACCACAAATGTGATCGGTAATGTTCCTGTACTATTAATATGGGAAGATCCAGGAAATGCTGCTAAAACATCACCAGTAGTAGTGGCCTTTGCATCCACAGGTACTGACACATGTAGTGGCATGTGTTCGCTGCCAAAGGGTGGACTACCGAATGCCTGCATGGTATGTGTTGCCGACATTTCAAACGATAATATAGGCACAAATGATGGGGTCAGATGATGTGTTATATGCGCAGGAAGATGAGGATTGACACTTGTACCGTCCCCTACTTCCCGGGAAACACTTGCAGTACCTTGATCACGACCAACAGCATGATCATGAGGATGCAAATAATCCTGTAAAAACAACACATATTTTAGTTCATGACATAAAAGAGTACAAAATATAAAACCATGAATGAACTTATGTTATAATTAAAGATCTCATGACAGCTTACTTCCAAGTTTTGTGCTCTCTCAGACAATATTTTAACCCTTTCTCTTATCTCATCTGTTTGAGGTACTACGAATATCAACTGAAGGATTTCTTGATTGCATTTTTTTGGGCCTTCCTCATCATATCCACAGGGTTTGTGGAAAATTCGATGTCATCATCGCATAATAGTGACTGCACCTCCATATGGATGCTCTCCTGTACTATTGGTGCCTTTCCCCGATCAACCAACTGCAACAAGAATATTAAAAATATTATCAAAATTAACCCAATAAACTCATGAAAAAAACATAATAATAAAACATTTTGCTCGTATCTAATTTGTACAATTACAATGAGGTAAACCTATCAGATAGAAGTGCCTGAAGATGGATTGCGATCTGTGCTCTAGGCCAGAGCCTTCCTCGTATGATCAATGTCCCGCTGTGACAAAAATTAAATATAAAAAACATTACCGAAATGAAACCAATAGACTTACGAAAAAAATAATAATGATAAAATGGTATATTGGAGTCATTAATTGGAGGTTGGGTAAAATGGTATATATATAGTACATACCACCCCCATAGTAATTGTGTTTGTATCTAAGCGATTCAAAATGTAATCAATTAGCAACTCTTCCCCTCCAGTTATTGATTTTATCGCACATACGAATACACGGTTTCCCTCTTGCACATCGAATATACAATTGGGTTGCTTATTTGTTGACCCAGGTTGTGTAATATTTATAAACCCTGCAATATTCCCTGATGCTTTTGGCCTCCCGTCAATGTACCTAGCCACTCCTTTATTTTGATCCTTATCTTTTAGCTGTATATAATTTGTTGATAGTGCATACCTACGCATACTTCATGTATATTGAACCAGCTTCATCCAATCATTGTAACTATAACAGGGTCCAACATACTCCATCAACTCAGTAACTTTATCGTAACAGAATTTTATGCCGTCCATGCAAAATAGGCCCAAACCATGTAATGACGATGGTGCTATGCGATATATCCTCTCGTTGACACAAAGATCAGTGTTTATTGGAGGAATTTCCTTGAGTGCCCATTGTTTCCGTAGATGTTTGTACCTCAAGGGCACCTCGATGTCACCTATGCTCTCATCATCATAAGAACATGACCCCCCTTCAGCAAGAAAAAATCTCATGCGTTTACGGAATTTTCTTCTAATCTTTTGACCTCTAGTTGATCTCCCTCTTTTAGACCTACTACATGTCTCGCTTTCCTCTTCTCTTCTTGAATTTCCCTCGCTTGAGGAAGACAAATTTGACAAATACCTATTTTGTGGTACCTGCACTCATAAGGATGTTGAATGAAGTTCTTTCATAGTGATGTGATCTGAAGGTGACATTATGATTAATCTATCATTTCATCGCTAGAAATTGACAGGTTATAAGGTAATCAAGTCTTGATAGATTGCAAGTTATTGTTACTACCGTCCAAATGTGTCCATCACAAATCAAATCTACTTAACATTTTAACTCCCAAACTTTGTAACAAGTGTTAAATGTGACTATGGTCCACCAGTTACACAACCAAGGCGTCAAATGTATTCTCTAATTGTAATCAAAGGACTTTTTCTCTTCATTCAAGTAAATAAACTTGAAGGGAAACACCACCAAGTGGTTTATTGGACACCTACATGACTAAAAATAACAACAAATTTACATTTAATTTCCATATGTCTAAGTGGTTAATAGGGAGGGAGTGTGTACTAGGCCTGGTAAAGTCATCATAAGTTTATGCTTTGGCAATAAAAATTGTTTAAGTCATCTTAAATCTTCCTATGTCTAATTGCTAGGAGACTTTTGGTATGTTTTAAGGTAGGATGAGTGGTCGCATCAATGTTCTAATTCTCTATGAAAAGGTTTCAACATCTTCAAATAGTGAAAGTTAGTACTTATAGTCATTTGAAACAACAACATTTTGATTATGTATGATGGTAGGATTTGATAACTTAAAAGAATTGGCTACCTAACAAACTTAAAGTTAAAAGAAACTTTTTCAGTTTAAGGGGTTAGCACTTTCTTTCATCTTTGCATATTGGTTTGATGCTTCAAATGATGCATTTTTTATCCCACTTCTATCATATTGTATTCCCATCCCATTGCAATTTTTGGAGGAGTTGATACCAAAATTTCATATCCGATACCACGTTCTTGAAGCAATTTTCTATGTTTTTATAATTTTTCTAAAGTTCTTTTGTGTTGTATGGATCCATACAAGCTTGAAATGCTCTGAGATCATTGGTGTAGATAAATATATGTGTTCCCTTTCATTTTCATTTGTTTTGAGGTTCTCAATCACTATTTTGTGGGATTAAACAATCAAATACAGGGACTGCCCTGTTGTTCCTGTGTAAGGGTTTGAGGGCTAAATAGAAATGACATCCACCAATCCACCCACTGTCTTGGAACTGTAACTCGGTGGATTAGTGTGCATCATGGTGGATTTGATGGAGTTTCAAATCTTGTTCTTTAAATTCCATTTATGTTTTTCCCTTGTCTTGGCTTGTTACATTGTTTGGGAGGAACCTAAGGTTGGGTTTTCATATAAATCCTAATGTTCCATGTAAAACCTTGGGTGAGATATATTCGGCCGTTACCTTTTTGGAGTGGGTATTAAAATGACTTATGTCTCATTGTTTTGAATTAAGGTCTTCATTTGAAGGTCCTTCATGCCAAGGTTCCTTTTATTAAGCATTTTGGACATGAGATATTTAAAATAAAAAATACCTTCATTTGAAAGTCTTGACATGGCATAATTTTTGAATGAAGGTTCTTCATTCAAAGGTCATGACGACATCACCTTCAAATGAAGGTTCTTCATTAATTGGTATTTTGTAATTTTGAATGTGATAATAATTTAGGGTTGAAAATAAATCCATTTGAGCCTTTTATAAATGAAAGGACATTTGATGCAATCATATGCCTTGTCAAACTTTTAACTTAATAGTAAGGGCATCATGAGTAGTTTGTTGGGCCCATTCAACAATCTCCGATGCAAGGATTGAATAGTCTAGAATGTATCTGCTATCAAGAAAGCCAATTTGTTTACCTCTATGACTATATCTCAAGCAATAGGTTTAATTGTGATGGCAATGATATTGACAAGGATTTTGTAGTCTAGGTGTTGAGAAGCATAATTGGCCACCATTCTAGGAAAGATTCTTCATTCTCACTTTTAGGTGTTAAAATTTAACAATACGTAGATTGATGAAAGAGCCCAAAGAGCCTTTCTCCATGTTATCCAAGTACACATAGCAGCGGTCTTCTCTTATACGGTTGGACATGATTTCAAGAACTTAGCTAGGAATTATTCATTTAACCTAAGGTTTTCTCATAATGCCATCATTGGAAAAGTATGATCAAATTCTTCTATTATGAAGAATTGGTCTATGTGCCTCTAGTAATCACTATAAAAATGTGAAAGACTAAGCTATTTTATTTTTTTTGTCTTATCTTATACCATTTTACGAGAATGGGGGGGGCCAATGTACGAGAAGATCTTTGGAAACTAGGCATGAAAATTGCAGGTTAAAGAGAATGGGGGTGCCAAACTTACAGTACTGATTGTCCCTTGCTCGTCGATTTTCCTTGAGTGCCCTCAACCTGGTCCTTGGCGCTGGTATTGACCTTGTTTTAGCTCCAAACTCTTCATCGGCGCTGGTATTGACCTTGTTTTCACTCCTCCAAAGTCTTCCTCAACATTGGTATTGACCTTTCACTTGTCCAATTTGACGAGCTACAACCTGCTTTAGTTAGGTTTTAGAGTATGTTAATTAAATTTAAAAAAATTATGGCACCACTTAGAGTAGTGAATATAAAGCAAGCAAAGCCTATTATGGCGCCATTTAGAGTAGTGAATATAAAGTAAGCCAAGCATATTATAGTCATGAGGGAAATAATAAAACTCTTAGGATACTTTGTGAAACCATTTTCCTTGGTTAAAGGGAGGCCATAAAATATACCTTTGGATTTTTTCAATCTTCAAATATGAGGATTTGCAAGGTTCTTAGCAACATGAGTAATGGAAATGTGTGCAACAAGATTTTTGAACACACATGGAATCTCCTTGCCAAAGAAAGGGGCTTCATAATTTAATATGATAATTTTTCTCAGCTCTAGAAATGATATGTTTCCTTAAAGAGGAAGGAGAAACCTAAAAGGTAAAAGAGATGCTTAGGAATCTCAACACTTCCTTATGATCAACCCCCTTCTATCCATAGGAATTGAACAAATTGGGCTTGGCTAAGAATGATTTCCTATAACATTGAGTTTTATGCCACTATATATTTGACCTTAAAGCTTTCCAGAAAATATCTAGGCATTGAATATCCTAAATAATGTCATGTTTTTCCTCCAAGAGAGTGAGAAAAGAGTCATTAGAAAAATGACCATTGAATACTTGGGCTATAGAGTTACGAAAAGTAGCACCTTGAATAAGTTAGTAAGGTGAATTTATTAATGTTAATCTTAATATTCCAACACCCTCCATTAAGTTTTACATTCCTCACAATAAAACATGTTGATTGAAACAAACAAATATATATAGTCTAAGCTAACATAATTTTATTTTCTTTAAGTTCTCCCTCAAGAACATCATTGGCTCGAGTTATACAAGTCCACACTATGTGATCCTTTTTCTTACAATAATAACATTCATTTTTATTTTTTAATTATTATTACCTCATGAGTATAATACATTCTCATGTTGAGAATCAACTTTTAAATCTTTTCCATTGTTCTTTATTCTTCTCCTAATAGGGCCAAAATCACATCTTCTTGTGTTTGAGAAGTTATCGAACGACTACCTTCAAAAGGCTGATGTAATCTCCATCTCAACACCAAGGGCCCACCACATTATGCATCACCAAGGAAAGACACGTGGCGATCGCCCGTGATATCACAATCAATAAACACCTTGCATCTTTGTATCATGCGAGGGCAGGCAACCGTTGATCTCCACCATCAGCAATCATGTTCATTCATAGTAGTCACCAGCATTGAACATAACCGTCAAGTAAATTTTCATCAAGATTATAACATCACCGTTGATTTTGAGCACGTGCACCTCGGAACCACTTTAGTAACTTGTCATATAATGTAGTAAAACTCGACATAAATATTAAAGCACTTTGATTAATAGTAATGTTATAATATTAATATATTATATAACAATATTATATTACATTATATGAATTATAATGATATATTTGATATATTAAGATTATATATAATCTATAGATTAATAGTAATTATATTAGATTATTAATATTATTGGTATATTAATAATAATATTAATATTGTATTAGATTAATAATAATTATAATATTGTTAAATGATTAATTATATTACAAATGAACACTGCTTTCAAATTCTTAGCTTTGAATGAATGGTTGAAGCACCAATGTTGAATGTTGCAACTCTAGTAGGCATGAATAGAAGTAGAGGAGATTGTTTGGGAGAAGAATTTTTTCTAGTGCTAGGTTATGTGTTAGGTTATATAGGGTTAGGTTATATAGTGTTTGAGCCTAGCCTCAAACACTACAATTAGGGTTAGGTTATGTGTTTTCTTTAGGGTTAGGTTTGGGATTAGGTTTATGGTTATGGTTAGAGTTTAGGGTAATCCAAATCATAACCTAACCCTTTTTCTCGAAACCTTAACCTTGACCCTAACCCTCACCTTTATCCTATCTTTATAACCCTAACCACAACCAAAACTCTAACCCCAACCCTAACCCTAATTACCTAACCCTAAATATTTTTATTTTATTAATTAGTTGCATTCACTCTAATAACCCTAAACCTATCCCTAAACTTAACCCTAGCCCTATCCCTGGCCCTAATCCTAACCCCAACTCTAAGCCAAATATAAAAACAACCCTTAATCATAATTACAATAACCCTAAAACTTAATTCTAGATATAACCCTAATACTATAATCCCTAATTGTAATCCTAAACCCTAACCCTAATTTCATATCTAATCCCAACCATAACCAAAACTCTAAATCTAACCCTAACCATAAAACATAAACCCTAATCTAACCCTAATCCTAACATTATTTTTCCTAACCCTAACCCTAACTCTAAACCTAACACTAACCCGAACACTAAATCCTAACCCTAATTAAATACCCAATCATAACCCTAAATTGTAACATGATCCTTTGAATTGGATACTACATCAAAAATTATGTGTTACAATCATTGCTTCCATTGTTGGCATTTTTACATTGGGATGCATATATTTTTAAAATCAACAAAATCTTTTAATGTCTTGCCAAAATTAATATTATTAATTGTAATATCAAACTTATAAATATGTATCCAATTTAGAACATAAATAAGAAATATATGGTAATAGTTTCTTCAAAAAACAAAGTGATGTGGACTACAAGGACTATAAGATATCCACAAAAGATATCTACATTGAAAATATTGTAGGGAAATTCAAGAAAATACAATTGGTAGATGCAAAGCCAAATAAATGTGAAATTGTGTACTATAATGATTTTAGACTATACACATAATGGATTTGTTGAAAAGGTTTTAGAAACTTTCAAACAAATGCAATTGGTAGATGCAAAGAAAAATTCCACAACCTTCACCAAAATCCTTATTGGTTTCCTTAATATGGGAGATTTGGAACAAGGTATAGACATCCATCAAAGCATAATATGAAGATGAATTTTTTCAAATGTTGTGGTTGTAGATGCCCTTTTAAAATTTATACAGAATGTGGAAGGATAGAAAAGCTTGTGAACTATTTGACAAAATGTCTCAAAGAATTGTAATCTCTCAATTTATTTTAGTGTCTATTTTGTTATACCCCATGTCCCAAATTGGGTATAACACAATAGACACTAAAACAAATTGATAGATTGTTATGAGGGTAGTGATGAGACTTTTCTAATTAGAGTGTATTCCATGAGATTACAATAAATTGGGTATAACACAATAGACACTAAAACAAATTGATAGATTGTTATGAGGGCAGTGATGAGACTTTTCTAATTAGAGTGTATTCCATGAGATTACAATTATTCGAGGTATTTTGTCAAATAGTTCATGAGCTTTGTCTATCCTCCCACATTTTGCATAGATTTCAAAAGGGCATCTACAACCACAAGATTTGAGAAAATTCATCTTCATATTATGTTTTCCTTATGATTGGTTTACTCTTATACTAAATTAATATGTTCAATTTATGTTTCCTATTTGATCTAACTATCCACAAATAGCAATTTAACAGTGAAAAGATATGATCCTACTTTGGTATAAATTGTATATGCAATATCAAGGTATGAATTAATATGTTCAATTAAGAGATGTTAAATGAAATGAATAAAACTAATGTAATGTAAATAAGGGAGACCAGTGCCTTATTGGGTAAAATGGAGTCAAATGAAAGCCTTTAATGAATGGTTTCTATCTAGCAGGTCCTCTAATTGTTTGGCATATAACTATGAGTTTACAACTACTATAAACATGCAAGAGTGTAATTGATAAACCCTACTTGAGGCAGAATGTCAAATCTAATTATCTGATTCTTCTTATTGATCCAAATGGAATTCCTAGATTACTGTAATTTATTGAAAGGAATTTTAATTTTTCTTTAAAGAATCCAATAAACCAAATCACACAGAAACAACAAATGTGTATTGATAAATCAAATATATACTTGATACTTCAATTTAAACAACCAAGAAACATCAGATTGGAGACAATCAAATAATCACAAGAATCCAACAAACAATTGATACCAGAATGAAGCCACTAAATCAACAGTCTTTCATTATCTCCTTCAAAGTTCATACATGCAACATAGTCTCCTTCAATGTCATCATTTCTGAAAATTTAATGCTTACAGCAGTCTATCTTATTCTAATTCTATCTTCTACCCCTTTACATTTATCCAACAATGGATACTTATACATCAGTTTGCAAAAGGATGTGCCTTTTCAAAAAGGTTTAAAGCATAAAAGGTTTAACAAATCCACTATTAACTAATTTCTCTTAAGCCACAAATGGACTACAGACATATGCTCTGTATAATCCTCGCGCTCATAAGTGTCAGCATCTCCCAACGCATCGTAGATCACAATCTCCATCATTATCATTCGCTCATTTTTCTCACATGCTGCATCCAATATCACATCTTTCGCAGTGGTTGTCTCCAACATCCCTTGGAGTATTGTTTCGCACTCACTTTTCCATGTAGTCACTTCCTTCGTTTTCCCTTCATCATCACATAACTTGGTCAATCTATCTTCGGCAGCCTCTGTCAATCCCTGCATATCCCCTTGTAACTCCTCAAAGAAATCCCTGTGCCTATCCATAATACAATTGGAATTTTCAATCTCTTCATTACTAGGAGTGTCCTGCTCCAATTCCTCAATTCTTTCCTGAATTCTGCTATCCACTCTCCTGTGTTCCTTTATTGCATCTACGTATTGTGAATGTTTTCCCCAGAGTTTATTTAACCAAGTGGTTAAAACAACCTGCCTTTTTTTATTATTGCATAAAATGCATCCATTCTCCCTTGAGAGTATGCAATTGACCCTTCCCAACGGTCTTTTTTCTATGAACTCTCACCTTGAGTGAGCATCCTTGTTGGTTCTGTTACACCACCTACCAAGTCTTTCAAGCGTTCATTCTCTCTCAACATCCTCTCATTATTGGTTGTGTACATCTCCCTTTCCCTTATCAATGCTTGGATTTGGGCTTTATTCAACTTGGCTATATTTATCCCAATATTAGCAGTCGCTATAGGATCAACCTCCCCAGCCTTCAGGGTCATGACATGTCTGAATGCCTTTTCAGTATCAATAACAATTGATTTCTTGTGAGGAGGATACAAGGCCCAAATCATAAATGTTTCATCATCAGGATTGTATCTTGATCCTATGTATACCTCTGTCACCTTCTCTATACTGATCTTGTGGGTAGCATTGTTATCTTTTAAGAAACTATCAAAAACTAATGCAGAATTCATATCCAAACCTGGAAAAATCATAACACCTGCCTTTTCAAGCAGCTCCCTCCCCTTTTCAGGGGTCATGTCAATCATCTCTTTGTCTACTTCATCCTTTAAGATTTTTAACAGTTGGTCCTCATTCCCTGGAGTGACATTGTCAACCTATCCCCTTATCTCTTCCCCTTTTTGCTTATATAAAAATGTCTTAAACTCTGAGGTCTTTATAAATTCATCATCTGATATGAAAGACCTATAGTCTTCATGTCTTGTATCTACATCCATGGTTTTCTCAACATTTGTTTCTCTGGAAACATAGGCATACTCTTGAGTCTTCATTCTTGAAACTTTCCTAGATGAGCTTTGTGGCCTGTCTATTTCTGAAATCCCCTTAATGGAGGATAACAACTCAGCATCCACCAACTCCTAATTATGTTTTTCAATCACAATTTCAGCTTCCTTTGCCTCCAGGTTCCTAATTATGTCATCAATTTTAAAGGGCACATGATGGTACCCTCTGAGATTTAATTTGTTTTTGGCAGAGTGGATATACCCTTCTGGATCAAAGTTCTTTCTCACTGGTGCTCTTCTCATGTTGTAGTGCAATAATTTGTCCAGAATCACATCATAACCTTCCTTGGCTAATACAGTGAAATCACTAAAACACAATGTACTGGGCATAAAAACATGTTTCCCATATGAACTTAAGTTCATAACACTAGAGTAATCCATTTGCCTAACAATTTCTAGGTATGCAATTCTATCCGGGACAGTTCTAGGCAGAATGAAAGGTGTATCCTCAAATCCATAAACCCTAATCACTGTGGCATTCTCTAAGCAATACCAATCCCCCCATTTGTGGTTAATTGGTCCATTGTAATCTCTAGGCCTAAGAAACCTTTCTACTTGTTCAGATAAAGAATAATCACAAGGATGGCTAAAAAATCTATACAAGGGTTTCACAAAGAATTCTTCAAAATGCAAGAAATTTGAATTGGCAAACCTGCTGTCCCGAACAGCAGTCCATAATTGAACAGGAAATGGCCTACCTTACTTGTCGGATTGTGAAATCCTCAACTCCTGGGGCCATAAACCTAACTCTTGTCCAAAATACAACACTAAGTGCATTAGCAGTGAGTAATTTCTGAGATGGAGAACAAAAGCACCACTCTTTATCTCCATCAAACCTGCATCTAGCTCCTTAAAAACATGTACAACATAGTCAAATGATCTGGAATTATGATACTGAATGTCTGCAGCAATCACCATGGGCACAACTTCCATATGCTCAGGTACCTCCATCCCTAATACCTGTCCCACTAAGTAGTAAGTATATTTTAGGTAAGGTTCAAAGAGGTCTACATGAAAGGGTGGTCCCTCACTGTCTTCTATTGGAGTAGGTTTTCCATGAAACCTAATTTTGTGCAGAGGTAACCTCCACCCTTTATAAATGGTGTCCATCCTTTTGAACTCACTATTGAGCTCTTCACTCACTACTTTCTCACTGCATATTCCCTCCATTCTGAAAACCTCAGCAATTGCATTCTCAGATACATGTATCAATGGATTCCCTGACAAATCACATATAGCTTTGTTTTTCAAATCATAGTGTCCGGCCAACAATTTTACCAGTTCGACATCAATAAAAACATTAGGGCACACTAATTTCCCTAAATTGAGCCTCCATGGATTGCATACTAGCTCAAAGCAATTTCTCCTGTGGTAATGGAAATTGAATAACTCATAGCCTCTAATCGGAGTCCAAACATCACCTATAAATTTTCATTTGTCGTCCAATTTGTCAACTTCCACTTTGAGTTGTGTAGAATGCCTAGCTTTAGGTCTAGAACCAGGTAACTGGTCTATGAGGTCTTGATTTAGCTTCCTTTCAGTACCTTCTGGTTGCAACTCAGTCTTTTTATTTTTTGCTTTTGATTGGCTTCCCTCCTCGAGTTTTCTTCCCTTTAGTTTTCCTGAACCAGTGCCTTCCATAAATCAATTTTTTACGAATTCTGAGAGGACAAGAAACTTACTGTAACTTCTTCCAAACTCAAGCCAGGTGAATGCCTTAATTTCTTTGTTGGTTCCCTTGCTCTCCTTCACTTTGAATTCTGTGAGACAATGATTTCAATTGATCATACCCTGATATGCAAAATCTCCTACGCTTTGTGGCGCCATTAATGTCTTTACTGATCGAGACATGAATGCTGCAAGTTTTTTTTTTGAAATTCTCGCTGTCACATCAGGGCTCATATCGGCAAGACATTCCAAATCTCTGGCTGATCCACCTATTCAACGTTCACCCATCCGCCAAGATGTCCTTCAGTTTCCCTGACATCACAAGTCTCCCCGATAGTTTCTTTCCTTTTGCTTTTTATATTGCCATGACTTTCACCGAAACAACTATCGCTCAAACTTAATGAATCGGGCCAACAGTTCTTTACCTTACTCTGAAAGTACTTTGTCTCACCGAGATGTTTACTTTATCGACTTATGTCGCCGAGACCAAGCAATTTTTTCTGCCAACAAAATAATACTCGCTATGATGTCTCTTAAATCTCCCCGCGGTGACATGTCTCACCGATATGCCTCTTCTTCGGCAAGACAATGAGCATCGTCTTATCGATAACCTTTATCTCCGCATGCTCAATTCTATCGGTGTAACCCGAGGGGTCGGTAATACTTTTATGAACTCTTCCTGACATCGTTTGTCTTACCGATTGAGTCCTCCTTTTGCTCTATCGGCAAGACCAATAGCACTTCGGCGAGTGTTTTGAAATCTCTCTTCGACGACCAAAGTCTCTTCGATAGACTTTACTTTTCTCCAATCGGAAAAAGGTAACTTAGCTCGATATGACCTCACACCGTCACGCTGATACCTTTTGTCTTGCCGATAAGTAATACAAACCCGCATTCTCCTAGTGTATAACTTTATCGGTATGACCCGTTTGATGTCCCGTTGATAAGATCACATCGGTAAGACATTTCAAACCTCTGGCTGATCTGCCTGTTCAATGTTCAACCATCCACTAAGACGTCTTGCAGTTTCCCTGACATCACAAGTCTCCACGATAGTTTCTTTCTTTTTTATCGCCATGACCTTCACCGAAAAAACTATCACCCAGACTTAATGAATCAGGCCAATAGTTCTTCACCTTACTCCGAAAGCTTTTCGTCTCACCGAGATGCTCACTTTATTGACTTATGTCGCCATGACCAAGTATTTGTTTTGTCAACAAAACGATACTCGCTGTTATGTCACTTAGATCTCCCCACGATGACATGTCTCACCGATATGCTTTTTCTTCGGCGAGACCATGCGCATTGTCTTCTCGACACCCTTTATCTTCGTATGCTCAGTTCTATCGGTGTAACCGGAGGGGTCAGTAAGACTTTTTGAATTCTCCTCGGGATCGTTTGTCTCACCGAGTGAGTCCTCCCCTTGCTTTATTGGCAAGACTAATAACGCTATGGGCAGTGTTTTAAAATCTCTCTCCGATGACCAAAGTCTCTCCGATAAACTTTACATTACTCCAATCAGCAAAAGGTAATTTAGCTCGATGTGACCTTACATCATCACACCAATACTATTTGTCTTGTCGATAAGATATACAAACCCGCATTCTCTCTGTGTATAACTTGATAGGTGTGACCCTTTTGATGTCCTGTCAATACATTTAGGATATGTATATTATCATCGATGAGACCTACATCAACTTATGCCGATATTTTCATATGTAAAGATTTTAATGTCAGATGAAATTTATGGGGCATTATGGCACAATTTTAAATCGGATTTTGGTAAAAAATGCTATGTGAGGATTTTTTTGTCTGCATTATGAATCTTTTTTGGGAGACTAATAATCATGAAGAAATAATGAATTTGTCAAAATTTGACAGTTCCAACAGCATGAAGGTTTGATGTTTCATGACAATACTAGCATTTGAGTTATAATGATATATTTAGAGCTCATGGCTCTCCTTTGAATAAACATATCACAATTTTGAATAATATAATCAAGGGTTATGGCGTTCATCTCATTGTTATGGTGTGTGTGATTTCCATTTTTGCTTTAATTCAAAGAGTAAATTAAAATGCTTGGATGGAGTCATAGATGGATATGTTTGTAAAGGGATTTGATAAGAAGTATTGAGTTAGGATAGAAATTGACACTGTTGTAATGCAGTATTTTCAGAGATCTTATATGTTATGTGTTTGAACCTGTTATGGAAATCTAAATATTTGTGAATTCGACTCCCCAATAGTATATGGCACTGGCCTAAATCGTATGTGTTTGTAAGGTTCTGTGTCTATTTGTCTTAGCTTAGAGCTTACTGCCAAATTGCAAATTAAATGACTATCTTAAGTGGTGAAATTTCATTGTAATCATCTCATGCTCCAAGTAGTTGATACTATTGATGCTTTTCTGTTGTTTAAATTCATATATCAAGTATATATATATTCAGTTTACCGATACACATTTGTTGTATTGGTGTGATGTGATTATTTGGTTCTTTCAAATAAAGATTAAACCCTTCTAGTCAATCACAGTAACTAAAGAGTATTAATTGGATCAATAAGAAGAATCACATAACTAGGATTGTCATTCTATCTCAAGTAGAGTTTGTCAATCATTTACTTGCACATTTATACAAGTTATAAACTACATCTGTGTGCCAAACACTTTGAATTATTGCCATCATAGATTACACTTTTATAGATCTTCATTAGACTCCATACACCCAACAAGGCAATGGTCTCATGCTTTCATCTTTTGGTTTATCCATTTTATTTTTTACATCTGTTAACTGAACATATTCTAATATAATTCAAATATAATTAAAATTAAAAACATCATAAATTAATTATGTAACCACATAAGTCAAATATAATTCTATCAAGAAATTAATATCAAATAGATAATACAATCACATAACTCATACATTTCAATGTCATTGATCTTCTTCTTCATCCAACTCTTTGTCTGTATCATCCGAATCCAGATTCAACATTGTAAGGATTGGTCATATCATCATCATCGTCATTGATATCAATTTCGATAATGTCATCATCCACATGGATATCATCTTCATGAACATTAACTCCTACATCATCATGATCTAGTTCCTCCTCTTCGACATCTTCGTCAGGCACATCATCAACTAACTGTTGATCCTGATCATCATCTACATCATCTTCTATTTCTTCAGTATCTTCTTCTTCCACCACATTATACTTTACCGGCCTTCCTCTTGGATCATGTCTAACAACATATGACCAACCCGCTTTACCTAGAACCTCTGAGTAAAATACCTGCTCACATTGGCTTGGAAGAACATAGGGCTCATTTCCAGCTCACTCAAAATACCTTGTATTAACCATGGTAAATCCATTATCATGTTCAATAACAGTTCTCTCGGGATCATTTTCATTCAATCGTAGCCTGTACCATAGGACGACAAACAAAACTAATTTGAAGGACTTAAAGTCACACTCAAGTATATCATCCAAAATCCCATAGTATTGATTTTCTGAGACTTCTGGATGTATGTCACTTCTAGATGAAACATTAGTCACCTGGAAGACTGCAGTTATCCCAGAATCACAAGTTTTCTTCGTGTCATCCAACTTTTTGATTCGAAATTTATGACCATTGCACCACATAGCCTTGTGGTGTTTCACCTGCAATATGTCAAACATGCAAAACTTATTGCAATATCGTCAGTTGATAAACATATTTATTCTTGGCCGAATGTATGCAAAGAAAAAAATCTCAACATATATATACATCAATATAATTCAAAATAATTAAATAATATGGGTGATTAATATATTTATACATACTTGTTTATCTCTTAAACCATATGCTAAATCATTTTCCCTTGGTGTAACACTGGAATCTCCATTACGATGAGATTCTTTAACCAATGAAGCCACACCTTCCCATGTTAATGCGTGACCAGATTGTTGACATCGTTCAATCCATACCGTCATCCAATCAAGATTGTTTGCAACGTACAAATGTAGTGCATCCCACTCTCAACTAGCTATATCAAAAAAAATTGAAATTCACAAACGACGTATAATTAGTTAATTACCACGGTATACAACCTTAATTTATAATTAATCAATATTGAAGATTAATAATTAAATAAGTACAATATACATAAAAACCAAATGTATAATGTATTCTAATTAATCTCCATGACCATCTTATAATTACCTGACACTTTCTTCAATCTACCTTTCCCCATCAGGTACTCCCCTTCGAATTTGTTAATGGAGTTGGGATCCCAAATGCGATCTACATGGATCTTTGCTACAAACTTAGGAAGATATTCAGTAATGTACACCATGGTCTGGTATACCATGTATCCCTCCACCATAGAACCCTCGGGATGTGCTCTCTGTCTAACCAAAGCCTTCAAAAATTTCAAGTGCCTCTCAACCATCCACATTGACCTTGTGTGTATAGGTCCACACAATTCAATCTCCTCAACTTGGTGTATGAAGTAGTGTTCTTGTGCATTGAAAAATGTCGAAGGTAGACACTTTTGCATTTCACACATTAGACGAGGAATTCTTCTCTTCCAAAAATTTATATCTTCTTTATGGATTGCTTTAGATGATAGCCATCTACAAGTGATTCAAGGCACAAATATATTAATGAGATTTAACAAAAATATACAACAAATTGAACAAATATCGCTACTTACCTCATGTATTTTCCAAGATCATATATAACTTGCTTGACATTGTTGTTGAAGTTGTTTGGGATAGATAGAGGTAGAACGTACTATAGCAATTATAAAATGATCTTTTCATTAATATTTTTCCAAAAGTAGTAAACATAATACACTAAAAAGTACATGTAGTATACAAATATATATATAATATACCAGAATAATTACCTTAATGAAGGTATGCAAATCATGCGTTTTCATCCCTGACCCAAATTCACCTTTCTTTGTTATGATATTGTTTATGTTCGCAGCAAATCCTGTGGAAAATTGAATTTTTTGTATGACTTGTTTTATAGCATTGCTTTGCTGCTCCGTTAATAACCAAGGAAGGGCACTTATATTCATTTGGTCTCCATCGCTATTTAATTGAATGACATTTTTCATTGCATGATTGGCTTCCTGAATGTCACTACAAATTTTGACAATTTTTTCTTTGTCATGCCTTCCATCCAATATTTTCCATAACGTTTCTGTCATATTCTTTCTTATATGCATTGTATCAAACAAATGCACAATTTGTAGCTACTCATAGTAGGGCAACCTACTAAATTATATGGGATAACTTTTCAGTCTCTGTGGAAGCCGACCATTAATGCCTTGACGACCTTCATGAAGCATATAAGTTAAACAGATTAACAACGACAATCATTGTCAATTATAGCATTAGTAAACACAACATAATATAAAAATAAAAATTCAAAACATATCATAAATGATAGATAAACAATTTGATCTGATGTATAACCTTGACGATTAATTCTATTAAATTCCAAGTTCCGTAGGTGATGTGTCATTCTTCGTGGTTTTGATGTAGTCTCTTCTTTCCCATTGAAAAGATGTTTTTCAGTAGTTCGATACTTATGATTTCTATGGAGGAAGTGCCTATACTCATCAAACACCTGCTTTCCTAAACTTGTTGAACGATGAGATTTCATCTTTGGACCACAAATTGGACATGCAAATTTTTCCTTTGTTTGAAGACCTACAAATCATATATAATTGGATTAAATATGTTAATTTTTATAATTATATATAATGAATAGATTATTTAAAAAACATGCATGATATCTACTTCATAAAATTAAATATCATTAAAGTCATGCAATCGAACGTTATAACATACCAGAAAAATGTGTTAGCCCTGGGGCATCATGAATTGTCCATACAAGCATTGCATGGAATTGAAATTGTCTTTGTCCTATTGGTCTAGATACGTCATACATAGTTACGCCATTCCATAACTTTAGTAACTCGTCGATAAGAGGTTCAATATATACATTCATATCTTTAACTTGGTACTTACCTAGTTGAATGAATAAACATTACATAATTATTATAACCATTTTACTGCAATATATATAAATTCATGTACATGACTATTAAATGAAAAAACATATAAGTCATTATGCAACAAATAAGACAAATGAGATGCTACTACGTTAAAGAAAATTGATGTAAACAAATACCTAGAACAATCATTGCCATTATTATGCTCCCTCTTTATTGACATCCATGGAGGAATGTTATTGTTGATAACAAAAACAGGCCACACCGAGTAAATAGATATCAGCTCTCCAAATGGATTGACACCATTTGCTGCCAATGAAAGCCTGAGATTACGAGGTTCTTCTTTAAAGTGTGGCCATTTTTCCTCCATGTCCCTAAATGCAGAACCATCCGTAGGCATTCGAAGAATCTCATCTCCACTTCTATTACGTGTATGGTAATCCATAAATTGCGCTAAGCTTTTGCACCTAAATAATTGTTGCATACGTGGAATAATGGGAATATAACGAAGAACCTTGTGAGGCACCTTTTTTGTTAATTGATCTGTTCGATATCTACTGATATGACATTCCGGGCATTCTGTTGCAAATTCATATTGTTTATGATATATAATATGATCATTGGGACATGCATCTATTTCTTGATACTCCATTCCAATATCTTTCATAATGCTAGATAAATCTCGGTATGAGCGAGGTAAAATATTTGATGGTGCTAACAAAAATTCACCAATCAATCTACAACAAAAAATAATTTCTTAATATAAAGAATATTAAAGGTACATACTTCATCCTTTATTTACTAGCGATGAACTAACAACAATTAAAATAGATGAAAAAAGATGACATATATGACATACCTTAACATCCATGAGATTGCTATGTTGGATAAACCATTCATAACCTTCAAGTTCACCAACAACAATACAATAGAGAGAAGAGCTATTAGGGAGCCTTCATAAAGGGGCTCGTATGCCTTCTCAAGTACAGGTAAATCATGAACATCATCAAAGTTATCTTGATCAACATGATCAAATGTGCCACTACATGTGTCATGGATCAATGTATTTGTACCATCATCTTCAATTGTATTTTCTGGTGCATGATCATCTTCTTCCATAGGATCATTAACTTCATCTTCGATATTCACAGCTCCATGTTCCTCTGCTTGCAAAACCACATTCTTTGGGCCATGATAATTCATATCGTGTGCCCTAGGGTGCCCCACCTTTATAATAATGACAAACACAAATAAACCATGATCATGATCAAGTGATTTTATATATATATATATCAAATGTTAAAACAATATAAACATTTACAAATTCAATCAATATAAACACATATAATGAACAACTTACCAATGGATGATAATCATGCCCCCCTTCAACGTGACCATGCTGCCTACAATTTTTCTCAACTGTTGTGATTAAAAGTCTTCTCATCTTTAAACCCTTGCAATTATTGCAAGGACAATAACATTTCCCATCACCCTTTCTTTTCAATATAGCCCACAATCTAGCAACTATCTCTTCATTTTGTTCTGGACTAATATTATCTGACATGATTTTTCTTTATCAAGCTTGAATATTTAGATCTTCAAAAAATATCAAACTCACACGTACTCCAATAATTTTTAATCATACACAGGTAACAAAATATAATAATTATGATATTTTACACCAAAAAAATTCGGCATGCAACCACCCCTGCAAAAGAGAAGATAGTTTGAAGTTAATGACCCCAAAAAACACTTTCAAATGCTAATTTCAGAAATTATTAAATTCTGATTTTACAATGATTTCCAACTATTATACTCCTAAAATCAGAATATTGAACTTGCACAAAAAAATCTGGAAATGAAATTCTCAAAATGCAGCTAATAGGCCTCAACAATTAAGGCCTACTCAAGACTTTATGAAGTCACTGCAAGGTTTCCAGGCCTTACTTGATGATTTCAGCAGGAGGATTAAAGAGTTGGTAAATAGTTTTGCTGACTGGAGTGACACATCTTTCCCAGATATTGTAGATGCCCAAGGAAATGTTAGATCACTGCAGCAATGGCAAGACAAGGTAGATGAAATCATCAATGCACAAATCAAATTGATTTGTGATGACTCAGATTATGACATCCTGATGAGTAGTATGGATCATAGCAGCAAAAGTCTTTTGGGGAAAAAATCGCGAAAAAATCAGATTTAAAAAAAACATAAAAAATTGTAGAACAAGAGATAAAAACTTTTTTTTTTTAAATTGAAAGCGATTTCCATAGCATAGAGATATAGAGAGCAAAAGAAAAATAAAGATTTTAACTAATGAATTGTAGAAAATAGATTTTCAAAATTTATATTCATATTGCTGATTACATTCTTTGCATTGCACATCTTTCAAACTCAAAGCATTACTTCACATTGCATAACTAATAACTAGATGCTGATAGATGACAAAATTTCAATTACAATATAGTTTTTTACAAAGTCAACCTAAGCAATTATGCAATTACTTCACATTGCATAACTAATAACTAGGAGCAGCTGCCAATTGCAATAGCTTGTCATGGCATTCAATGAGACCACATTTCTTTGAGGTATTTTTTTGAATAGTCCATTGCCTTGTCTATGCTTCAAAATTTTCATACATGTCTACCAAAGAATTTTATCAAACAGTTCACTACCTTGTAGTTATGGCTAAAAGCCTAAAAATAGGTGCTTTCAAACAAGCTACGGATGCCTGGAAAAAATCTATCAAAGCATAATAGTAAGCAATAGCACAGACAAGGCAGTGAACTGTTTGAAAAAATGCCTGAAAGAAATGTGGTCTCATGGTGATGGAATGCCATGATGAATTCCTATGGCCATGGATTGTCATGGCATTCCATCACCATGAGAACACATTTCTAATTTCTTTGAGGCATCTTTTCCAACAATTCATCACCTTGTCTATGGTACGACATTTTTCATACATATCTACCAAAGCATTTTATCAAATAGTTCATTGCCTTGCTGCTATGGCTAAAAGCCTAAAACAAGTGCTTTTGAACAAGCTATGGATGCTTGAAAAAAATCTATCAAAGCATAATAGTAAGCAATAGCATAGACAAGACAGTGAACTGTTTGAAAAAATGCCTCAGTTAACAGCT
This sequence comes from Sequoiadendron giganteum, assembly GCA_007115665.2. Classification (NCBI taxonomy): domain Eukaryota; kingdom Viridiplantae; phylum Streptophyta; class Pinopsida; order Cupressales; family Cupressaceae; genus Sequoiadendron; species Sequoiadendron giganteum. Next base: position 363,839,342 of record CM021107.1, on the reverse strand, counting down.
CAGCGGTTATGGTTATAACAAATTTTGGCTATGTCTTGGTGGCAGTTTTGGTGCAAGTTTTCAAAGTTTGGCAAATGCAATAGTTATTCTCCAATGGACGAGATGAACAAAAAGATTCTCCAGAGACTCAACTGTTGTAACCAATTTTTGAAATGTCATAACGTGGTCCAAGTGACCAGTGACTGGTGTATTTCTGGTCCGATGCTTGTTGCTCCTTCATTTTCCCTATAAGAAGGATTTCAGGACCAAAAATATGGGTTATTAAGTTAGATATCTTTAGGTCAAGTCTAACTGAAGTTGCAGAGAGAATTTGTAAAGAGCCTGATATTATAGTGAAGATACTATTCTTAGGTTTGGTGTCATTCTGTTGTAGGTTTTAGTTTCATGGGTACTTAATTTTCAAGACAGTACTAGCATCTGAATGAAAATTACTCATTTCAAGGTCATGTATCTCCATTCAATGAATATATTATTATCTTGAATAAAATAATCAAGGGTTATTTTGTTCATCTCACTGTTATGGTGTGTGTAATTCTCATTTTGGCTTTAGTTCAAGGAAATAATTAAAATGCTTGAGTGAGGTTATAGGTGACTATGTTCATATAAGGATTTGATAAGTAGTATTGGGTTAGAATATAGATTGATGGTATTGTAAGGAAATATTATCTGAGATTTTATATGCTATGTGTCTAGAAGATAAACTTGGTTACAGTAAAAAAACAACCAACACCTTTGATATTATCTAGCTATGGCTCCCAAATCTATTGCAAATTGATCATTAGGGTTAAAATTGAAACCTTGCAAATATAATCTTTGTCCAAATCCATCAAGAATTTTCCATCAGTTATAAACAATTCCCTTATAAAGAATTTGTGAAGCCAGGTCTAAAATCTGGAAATGAAATTCTAAAAATGCACAAGACTAAAAATGAAATCTGATGAGATGTTGCTTTAAAATATGATTTTCAAACCTAGAAGTACAAATCTGACTTCACAAATGAATTCTAGAAAAAGACAATGACTACCCTCAACCTAGCGATATCTTCTTGAGTTTCTTCTAATTTTCCCCAAGAAAATCGTTGAGCAAAACAACGTTGCAATAAATAGTTCGCAGGTTAAATTTTGATTTCAATTTATGCCCACCACAATTTAACTTTGCAGGTTGAAACGTAGATGAAAAAATGGTTTGTCGAAATTCTGACGAATGTCGAGGTAAAAATTTAAAAAGAATGAAAATTTGCACAAGTGCCCGACAATACATCTGCTTATATAGCTTTCGTTAGAAGGTTTTGTCAAAAATTGGGGTCAAATGAGATAGTGTGCAATGTCATTACCTCCTTTTCTAAAAATGGTGTTGCACTAGCTACACTTTATTAAACATATATTTTCTACCAAAATTTATTGCTCTAATAATTTATCTCAACATCACACAATGGAGAGTGGAAATGTTATTTAGGATAGTGGTGTATTGATGGGTGATCTAGAAGACTAAGAAGCTCATTTTCAAGAACTTAGACAACAAGTATAGGTCACATAGATAGAAAAATAAGGTCAAATTTGAATGAAAGATGGTGATAGTTGAGCATGAGGTTGTGCAAGCAAAGGACAAATTTCAAGAAGTTGCATAGATGGTGAAGTTTCCACATGAACAAGAACTCATGGTAACAAAGTACTAACAACAAATAACATCTAAGGTCTATGTGATTTGTGTAGAATTGAAGAAAGTTAGAATAATTAACCTCTTTAGGATTGTCACATCATAGATTTTGTATCTCCAAGGACATCATCTACTTCCCCTCTTCCCACTTCTTTATAAGTTGTTTTTTGTTGTTTTTATCATCAAAAGAGACTCTAACTTGTCTAAAAAGAGGATTAATTTACCTTATAAATAAATAAATTTATTATTTTTTAAAGTTACTGTTGTTATACTATCCCTTGCCAATATTAGGTAGCAATGTAATTGTTTCCACCTACCTTAATAGTCCAAAAATCATCATAATGTGGTGACACCTTTAGTGTATTGACTACCCTAGTCCATCACCAATAACCAATCAAAGATCTAAAATGGATCCCCTTCATCAATTTTATTCCCAATGTCATGATTTTCCTACCCTCATACTTCAATCATGTGCCCAAGTTATTTTTACCAATTTTTAGCGTCTTGCTTAAAATTAGTAATCATAAGAGCAATTACTTGCTGGGGTACAAAAAAATTTATTACAAGTCATCCAACGAAATTTTGTTCTCAGAATGAAAGTATGTTTAGGAATGATTTACAAAAACGTTCAACAGTTCAGACTAAATTGGTTGAACAGTTCAATAAAGCAGAAAATAAACAAATTTCATTGAAGAAAATAATGTTCAAGTTGAACCATTCATCTACCTGATTTGATTCCTAATCAATGCAGAAATAAGAACAAGAATGAAAGAAATCAATCATTTGATTACAGAATATGTTTTAGAGAAATTGAAATTGAATTGTTTCATTGTGAAAATGGAATAAATTCATCAGATAATGGAAGCCATTACATGCCATGAATAATTCATTTATTGAGAAAATGTTTTGTAATCCCACACAAGCCGTGGGAGTAGCCTGATTTGATTTCTAATCAGAAATCAAATGTTGAGTACAAGAAAATGAATATCACACAAATTAAAATAAGGTAAGAACAAGGAGAGAAGGTGATTTGTCATTGCCTAGAATGATGAATCATTGTCACAGTTGTGCTGATATTGGTTCAGCTTCGGTGTCACATTTAGCTCCAGCTCCGAGGTTTACCTGCAAAATTGTGAAGGGTAGCGTTAGAGAAATGAAAAATTGCATTCTACCTTATCCATACATTACCAACAAAGATGTAATCTCACTCTATCATGCATTCATGAGATGATTGGCCTTAAGAAGTAGAGCATGAAAGAGAATCAAATCCATTTTTTACTAACTGGTTTGTGTCATGTGCAGGAACAGGAAATGTAACGTTGTTGCTGATTTTCATATATCAATAACAGTGGGGTAAAATGTGGATCCCACAAGAGTAGAGCCCATCTAATCAAATGTTAAGAGGAAAAAGCATCTACTTTAGTGAACCAATGAACAAGCTCATGTCAATAGAGTTTACAATGCCTAGTCATTTAAAAAGAGATATCACCGGTTTAAGGAAGTAACAAAATAAAAGTTCCTTTTCCTTTTATCAGAATGTACAAAAAATTTATGTTATCTCAATAAAGCCACAAGAGGATCATATATGAGTAGTCATTATTCATTTTTCAGCATAGTAACAGTCACATTGCAGTATACAATGTCATGAAAAATTAGTGAACAACATGGAGATCTGGAATTGAATTAAATGAAGGGCAATAACAAATTTTAAATTAATGAATGTCATGCTTCTTTAGCAAGAGGGAAATGCTTTGTATATGTTTACAAAATGTGTCACAAAATACAGTCTGCCAGGAACAAGAGACAGCTTTTCATTGATATTTTTGTTCACAAAATGGCAAAGTGTGATACAAAATATTGTAGAATGTAGAATATAAGTGAACAAACAGAGCATGGAGGAGCTCAGGCACTCCTATTTTTCAAGACCTTATTTTTATCAAAAAATGCCTTTAAAGTGCATGAAGCCAAGTGAGAAGTTTCATATGGCATCTAAGGCTGAGAGTTACCAACATCAAATGAAATAATCACAGGGTGTAGACGTCATAAAACACAGTCCATTTGGGTTTATGCTGAAAGATAGTAATATCAAACGAGACATAAGCCTTATGTTTTGAGGTGAATGATAGAATGCGTAATAGGAAGTTGGAAGGTTTTTTACCTTTTAAGTTTGTAGGCAATGTTCTCACGTAAATCTTGGACCCTTAACAGAGGCACAAATTCAAAGGGGCGACTCCTTGAATCAAAACCCTCAAAGTAGAAATAATGGAGCTAGGCCCACAAGCAAATGGAAATCTCAAATGCAAGGGAAATCTGATAGATTCACATAAACCTAAAGGAGAAAGTGCAGAATTAATGGCAAACTGTTAACAGAAAAGCATGATTTTAACCGGTTTCTTACACATTTGAGTATCTTGTAGCAAAAGCTCGAATGGCATCTTCCAAGAATTTTAAGGGTGGCATGAGGAGTTAATCATAGAAGAGCATATTTAATAAAGAAAAATATCAGCTATTTACCCTCAGTCTCGGCCTATAAGCTTTCAAAAGCTTTGAAAACATGGAAATTTCTTCCAAATCTACAAAGGAACCAGACTTACCTTCCAAAAGTATGCTAACGGTGGTCACAACAAAGTTTCCAGCAAGCTCAATGGAGGTATATTCATGGCATCACAACAAGAACATCACACAAAAGCAAAAAATCATCAACAATGTATAAAGTTGCGCCTTGTACAAAGCTTCAGAAGCTTTTAAAAATGAAAGGAAAATTCCCAGATTCGGCCAAAAAGCCAGACTTACCAGTAACGTTCTCTAGAAATCCCTTCAAATTAACACAAAGGCAGGAAAATTTCATCTTCAAATTCAAGCCAAAGGTTTCTCAATGGCGGCACTATCCTCAGCCTAGCATGGGTGAAATGAAAAGAATACAAAGTGAATGAATGTCTATCATTCATTTTAGGGTTATGGATACCCTAATAACATTCGATGGAGTCAAGGCTTTGTGCCTTTAGTTTTTTTTTTTTTTACTTAAATGTGTGTTGTGGCATGCTTTTTTTTTTTTTTTTTTAAAGACTTCAATAAAGTCTTTTCATCTTTTATTTAAAATTCTTTTATACATTTCAAAATTGTATATCTTTTTTTTAAATGATGATTATAAATCATTTTAATAAAATCTATCTTTATAATGCAAAATAGAGATGAGATAGACTTTATTTATTTTTGCATTTAGTCAAATTGTAAAAAACTTTATTTTTAAAGTGATAAATTATAAATCACTTTTAAATAAATGTTTTAAATGAAAGTTGAAGTCATTTGATGTGTTTTTCAAAATACTTGGTCAAGGGAGTTCTAACTGGAGTCTTGAAAAATTGCTTGAATCATGGAAAGGATTGAGAAGTCAGTGCCAACATGTTGGAGCAATTTTAGGGAGTTTGGAGCCCAAAATCAGGAGTTTGCATCCAGTTTTTGAATTCTTTTTTACTTGACTTGAGTCAAGGAGTGAAATGAGGCACAAATTTGGAGTTTACTTTTAGTTTTGAACCTGATTTGTGGGGGTTTCTATTTGCATACGACTCACCAAGTTGGTGACTTTTTGACAACTCTTGTTGGATTTGGTTGGCATTATCATGCCTTGTTTGGAGGAGACATTGATAACACATCAGGTTTTGGAGCCAAGATTCAATTTCGAATTTTGGAGGGCCTTTCTATAAGTCTTTCTCTTCTTTCAGTGTAGGGGTTAGTTCTTAGTTTGGAGATTGTTGAGGCATATGCTTCTCACTTTGTAACTCATGATTTTTTGGCTCTTGTAATACAGATACTCATTTTTCCTCAATAGAAAGTCATTTCCTTCACCTATTTTCTTTGTTGTTTCAGTATTAGTTGTGAATTGCATGATAAAGTTTTGTGTTATCCTTTATTTTATCAAATTCCTTAAATATTGGATGCAAAGAATGTTATGTCATAATGCAGGTTTATGTTAGTGATCTCTTTTTCTTGCTTTTATATTTGTGAAAACATCCTTATTTTCCTTGTGTTTGAGCATTAGAATAGTCAGAGCCTTACATAGAATCATTTTTGCAGACATATGTTTCTGTGTTGTGAGATTGTTTAGTTCTATTGAGTTTTTTATGAGTTTCAACATCTTTTGTCAAAAATTCTTACCTTAGGTGTATCACAATTGTTCCAATTTTTTTTAGTTTCTCCATTAGTCCTTCTACCCCTTTTCACCTGTTATTAAAATCGGTTTTACAAGAAGATTCAAAGGGAACCAGCCCATAATCTAGAGGTCCACTTCATTCCCTGGTCACCCACAACCTCAAAGTGTTCCCATGTGTCAATAGGTTGCTACAGTTCATAGCTTAGCAAGGGTGCAAACCTTATTTGACAGTAGTTATAAATATGCAAAAAAATCTAAGAATAAGGCTATTTGTGTGTATTTTTTTCTTTTGTCATCTTTTCAAGTTTCCTCTTATCAACACAATTTCCCTCCATGCCCCCTAAATAGTACATTATTTTCCTCTAATTCCTTTATCTACTTCAGATTTTTAAACTTCTCATTACTTGAGTCCCTTGTCATGAACTTCCTAAAAAAATTTCTCCCTTTCTTCTTTGTGTTTGGGCTTGGGCCTTCAAGAATATGCTTGAGTACCACATAAGTAGAATCCCCAATCCCTAAACCTCAAAATTCCACCTACCTTATTCATTCTAGTTTTGTGGATTTTTTTTAGTTCATCAGACCTTTCCTTGTTTCCCTATTTCTTGATATTCACCCCTCGCCAGGTTCTCAAACTTTTTTCCAACACATTCCCCCAAATGGATGCTTCATCATGCAATCTAGGTCTTGAATCCTTGATAATTCTTAACTTCCCATTCCTTCCCTCCTTCACTCACATTATTTGTATTAGGTTTCTATAAGCCCTAATACCACTTCCTCTCCCTTCAGTATTGATTATTCCCTTTTCCCCAATCCATAACCACTTTACTCCAATTGCAAGTTTTTTAGGCTTCTCCATCCTCTTCTCCCCAAAAAACATCAGGTCCTCGATGGTCCCAATTCTTGACTCTCGCCATTCTACTCATGCACTTTCCTTAGGCCTTTGAGACTCCATTTCCCTAGCTACTTTTCTTCCCATCATAGTAGGTAAGTGAATTCCATATCGCCTACTCATCTTTGTACTTTCCTCTTGTGGAACCCAAAATTTCTTCTACGACCTTCCCTCTTGCCTATGGGTAGCAATTATGCATTTTCCTCAATCCCCACTTCCCCCTTGCTCCTCATTTTGGGCCTCTAGGATTCATAATACCTACATACCTAAAAATAAATTGTCATGTGGAATCCCTCATCCACGAATCCACTACTTATCCATCTCACTTTCCTCAAGCCCATGGTTTCCCTTTCCCCATTTATTTAGCATTCCTTCATCCCAACCCTCGACTCTCGATCTCTCTTGGCATATTAGAAAATTATTTTTGGAACTCCCATCCATAAAACCTATAAAATATTTTTTCCCTATGCATGGTTCAAGCACACATTCAAGAAAAACCTTTTTGTTCAAGCTATAAACCCTGTCTACTACCCTACACTTTCAAGGATGTCATTAATGACCACAAATAGATGTGATAGGAAAATAAATGGATTTCAATTCCTTCCCAACATTTGTCAGAATATCAAGGACATGAATTATGTACAAATGGGCATGGTTTTAATCATGATGTCATGTGTATATGATGCAAGTGAACATGGGTGATTCGGAAAACCTATTTACCACTCTAGCATTCATGCCCAACTTTCATAGTGAGATCGTAATGATATATCATGCATGAAATATTAAAAATATGGTTTTTGGTTGGTTGGTTAGCAATTCGTAGGAATTGTCCTATTGTGAAAGTGTATCCATTGCTGATCAAGTGTATTCTAGGATATCAACCAAAGGTGCCGATTTATTTTCTCATGTCAAGTGGATGTTGCAAATCAAGGAAACATGTTGAATTCATGAACTTCTCAATGAAACAAGTGTCTCCACAATTTTTAGGGTTAATTTTAGGGGTGGGTATACTATATTTATTTCTAAGGTCACACTTGCTACTCTATTATTGTAACAATTAGTTGATCCATACTATGATTGTAAAATGTATTAGAGTGTATTTGGTGTCATATTTTTATTGTAATATATAGTTTACTTTGTTTATTCCTAAATTATTAAGTATAGTTTGTCATGAATTCGCTTGACCGTATAAAAGGATAATGTTTATTTAATCATAGATCCTAACATATGGTTCATGAATGCACTTTCAGTTTCCATGTTTTTTGCACATGTGTGTACATGAGAAGTTTGTAACTTGACTATGTTGACCAATGTGATCAAGGAACCAATATAATATTGCTTGTCCACTACCATTACAATTACTACACTCATAAACTATCTCCCTTTTACTTTTAGTGTAGGTTTTGTTTTGCACCCTCTCATGACTCTATAATGATTACCCACTATGAATCTTGCAAGTTACAAATAGGTCAAATCTTGTGCGAATCACATGAGTGATTCTTAGGTACACATTCATATAAAATTTAAAATTAGGTTACATATACACCAAATTCATGATCTCTTGTGTGAATCACTTTCCATAGGAATTCTACCTCCCTATGCTGACCAGGATGAACTTACTACTTTTTATACTCAATTTAGTGGGACAATTTAACATGACAACATTGGCACTTAATGGTGTTATGGATGGAGTTGAAGTACAAGAGCTTTATTATCCATTAGATGTGATTCCTTGCTTTGTTTATCCTAAATCCCATGATGTTAGCATCGACCTTCCTACTAATAACAATGAAGAGTGTATGTGCATAATTGTGCACATAAATGAACTAATTTGTGAAATTGGTTATGTTGAATGTGCACATGCAGATGATATAAAAGATGAACAAGAAACTAGTTTATCATTTGATGAATTACCTTCTTTTGCTTCCTTAAATGGTGATGAGGCTACTAATACTAAATTTTTTTCACATGTTGGCATGCATGAGGATAAAATGGATTAGGTTGCACTTAATGATGTGATTGCTAATATAAATGTGGGGATTGATTTTCAAAGAAAGGAATTTATCCATGGTGATTATGAGGTTGGTGATCACGTGGATGCATATGAGACCTTCTTTATTTGGTGCAATAATTGCACTCTCCCCCATGCTAACTATGAGATAGATAGGATGCAACTGTATATTATTCAAGTTAGTGGATGCTACAATAGATTGCATAAAATATACAAAAAAGAGACAATTTTAAGATTTTGAGCTTTCACATAAAGTGCCTCAAATTTCTAATTTATATGTTGAGGATGTAAAAAGATTCTTCAATCGAGTTTATGAGTCAATCATGGAAGAGTACATCAAAAAAATTAGTATAATTAAGTTACAATATTGAGATGAACTTGAGCACTCACATGATATAACCCAACTTGAGGTTGCACTTGAAAAAGAAACATTTCAATTGGATGTTTAGGGAAGTATTTTTATTCATGCTTCTTATGTGCCAATCAAGATATGTATCATGCTACTATGGAGCTTGAAGGTGTATGTTTTCATATGTATGAGCATGATGATAATCCATACTACTTGTGATCGACATGTTTAGATGGTTTTTATTTCTAGTTTCAACACAATTCTATTAACACTAGAATTTTGAATGTGCTTGCATGAAAGGAAAAAGGTTGGTTACAACTGGGTGATGGATACACTTCGATCTTAATCATGCTCAAATCATGCATCAAAATTGTCTTTGATAGAGGCAAGTAATATGTGGCATCTTATCATGGCCTTGTGTCATGGTTCTTCTTTATAGGGTCTAAGCTACAAATGTAATTAAATTTTTTGTTGTAATCATACAATTTCAATCCCTTTGTGCCCCTGTGACATTGATTGTAAATGTTTGTCTTGGTATTATATATGTTTACTTTGTGTCTTTGTATTGAACATGTTGGCTTGTTCTTTTTTCCCATACCTCTTCTCCCCTTGACTATTTTGGTCTTTCTTTCAAAGATAAATTTTGGATTCTTGTTGTGTTCGCAAAAGACACACATATTTTAGTAGAGCCAATGTTCGCACCTACCCAACAATCTAAACTCTTCTAAATTTGATGCCCCCTTAGTCATTTTCCTTAGCCTATCCCATCACTAATAAACCAATTAGGGATCTCTTTCAATGGCCCCCCTTGGTCAATTTTATGTCCAATTTTTTTATTTTCCTCCCCTCATACTTTAGTCATGTGTTCATGTTATGAAGATCCCAAAAAATCTAAGTATGAGGGTATTTGTGTTTGTGTCTAGCCTTTATCAGATTTTTAGGTTTCCTCTTGTTGACATGCTTTCCCTCTATTCCCTAGAACCTTATGCTCTTGTTTTCCTCTAAGTCCTTTGTCTACTTCAAGTTTTCAAACTTCTCATGACCTAAGTCACTTGTAATGAAGTTCCCCAAACTTTAGCCCCTCTTCCTCTTTACTTTTGGGCCTAGGATTTCAATAATGCACCTAATTGAGTACTACAAAGTGAGATCTCCACTCCCAAAACCTCAATATCCCACTTTCCTTCTTCCTTCTGAGTTTTCAAAATTTTGTGTCTAGCATACCTTCCTTGAATCTTTGTTTCCCTATTTTCATCCCTCGTCAAGGTCTCAAAATTTTGTTTGTACTGCATCCCCCTGAAGGGATGCATCATCATGCAAGCCTAATCCTTGATACTCAAAAAAAAAAAAAATTATATCAAATTTATTTAAGCCCCAATCCAATGCACTCCCTCTCCCTTTAGTATTAGGTATTCAATTTCCCAATACTTTTCTACTTTCACTCTTGATGTGGATTTTTTAGCCTCTCCATCCTCTTCTCCCCAAAATTAATAGGTACCTAGTAGTCTCAATTCTCGATCCTTATTGTTCCACTCAAACTTTCCTCAAGCCTTAAGGACTCCCTTTCCCTACCTCTCTTTCCATGGTAGTGGGTATGTGATTTCCCCATTCCTTGCTCATCTATGTAATTTGTTCTTTGAAACCCTAAATCTTCTACTAACTTCCATCTTGCCTCGTGGTAGTAGCTATGGATTATCCTTGAGCCTTGCTCCCCCTTGCACCTCCTTTTGAGCCTTTGAGATTAATAATTCATAAATACCTAAAAGAAAATCAATGTTTCACATCCCTCATCCCCAAATCTCATTAGTTCTCCATTTCACTTTCCTTGGGCCCATAATTTATGTTTCCTTATTTATTTGGCATGCTTTTGTCTTGAACCCCAGCTCTCAATCCCTCTTATCATCTTGACACGTGATTTCTAGCTCCAATTTTTCAAACCTACAAAGTATTTTTTACTCCTACACATTGTCCAAGCACACAATTAAGAAGATCCTTGCAATTTGAGTTAGAAACCCTCCCTACCACCCTACACTTTCAAGGACACCATTAATGGCCTCAAATAGATGTAATAGGGAAAGGGATGGCTTTCAAATCCTTCTCATTACTTGTGGACCCATCAACTACATGGATCATGTACAAACAAACATGGTTTCAAGCATGATGTCATGTAAAGATTATGCAAGTGAACATGGGTAACCTAGTGAGCCTATTGGCCACTGCAACATCCCACCTAGTTTGCATAATTAGATTGTAATGATATATGCATGGATGAAAGATAATAAAAAAATACAATTTGTGGGAATTTCATTACTATGGAGGTGTTATGTGTTGGTTATCAAGGCATTATAGGGTATCAATTGAAGGTGTAGGTTAAATTTCGCATGCCAAGTGGATATTGCAAGCCAATGAAAGGTGTTCAATGCAAGAACTTCTCCACGAGATAGGTGTCTCCATGATTGTTAAGGATATTTTAGGAGATGGATATGGTATATTTATTCTTGAGGCCATACTTGTTGGTCTACTATTGTAATAGTTAGTTGATCCTCATAGAGATTGTAAAATGTACTAGTGTATTTGGTGCAATGTTTTTATTGCAATATATGGGCTTAACCTATTGAATCCTAAATTACTATGTAGAATTTGTCATGAATACCCCAAATTATATAAAGGAATGTGTTTATTCAATAGAGCTTAGCTTATGGTTCATGAATGAGATCCTAGTTTCCATGCTTTGTTCACAAATGT